>OY744515.1:213861980-213904480 GCA_963556195.1 Sepiola atlantica | reverse complement strand
ACTCGGGTATTGAATCCTCAATTCGGATGTCTTCTACTGATGAGCTCAAAGGAGGGTGACATTCAGTCTAGGACTTCCGGTTGGTTTCTTTCATCGATTGTGCGCTGCTGTTATAAATATATATATATATATATATATATATATATATATATATATCAATAAATTTGTTGTTCATAAACTACATATAGGAAAGTACAATAACAGATATCAAACTGTCGATATAAATGTTTATACTATAGTGTGTAACCACTAGACCAGAAAGCCGCTTCTTGATTTATGCACAATATGTTATCGCCTCTGGTGTGACGACGCTTTTTGTTTGTTATTGTTATTACTAGCGATATACACCGGTTGGTATATATATAAGACGAGAAGTGAATGAAATTAACATAGGATACAATGCAATATTTATAAAATCCTGGATCAATTGATAATTTAATAAATGGTGCATTCTATCCAATTTGTATTCTTATCACTTATCTACTATCTAACAAATTGCTCTATTTCGTATATCGCGCTTTGACTGTTTAATATATGATATAATTTAAATAAACCACTTTCATCTTTATTTTCAGATTAAACACACACACCCACACATATATATATATATATATATATATATATATATATATATATATATATATATATGTATATATACTAGCAAATATATATCGCTGATGTGGCATATTTTTGCTAGGCTGCCGCGTCAGAAATAAACCTTCACGTGTAAACCGATGGAGTCTCAGTCCTATTTATTGGGTGGTTAGACGTTGATACTGTTTGTTTACGACCAAGAATATTTTTAGATGAAAATAAAGAAAAAAAATATCGACCCCACCCCGATTTTTGTATTACCCTCTCCCATAAATAAAAATATTTTTAGTTTAAAAAAAAAAGTAAAAAACATTTGGATCCCCCCTCCAATTTGTTATCACCCCTCCCCCATACATAGGAATATTTTTAGTTAAGAAAAGAAAAAAACATTTTTTTGACTGCCCCTCTATTTTTTGTTCATCCTCTCCTATACATATTAGTACTTTTAATGAAAAAGGAAAAAAACAAAAGAAAAATAGGAAAAAAATAAAATACAGCGAACACGATTAGTTAGTTAAATGCCCGTGAGAAGAAGTTTACCTAAATTAAATTCATTGCAAGGTGTGTGTGTGTGTTTTAAGTAGTAATTTTTAAATCAATTCTCTTTTAATTAAACAATTTGATTCAATGAAATTGTTAAAATCGCCAATTTAAAAAATTAAATACAGCGAACAGTATTTTTTCGAATCGGAAGAAAGGTATACGTGAAATAAAACAATAAAAAAATCCGTACTCTTTTACTGTAGGACCCGTGCTAACTTTGACTATGACCCAAACCCTAACCCTAAACCCCACTTTGACGCTGACCCTAACCCTAACGACGGATTCAAAGTAAACGCGAGTCCTATAGTGTAAACGCACCAAAAATCAAATAGCAGTGAACACGATTAGTCAAGTAAATCGTCTCGGAAAGAATGTTTACCTATATTAAACACGTTAGAATATGTGTGTGTGTTTGTTTAATGACCTTATTTTAATTAAACAATTTGATTCTAAAATGAGTTATATTTGGTTCCAGTACGATGTGCTAGTTTTTTTGTTGTAAGTAAAGAAAAACAATCTTTTATTGTCGATTTAATAAATAAAACATGGAATAATAAAAACAGTTTGTGAATAAAAGCTTAACAACGTATGTTAAAGTAATATGCAAACTGCCAACGTTTTGTTTACATTTTAAACTACGCACTCGTCTTGCGTCCATATTGATTTGACGGAGCCAGGTAACCATTTCAATGGATTTACGTTCGATGTTCAATCAGTTAGACGTAGATGGCTTAACAACGTAACTCATTTCATATATATATACATATATATATATATATATATATATATATATATATATATATATATATATATATATATATATATAAAAGAGGGTAGTGCAGTATTAGTGCAGTTCCAACGAGAGAAAAGTATATATGTAATGGAGTAAGGCTACCAACATTTGTAGAATGTTTTTTTCAACATTTATTTATTATTTTGTTGTTTTTTCAACATTTATTTATTATTTTGTTGTTTTACCATTTTATGATTTTATATATAACGCGTTTCAAGCGGTGGCCCGCTTTCATCTTGAAACGCGTTATATATAAAATCATAAAATGGTAAAACAACAAAATAATAAATAAATGTTGAAAAAAACAACAAAATAATAAATAAATGTTGAAAAAAACATTCTACAAATGTTGGTAGCCTTACTTTTATATATATATATATATATATATATATATATATATATATATATATATATATATATATATATATATATAAATAATAAACTAAATAATTATAATTTATATGATTAATAAGTAAGATGATTACCGGGCAAAATAGCATAAATACATGTGGAAATCTAAAGAAAAACCTCACGAGAGTATAGTTGCGAATACTAATTTGTTAGAAGTTGAAAAGCAATTGATTATGTAAATTGAGGAATGTGCATAGTGTTTACGGCGGTTTTTGCAGTCGTATACAATGAAACTAGCGGTCTTAGTAAATAGTCATAATACTCTGATGGAATTTAGGCTTCAGACAGACAGACAGACAGACAGATATATAATTTCCATTATTAATATATATATATATATATATATATATATATACATATATATATATATGTATATATATATATATATAAATATATGTATATATGTATATATGTGTGTATATGAGTATATAATAATATATATATATATATATATATATATATATATATAAATATATGTATATATATATGTTTGGTTAAACAGTAGCGCCAGCCTCTGTTTATTTATTTTTTGATTCTGGTGTTCGATTCGTCGCACGACCGATGTTATATACACATTCACACACACACACACATATATATATATATATATATATATATATATATATATATATATATATGTATATATATATATATATATATATATATATATATATATATATATATATATACATGATAATGATATTAAACAGAGTTGAATGTCGAATATAAAAAACTACAAAAAAAAACTTCACAGGCTTAATTAGATAAGTATAAAAATATAATCAGCCTTCTTAACCTGATTTCGGTTGTGGGCGGCTATATCGGTATAAAGATTGTCTATTTAAAACGAAAAAAAGTACTGTAAGAGGTGTCGCTTGATACATAAATGTATGTAATGTATAGTAAAATAAAGTTTTATTAGAATCGCTAAATGTTACAAAGTGGAAAATATTAGGAAGTTTGTTCAAGTAAGAATATTGCGTAGAGATATTTAAATGGTACCTGACTCATGCTCTTTTAATCAATTATTAATGTTCAGACATTGACAAAAATTTGCCAGGCAACTAAAAGTAGCCAAAAGCGTCATTGGAAGACAACTAAAATGCGATGCTGAATAATTAACTACAGTTACACTACAGTTACACTATAAGGTAAACATTTAAAATTGCAAATATTTGAAATGAAGAATTCGAGTAATTATTTTAATCAGATTGCATGGATACGTTTGAATTATGGAATATGCGCATGAATTGTTTTTATAAAAGTATTGAAACCTTAAATTCTTATGCCGAAAAATAAAGAAATAAGTAGAAGAAATATATTCGGAAAAATAAAATAAAATTCATCAAATGTTGTTTTACTGGTCGAATTTTTTAAAACATGTTAAACCAGTCACTAAAAGCAAATGTTTCATTCACGTAATTAGATAAGAGTGACACGAAATGTAATCAATAAAAAATGGATCGCCAAATGTATCGGTTGAAAAAGTTCTCCGAATTTTCGAATTGTTGTAAAGTGTATAGTCAAAACATACCAGATTTAAGAGCGCCTCTTTATGAGATATGTAAAACAAAGATAAACATGGAAGAATTGAGTCTGAATAAAAGTATGCTATAAGACGTTGTTTTAATAAATATCACATCACGAAGACACCATAAATTACAACTTAATTAAAATAAACCCGAAATGAAAAGGTACTTACTTAATACAGTGGAAGATCAAATTATTGGGAGTGTTCATGTGTGATTTCATCTACCCTATTTCATGTAGAGGTTAGACTCGACCAGCGACTATACATACTGTTACTACTAAGTGAACAAATAGGGTTAGCGGGGGTTATAAGTGGCTGTCATAGACACACTATCGGACGAAGTGGTTCTGTAACATACTACTCTGTACTTATGTAAATACAGCCTACTAAATATACAACGATGATGTTTTAATTAGCATCGTCCCTTCAATGTTGCAATCACACACACACACACGCACGCACGCACACACACACGCCCACCCAGACACACACCCAGACACACACACACATATGTATATATATATATATATATATATATATATAATAGTACATGTATTGTATTAGTTTATGTTGATGTAAATCCGTTGAAAGTCAAGTGTTTATAAAAAGTACTACATAACAAGTAGAGCTGTTTATAAGTATAACTTTTTATTTATACAAACATTATTGGTTACATATGTGCATACATGTTTCGGTTGCACTTTTCACGGAAAGTCAACCTCATCAGACCAAGAATTTCAGAGAAATTTTTCTGAAATTCTTGGTCTGCTGAGTTTTACTTTCCGTGAAAAGTGCAACCGAAACATGTATGCACATATGTAACCAATAATGTTTGTATAAATAAACATGTATACTTTATATCTCTATATATATATATATATATATATATATATATATAGAGAGAGAGAGAGAGAGAGAGAGAGAGAGATTTTTTTAATGTTTTGTCTGATTTTTTATGTCGAGATGTTTGTGTTTTAATTTGTTTCTCTTAAACGATTTCTTCATACGTTATTGTATTGATGTGTCATTACTTTTACCGCTTTTTCGTAATTTTCTTTTTTTCGCGTTATTGGTCCTTCTTTTTTTTCATCTTTTACTACCTTCACGGCCTTCGAACATTCATGATCATCTATTGATATACATTACAGTAATCGTATCTGGCGATCTTGATTTTATTTCTCACGGTGAACAGATATTAACGATGGATATATTTACTTACACTCACAAACAAACATTTGCATAATCAAATCATTGTTGTGCTCTCTTGACGACATATTACCGAATATATATATATTAAACACACATACACACACATATATATATATATATATATATATATATATATATATATATATATATATATACGAACCATGTTATCGAGCGTCGCCCTGTAGGGGAAGGTGAGAGAAAGAAAAAAGTGGAAATAGCAAAGGAGGTGGGGGTTAGGAACCGAAAAGAAGAAAAAACGAGGAAAAGGCAAAAAAAAGAACAAAAAAGAAAAAGAAAAAACAGAAAAAAAGGAGAGAAAAAAGAAAAAAGAAAAGAGTAACGAAAAAAAGCAAGAGAGAATGAGAAGGGGGAGCAATCATACGAATGGGGGATGCGGTTAATGATATTTAGGCAAAAGAGGGAAGAAAAATAAAATCTAGGGTGGTCAAACAAGAAATGTTATAGCTTTTGGTCAGTACTGGGAAATTAAATTCCCGTAGGGCTTAAAGTTTAGATTAAATGCAGATAAGCTCAGAGGTTATAACTCGAGGAAGTTTTGCTAAGATGAGTAGACTTATTAGCGGAGCAAAAAGGAAAATGGATGTGAAGATGATATGGTTAGATAAAAAAATAAAAACTTGGGTGGGGAGATGGGTCAGAAGGTTTATGGGATTATAAGAGGTGAAAAAAGAATAGTGTTTTCCCCATAATGGCTTTAAAAAGCCCTAAGGATTCAAAAGATATCTATGTAGAAGAAAATGGTTCTGAAGGATTTTGAACTAATTGTCATTCTATAAAATAAATTGACAGTGTAGGTTGTCAAAATATGGAAAAGAGAGGAAGGTTGTTTAAGCAGATACAGAGTATATTAAAAAAATTAAATAGTGAATAAGAAATAGAAAGTGAGAAATAAAAAATAAAAAAAGGATAGAAAAATAGGAGAAGGAAAATATAAAATATAATTTAAAAATAGGGATGAATAGGTATATAGATGCATAGCTGCAATGCTGCCCCAACCGCTCAGGGCAGTACACCACTGCTCTCCATGTCAATGAGCATCCCATACAATCGGGCATGAAATGTACAAAGGCATATTCGTGCAACCACGTGAACAGAATCACATATACATACAAATGCACATGTAAAATCAACACATATATACATAGATACCCGTATATACATATACACATATATACATATACACACGCATCCACAAAACCAAAAGCATCTTAGTGTCCTCCGCACATATTCACATCAGGCACACACGTCTAAAGAAATCCGTAGCACTAATATATACACTCGAGATTTCAGGCGACTATATACATATACACATGCAAACATGCATATCTGCAGCACAAATACATGTACTCGAGATGTTAGGCAAGGTGATAATATTATAAGGGATGGCAAATCAGCACCAAGATCAAAGACAACCGCGAGGCAGTTGTCGGGCAGCAGTGCAGTTCAGCAATAGATTAGTGAGTTTAAAGGGATAGGTTAAATGTTCAAACTAGAAGAATTGGAATTAGTAAATGGGCTACCCATGATAGATAAATAGTGAACAAGAGATTAGGGGTAATGGGGGAGCGAGGGTAAGCTTAATTATTGCTAGGTGGGAAGGGCCAAAAAGTTGGAGTATTTGAATTTGCGTGTGTGTCTGCAATGGGAGATCAATTCGTTTTTAGAATTAATAGTGTTTTAGGATTTATTAGCCGTGGCTATTGTGTAAGTTTCCATAATGTAGAGGCTACAATGTGGAAAGCCTGGGGTTTAAGATCAAGATTTCTTCAAGATGGACCAATGCAATGAGTAGGGTGTATTACTGATTTTTAGGTTGCTAACTAATTTAGAGAGCGAGGTGCTAGAGTTATCGTTATTTAATTTAAATGATTGCATATGGTTTGACATTCTTATCTTAATTGGGAAAACCTTCAAACCTATGTAAGTGTGAATTTTGTGAGGTGCGGAATTTACATTTGAGTGATTAAGGACATTGGTAGCTGCTTGTAAGGATGAATCTGAAACTATATTAAGTTGGGGTGTTAGGGGAGGACCAAGAACAATCGGGGTCTTTATGCTGTTTGGGTCGATTTCAAAATTACTTGTTGAGCGTGAGGGGTAAGAGCTAAGGTGGTTATTGTAAGTACTATGGGTTGGCTGATCATTGGGGCAAGAAGCAGCACGCAGTGGTTGCAGGTCTGTCGCGGCGGAGTTTGATGTAAAGCAAGAGCTCTGTCGGAATTCCCTAATGGTGTACGCGTATATAACATCACTATGAATGCAGTCACCATTAAGGGGTCAGTCTCTGGGTCTACGACAATTACATTTATTTTGGAGAGTAGTGGGGGGAGTTTGTTGGGCAGTATTTATTTTTTAATTATTAGAGGAAATTATACTTTGCGCTATGTTGGGTATAGTGGAGTAGGATATCTTAATGGAGTTTTTATTTAGTATTGTGCTATATTTATGGGGGAACCTAAAGCATTACTCTAAGAGTTTAAAGAATTATTTTGGGATGTTGGTTTTTACATTGCAGTTGAAGCGTGGGTTAAACCAGATATTATTTTTCCTTCTTGCCTTTTTATATCCCTCAGATTTCTGGTTAGCATTTATAGTTTCCAGGTTATCTGTATTGTGATCTTTAGGATTCGAGGGGATATTAGAATGTTCCCGTCTTCTGTAATTTAAAGCCATATTATGGGTAATTAAGCTAGTGAAATTATTTTTATTTTTACGGGTTGGATGGGTGTTATTGTATCTAATTGTATCGTTATATCCTGAGGCACGTAAGGCGTTATCATAAACATTGCAATTCTGTTCAAAAATAGATTTGTTAGCAGAAAGTTTAGAAATTCTATTAGAGACTGACCGGGCAATTGAGTTAATACTTGACTTTGGATGTTTACAGTATTTATGTACGTAGAATAAGGTTAGGTTTGGTTTATGATAGGGGCTAAAAGTTTCAATATTAAGGTTAAGAGTTAAATCTAAGAAGTTAGAGGTTCTCTTTTCAGGTTCTACTGTAATTGCAAGTCCGTAATTTTTAAAGAAGCTATGGAGATTTTTCATGGTGTTGTTATATTGTCTTGATGTTTCTCCAGACACAAATAGTGCATTGTCCCTGTACAGACCACCTCTCAAATGTCCGAAGTTATATTTCAGTTGTCTCATTAAATGTATCCCCACTAAGTCCGTCACCTGGGCAGAGTCTGAGGACCCCATTGTGATGTCGAATTTATTAGGAGTGTCTCTCCTTGTCCAAAGCTTGTTGTCAAATTGGAGAAGGGATTTCCTAGCTAGTTTGATCGGCTCAATTTCCAGGTCTGTCAGATCTGAATTCTTTTTAGCGAGTATTAAGGCTTTATTAAGTAGAATGGCGAGTAATAGATTGATAGTAATTATCTATGTCGAACGTAATGAAATTTAGGTTAAGATTTGACTTGTTTTTAAGGGTAAGGAACCAGCTAGATACCTCATCTGAAGATTTCCAAAGGGTGTAAGTAATTTTAGATTTAAGGCTTGGGATTATTCTATCTTATATGTGTTTGCTTATAATGCCTAGATCCGATTTAGATTAATCTATCTAATGGTAGGATTTTCGTGGAAGTTTCTTTTATGGTCCTTTTATGGTGTGGCTGGGGTCACGATTTCTGTGTAGTTTAAGACATTAAAGAAAGTAAGAAGGAATTTGGCCTCCGAGTTGATAGTATTGAGAGTGCTTATAGGTGTACTTTTATAAGATTTATAAAGTTCTTTATACATTAAGTTTTTATAGTCAGTGTAAGTTAATTTGTAGTCATTTTTAGTCTTATCTGCAGGGACTACTATATCATGGTATTTCTTAATCTTATAAGTAAAGCTATAATTTTTTTTTGATTATGGTGCTTATTGTTCTTTTTTAAATTTAATGTTTTTGATAAGGGCAAACAATTCGTCTTCAAATTCATTTAGGTTATGATTTTGCCCAGGAAAGGAAGTTTTCAGGCCATACTTTTACGCGGCTTGTCTTTCCAGTTTCCTCAACTCCCTGGAGGAGTTCATAGGTAGTGTCGAATCATCGATCACTGTGGTTGGCACGATGTTACTGCCAGGCTTCTGGTCCTTTGATCCACTGCGTAGGTCGTAGTGGAAGGCTCTCCACCGAACATTGGTGATGAACTTCTTCGTCGTTTGGATCAGCTTACAGATATATTCCTCGTTTGAGGGGATTGGGATATTTTTTGGAGAAAGAGGGATAAATTCCTTGCTGAACCTATCACATGTAGGATAAAACACTCAACTTAGGAGGAGCGTAAATATGAAGGTGTATAACTAAAATATAACTTTTAGAGAATTAGACCTATTGTTAGCTGAGGAAAGCTCCATATACTGGATAAAGCAAACATAAGGTGAGTCAATGAAAAATAATTAGACCTGCAAATGGAAACAGATCAATATATTCAGTTGTTCAGAACAAGTAGCACTTAGTAAATAAATTATTATTCTTGCTCTATCCAGTATATTGAGCTTTCCTCATCTCACAATAGGTATAATACTCTAAAAGTGATCTTTTAGTTATTAAGCTTCATATATATATATATATATATATATATATATATATATATATATATATATATTTAACAAAGTTAACCTCTAAACAAAGCAGGCCCCCACGGTAGACGTAAGGGGCTACTGATAAAATAGGGAGAAGGCGGGGAGGGGGCAACCTAAATTGGGATCTGCGCACCGAGATTGCTGTTTATATTAGTTTTAAATGTCTGCATGTCAGTACTGTCCGGGAAACAGGACAGTGAAAGAAGCTGTTTAAGTAGAAAGCTTTCCGGCATCTGGGGACCTCCACAGTCAAGTGATGGGATTTAGTTGAGATCCGTGTTGGTCTAGTGAATTTACGTTTAAGGGGCACCAGTGTAGCAAATTCATCGGAGCATGCTCCATTGAAGTATTTGTAAAACAAGCACAAGTATACTACATTGCGGCGATGGGACAAAGACTGGAGCTTGGTTGACAGTGACTCTTTTTGGGGCTTTGCCAAGATGGAAAGACTAGTAGATGATGCACCAGCCCAGATATGGCAACACTACTCCATGCATGGGCAGATATTGGCTTTGTAGAGATACAGGATAGTGTCAGCTGTTAAAAGTTTACTAGCACAGTAGAGGGAGCACACCCTTTTTGCGGCAGACTTGGCTATGTCTTTAATGAATTTGTTCCAATTAATGTTACCTGTGAAGGTTAGGCCGAGGAGTTTTAATGAGGAACTCTTAGATAGGGTGTTATTTTCCATGACAATCGGTGGTTTGAGAGGTTTCTTGTAGTTGTTGAAGGAAATAAGCTTTGTCTTTGCGGCATTAAAAGTTACCAACCATTTATGACCCCACTCCACCACAGCCTGGAGGGAGGTTATTTTCTAAGGATTCAGCTATTGCCTCGGATATGAACGCGTCTGTTTTGTGAACATGGCGAGAGTAAAGCGTGGTGTCGTCAGTAAATACACCAATCTCAGACTCTATGTAATCAGTGGGATCGTTTATATGGATCAGGAACAATAAAGGTCAAATGATAGATCCCTGGGGTACACCAGCATGTATGTCATGTTGCTTAGATGAACGACCATCGAGGACAACCTGTATTTTTCTTTTGTCTAGGAAGGATCTAATTACATTAAGTAATTACCCAGTAATACCGTATGAGCGTATTTTCAGGAGAAACCATTTATGTCATACCTTGTCAAAGGCCTTCGATATATCAAGAGCTAGTGCCCTAGCTTCTCCTGCCTTGTCGAGTGTATGATACATGCGTTCAGAGATGACCGTTAGGATGTCTGCAGTTAATCGTGCTTGTATAAACCCATACTGGCCGGCAGAAAGAAGTTTAGCATGAACTAAGTGACGTACTATCGCTAGATTGATGAATAATTCAAATAGTTTAGCAAAGATTAGCGGTAGATTAATTGGGTGGTAGTTCTGAAGATCGGTTCTATTCCCGGAATGTTTGTAGACCCGTACCACGGAGGCAATTGTCCAGCTATCGGGGAAGCAAGATTAAGCAAGGCATTTATTGTAGAGTTTGGAGAGGACAGAGGACAGTTCAGCAGAGCATTTCTTTATTAATAATACTGGTATAAGATCATGCCCACAAACGTCGGAAGTGTCAAGTTTTTCATGATGTCTCTGACTGGGATGGGGTGATGACCAAGTTATCAAGTGTGGCTTCTGTCTGGAATGGGTATTTGAGGAGTGTGTGGTTATCTGAGTCCAAATTGGTGTTAGTGGCGAAACGCTGGTAGCCTTATCAGTGACCGTGCAAACAACATCATTGTGGTTTGATAGTGGGGGAATCGTTGATTTCCCATTGTTCACTGCACTATTGTAGATTTTCCAAAAATCACGAGTGCCTAATTTTTGTTACTAAATGATTTTTGTTTGTTTACTCATTATACCTTTTTCTTTGCTTCGCCTATCACGGCCTTACAATTATTTCTTGACTCTATGAATGTATGTTTATTAGTAGCTGACCTATGGCGGCCGAATTTATGGATTGCTTGTTGCCTCTCAGCTATGACAGCAGCACATTCCGAGGTGAAACATTGGGTAGAGTGGGGTTTGCTAAAGAATTTTCGCATAGTGACATAGGCTTGAATGCCTGCTTTGACCTATTCAGTTAATTCATTTGCACACTGGTCAGCAGAGAGTGAGCAGGTTTCCGTCCATGGGGCGTCACTGATGTGCTCTCTGATTGACTCAAATCAGCCTGCTCGTAGTATCTCGTTATTTAGAGCAACAGTTCATCAGCATTTGGACAACTTTTTAGGGTGATATGTATAAATATAAAGTCACATTTCGTATTCGATTTATTATTTTTTATTCCTTCCAGCTTACACCCTATCCGGAATTTGCATTGCCCACAGCCTTTTAAAAACATACTATATATATATATATATATATATATATATATATATATATATATATATATATATATATATATACATTTCTATAAATGTGTATATGTATATATATACATACATTTCTATAAATATATATATATGTATATAAATATATACATTTATATAAATATGTATATATACATTTCTACAAATATATATATATATACATTTCTATAATATATGTATACATTTCTATAAATATATATATATATTTATATATATATATACATTTCTATAAATATATATATATACATTTTAAAAAATATATATACATATATATATATGTATATATATATAAATATATATACATACATTTCTATGAATTTATATATACATATATATAAATATATATATACATTTCTGTATATATATATATAAATATATATATACATTTCTGTAAATATATATATATAAATGTACATATACATTTCTATAAATGTACATATACATATATATAAATATATATATATGCATTTATATAATATATATATATATATATATATATATATATATATACATGTGTGTATATTGACATGCAAAATAAATATGTTTATTTGATATATATATATATATATATATATATATATATATATATATATAGTCTCGGAAGTGTTTCAACCATTAAAATAATATATAAAGAAAAATTTTTTTAAATAAAAAAAAAACAAAAAAACTTATGTCCTAAGTCGTTCAGTGGAAAATCACTCATGTAAGTCAATTTTAGTTGTACAGTTATTATATTAGTTTGCTAGTAACACTATTTAAGGGATCATCAGTTGTTGACCATGAAAAACTGTTTCCGGAATATATATATATATATATATATATATATATATATATATATATATATATATATATATATATACATATATATATATATATATATAGGTTTGTGTGGGGGCGTGGATTTGGGCAGTAAGTCGTTATTGATGACGCCGTTGTTTAATGACACGGAATTTTCGCGTTTGGTTATATTTTCGGTGAATTTCTTGATGTGTGGAGCAAGCCTTTAGGTCCTCTGGGGTAGCCGGTATAATATGTGTTGATTATGTTTGATTTAGCGATCACTCAAGTTATTTCGACCCTCGTTGTCGTAATAATGGGTATAGGTTGTATTATTAAGAAGCCTTCAGATATTGTTTGTTTTATTTATAATTTATTTAAAGCATTTTGGTAAGAAAGGAAAGTTATATAAAATAAAAGTCATGATGAGGTCTACTGTTTATTTTTGTATTTGTGTATTCATAACTTTTGTTTAGTAGCATTATTTTATAATTCATATATGTTTTCTTTTTAATTTCTATACGTATTAATTTATTATTTTCATAGTATTATAATTTTTATTCTGGTAGGTATTATTACTCTTGGTAATGTATATATTAATTTTATTATTCTAAATATTAAACAACATTAATAGTAAATCTACTCTTCCCAGCATGTGAATGTTCTTATATGTGCGTGTAAATATTATGTGGATACTTATATTAGGATAAAAGAATATGTTGGTTCTATGTGTGATATAATTTGATGAAGACACGTTAAACCAGGCTAAATCGTATATGCTCCCTATGATATGCTATAGTTTAAATGTATTTGTCTATCTTCATAATGTGTCATTATGCCACTGGCTCAGTGATGACTAACTTTAAAAGTTTAAAATATCAAGTAACATAGTTCATCTGATGACGTATAATTATTGAAAATGTTATGGTTTGCGAGTTTAAATACAATAATTTTAATTTTACGCTTCTGGATTGACACTTTCCACTATTGTTTAATAAAACCATGTAGAGATCAAACATACTTTCCAGTCTGAAGAAAATCGAACTTATTAAAGCTGCAGTTTAAACATATCTTGATGTGTTGCTATATGTTTGCATTAACAAAACTATTATTATATATCATTAGTATTTAACAGTATCATACCAACAGAAAATATGTAGGGAGGGAGAGAGAGGGGGAGGGAGAGAGAGAAAAGGAGATAGAGAGAGAGGGAAACAGAGAGAGAGAGAGAGAGAGAACATTTATGTATTACTTCATATTTGTCAATAAAATCTTGCATTATGGAAAACATAAAAGCAGTTTAATTATACGTATTTTCATACATTTAATATTTTGGACGGTCGTCCGTTGTCCATGAAAACATGTATCTTGTAATAAAACTTCATTCAATATGCAACTGGTATAAAATGCTAGAGATTTAGCGTTCGCACTACGTGACTTACATGTTCCTCAACCGATCAAACTAACCAAGCACGTTTTATAACCCGATCTAACGTGACGTGAATGTCACACAACTCGATTCGAAAACTCTACGTCTTAAATAAAGAAACTAAATACAAACATGTCATATCTAGTATCGCATAGAGCCTTAAAATCGTGACTTAATACTTATTTATCTCCAAATCTAAAGCAACTGCGATTGCCAACGTCCGGCTTTATAAACTTTTCTCGTTTCTAATCTTAAGGCTGTATGAGCAACGTAGTCTCAAAGCTCATCTACAAAATAAAAGAAACATTAAACAAATTAGCTTTAGTAGGGAAGCATCCATAAACAACCAGGATAAATGGCAAAACACTACTGAAATAAATTACCTGAGCAATAGATCTATAGAATTTATTAGGTCAAATCGATGTATAAATACATTAATATTCTAGTACAACCAAATGCAACAGAACGAGCAGGTTGCAAATCGATATATTCGTCTTCGATTCAATAAAATAGCATTTAAAGTGTTTCGGGTGTTTTATCATGCGATACAATTTTAGAATCATATGTGTTTCTTTTCACCTAAACAGTAACTGCTGTAACCAATGCCCAGCTTTATGAACATTTCCTATGAAACTTTAAGGCGTTATGAGCACCGTAGTGTGTACAGCAAAGAGCAAAATCGAACACATTAAATAAATAATTTCAGCAAATGAAAACGTATGGAAAACGGTATTATTGGACACATATTCGCATGTAATATATATATATATATATATATATATATATATATATATATATATATATATATATATATATATATATATATATATATATATATATATATATATATATGTATGTATGAGTGATTATTCCGTTGACTTTGATGTATGACTGCCCGCGCGGGAAATTGTAATTACATGGATTCCGCAATCCTAAATAACACCTCCGTCGGCACTGCTTGATATCAATGACAAGCAGTTCAAGACGAGTGAAAACAATGCCGAGATAAACAGAGAGCACATACAGCATCTGGTATTCCCAAATGCTCACCCATATAGAAAATAAGAAAAAGAAGATAGAGTAAGAAACAGGGAGATATATTTATAAATATTAGATACCGACAGGTGAAAAGATAATATATACAGTAAACAAGAGACTACATAAGAACTAGTGGGGAAGAGAGATAGACACTAACGAGATGTATAAGTGATGGATCTATTCAATAATTCATCTTAAATATGTACCCAAAATGCTGCATGTGGTTATTGAATAAGGAAGACATATTTACAAACGATGTTGGTAAAATGAAATAACTTTAACAGGAATCAATTCACATAGGCATTTCTGAATTTCAGATGTTATTCAAAATTGCGCATCCAGCTTTGGAATATAAGCCCACTCTTTTTGTTGCTACGCATAGCAATTAATCGGGTGCCAATTGCTATTCTTGGAATAAATCATTCTCCTTGTTGCCGTCAATAATCTCTTGTTTTTGCTCAGTAAATCTTTTTTTCTCTTTTTGTAAATAGAGTATCTGTAAATTTCCCTCAAGGCACATACTCCATTTGCTTTTACAGGTATGTTCATTCATTTCTATTCATTGCCATTTGACTCATGGGAATGGTCATGATTCTTGATTTATTCTATATATATGTTGCATATATATACATATATATATATAAACATATATACATATATATGTGTATATGTATATATATATATATATACATGTATGTGTGTGTGTTTTTGTCTTTGTGTGTGCATGTATTATTTATTAATGAACCGAACATAATTTATTTGACATGAATATATACGGTTAAAAGATCATCATCATCATCATCATCATCATCATCATCATCATCATCATCATCATCATCATCATCATCATCATTATTATTATTATTATTATTATTATTATTATTATTATTATTTACTCACTAGGAGTTATCACACTGGTCATCGTCAGTGGTCACCCACTACCGACAACCTGTGGTATTCCCTGGAGTCCGAGTGACAACAAGTCTCCTCAGGCCTCCAGTATGCTCCACATCTTTTCGTTCATCACCGCTGATGACCTTGCGGTAATCGCAACAGCCACCTACAAACGATTTCCCGCTGATAAGGGCCATCGGTTCCCTCTGGGGCCCGAGTGGCAACAAGTCTTCCCGAGGTCCCAGAGCTGTCCGCGCTCTTCCAGTGGAGGTCTGGTTTGCGCTTTCCCTCCTCGACCCTCTGTCCATAATTGTTGTGGCGTCAGCCTATGCTTGCGCCTCTCTCGTGCGGTTGTATTTTCCCCGGTTCTGTTGTTTTGTGCTTCCATGTGTTTGTTCTCCATTCGTTGCTTATGTGGGTTGGTTTCCGCATTCGAGGACATTTCTCAGGAGTGTAACTGTTTTGATCATTACTGTCCTTTGTATGGTCTCAGTTATCCCTTTGATTCCTATTTCTCCTAGTCTTTTCTCCATGTTTTTGGGGACTGTTCCTAGTGCTCCTATGATTATTGGTGTTATACTGACTTTCTTCATGTTCCATATTCCTTTCAATTCTCTGGCAAGTTCAGTATATTTGCTTCTCTTTTCCGTCTCTTTGATCTTCACTCTGTGGTCTGCTGGAACGGCAAAGTCCACGATTTTGCATGGTTTTTCTTTCTTGTTGATTATTATCATATCCGGTCTCCTTGCTGTTATGGGTTTGTCTGTTTGTACATTCATATCCCATATGATTTTGTGTTTTTCGTTTTCTAGTACAGTTTCTGGTTTGTGTTTGTACCGTTTTTTTGCATATTCGAAATTCAGTTGTTTGCACATTTCCCGGTGTACTTCTTTCCCCATGCTGTCATGTGTGTTCTTGTATTCCCTTTGTGCTAGCTTGCTGCATTCACTTATTATATGATTTATCGTTTCGTCTCTTTGTCCACACAGTCGGCATTTGCTGTTTTCCTGGGTTTTATATATCTTTGCTTTAATAAAGTTTGTCCTAATCGCATTGTTCTGTGCGGCCGTCAGCAGAGATTCCGTTTCTCTGTTCAGGTGTCCTTTTCTTAGCCATGCCCAGCTGTTTTCATTGGCTTCATCGCTTGTGAGTCTTATAAAGCGTCCATGTAGTTGTTTTTCTTCCCACTTTTCCTTTCTTGTCTTTTTGCTTCTGGGTTCAGTACTTCCGGGGTTGTTTGTTGGGCTGGTGTCTCTTGATGTGGTGATCAGTCTTTCCGTGTTCTGGGTTACATATTTCTCCATCTCTTTTTTGGTGTCTTTCACACAGTCTTCTATACTTACAAGTCCTCTACCTCCTTCATTTCTTTTCACGTAGAGTCTGTCCGTGTCGTCTCTTTGGTGCGATGCATTGTGCATAGTCATTAGTTTTCTAGTTCTTTGGTCAAGGTGCCTGAGTTCTTTTTTGGTCCAGCCTATGAATGGTCCAGAGTATCTTATTAGTGATACAGCCCATGTGTTTATCCCTTTTACTAGGTTTCTGCTATATAGTTTAGTTTCTAAGAGTTTCCTTGTTCTTCGTAGATATTCTTTTCCAATCTTCTCTTTCATTTCTGTATATTTGATTGTGTCTGATTCCAGAACTCCCAGGTATTTGTAGCTATCTTGTTCTCCTAGCGCCCTCATCTCCTCTTGATTGGGGAGTTCTATACCTTCTGTCGTCTCCAGTTTCCCTTTTTTGATCTCTAGCAGTGTACATTGTTCTATTCCAAACTCAATTTGGATATCCTGGCTGAATATCCTGGTTGTGTTTATCAGCTTTTCCAGTTCTTTTTTTGTTTTTTGCAATCAGTTTAAGGTCATCCATGTACATCAGGTGGTTTATTCTTTGTTCTGTATCCGTAAACCTGTATCCGGCATCACACTTTCTAAATATGTAGTTGAGTGGCATCATGGCTATTATAAACAGTAGTGGTGATAGAGAGTCTCCTTGAAAAATGCCTCTCTGTATTTTTATCTCAGACAGGTATTGTCCTCCGGCTGTCAGTTTTAGTCTCCATGTTTCCATCGCTTTCTGGATGAGATTAATAATCCTGTCTGGTATCTTGTATATCTTTAAGCATTCGATTATCCATGTTTGGGGGATTCTGTCGTAAGCTTTCTTGTAGTCAATCCATGCCATGGTTATGTTCTTTTGTCTGCTCTTCACCTTCTTCAGGGTCTTTTGATCAATGTATAGTAGATCATGTGCCCCTCTTTGTCCTTTCCGGCATCCTTTTTGTTCCTCGGGGAGCAGTCCACGATTGTCCAGGGATTGGTAGAGTTGTTCTCTCAGTTGTGCTGTGAGAATTTTCCCCATTATTGGTAGACATGTTATCGGTCTGTAGTTGCTGGGGATCGTTCCCTTTTTGGGGTCTTTTTGTATTAGTGTTGTTCTTCCTTCCGTCAACCATTCTGGTACGTCTGTTTTGCGGATACATCCGCTCAGTTTCTGCGCTATTCTTTCATGCAGGGTCGTGAATTTTTTAAACCAGTATGCATGTATTCCATCGTGGCCTGGTGCTCTCCAGTTTTCCATTTCTTTTAGGGTTTTCTTGATCGTTTCATTGTTGATTTCTGTTTCGGTTCCTTCTTCGATTTCCTGCAGTTCATCTCTCATGTTTTTCAACCATTGGGCATTCTTGTTGTGCTTTTTTGGTCCTTCACATATCTTGCTCCAGAATTGTTTTGTTTCTGTTGGGTTCGGTTGCTCTGTTGTTGTTTTTTCTCCATTTACGTTTTTGTAGAACTGGCTTTCATTGTTTTCAAAGGTCCTGTTCTGTTTGCTCTGTTCTGATTTGTACCTGTATCGTCTCAGTCTTCCTTCTATTGCTGCTATACTTTGTTTTATTTCTGCATGTTTCTCATTTAGTTTTTCCTTGCGTTTCTGATTTTTGCTTCTTAATCGTTTCATGTCCTCCTTCCTTCTGTTCACGGTTTTAGCTTCTTTCCGAAGTTTGGTGATCTGAGTTTCCAGTCTGATTTCCCATCCAGGTTTTGTCGGTCCTCTCTTTTGTCCATTCTCTTCGTTTCTTAGTTTCATACTTACTAACATGTATCGTCTAATGTTCTCCACTTCACTTGCTTCTTTTTCGTTGAGTTCTATAACCCAGCAGGTTCTGTGGTTCCGCAGTCTTCTATCTCCCCTGGTTCTGTGATTCCGTAGTCTTCAATCTCTTCAGTGTCAGTGTGTATGTTTTGCTCGTCCTCTTTCTGTGGTCTCTCCTTTGGTGGTGTTTCTTGCTCCGTTTCGCCGTTAGCCTTCTGTCTGATTTCCGTCAGTTTCATCTCCGAGAACCATCCTCGCTTGAGGATCTGTCTTGCTTGATCTGCTATCCTTTGTTCCGTTGTATGGTATTCACTAGCAATGTCCCAGAGATGTTTCATTCGTTTTCGGTAGCCTCTTTCTGTAGGGTAGCGGCTTTTATAATAGCACTCCATCACCAGTCTGTTCTCTTTCGTGGTCCATTTCTTTCTATATCCTTTCAGTTTGTTGTTTTCGCTCTGGTTTTCCTGTCTTTGGTCTGTGTCCTTGTCGTACCTGGAATCAGAGAGGTTACTTACCTGGTTCTTGTCCGTTGTCTTGTTTCTGAAATAAGAAGGGCCAACATTCGCAGGATGCGGACCGGGTCCACCATGTTGGCTAACGAGGGAGCACATGCCCATCATGACACTCAGGTCTTTCTCCTGAGTCCCACGGCTTGTATTTATATTATTGTGCATTATTCATATTTTTGGTGTGTGTGGCCACACAAGGCCCAGGCTTATTTGCCTGTGGTCCTGTCACAGGGATAATGATTGTCACATTCATTTTAATGAGTGATATTGTACACTACCACAAAAAAAAATATATATATATATATATATATATATGTTATATAAGGACACAGTATAAGTATTCCTGGCCGCTCCATAATAGCAGATGCAAGGAAACGATAGGTTCCCCTCCACTTTTCTGCTTGTATTCTTGGTTGTAGTGCTAGGGGGAGGGGTTTGACTTCCGCTTCTGTGGATTATTCAATAATTAAAACTTAATTTTGTTAATTAAGGGCCCATTTTTATCTATTAGCTTCGACATCAAATTTCTTCAAAAGTCATACGTACATATTAAAATCACTTTTTTTTTAAAGTAAAATACACATAGAAACAAAAAAAAAAGAGAAGAATTAAATTAAAAATTATACGTGTACTTATCTCAAGTTTACGTGTGACCAAGTGATTGTGTTGCATTCTGGGATTATTATTATTATTATTATTATTATTATTATTATTATTATTATTATTATTATTACTATTATTATTATTACTATTACTATTACTATTATTATTACTATTATTATTATTATTATTATTATTATTATTATTATTATTACTATTACTATTACTATTACTATTACTATTATTACTATTATTATTATTATTATTATCATGATGATGATGATGATGATGATGATGATGATGATGATGATGATGATGATGATGATGATGATGATGATGATGATGATGATGATGATGATGATGATGATGATGATGTTTTGAGGCATTTCCGTCCATCCATCCGTCTGGATTTGTCTCCGCAACTATCCATTGAATTACTCTTAAATTTTGCATGAAGTTGTAACTTTTGTCAGGTTAGAAAGTGACATTCTCGGCTTTAAAAAAAATCTGGTTAGCCTTCTAGGGGGTCAAAAGGCCCCAAAATGGCAAAAAATGACATTTTTTGCACCATAACTGTTCATCCATCCATTCAATTTTTCTGAAACTTGGCCAAAATATGGAGGCAATTGTTCTTAATAGAAAATAAGTATCGCTGACCTTGTTAAAAATCTGGTTCGCGCCCCCAGGGGGTCAAAATTCCCCAAAATTGCAAAAAATTACCCTTTTCTTCCATAACGTTTGATTCATCCATTCAATTTTTCTGAAACTTGACCAAAATGTAGAGACAATTGTTCTGGATATAAAATGAGCATCCTTGAGCTCAGAAAAATTCTGGTTCGCGCCCCCAGGGGATTAAAGGGGGGTCACAAATGCCCCAAATTGCCCAAATGTATTGCATTTTACAGTCGCCACATCGAGTCACATACAGAGGGGGACCACGCATGCGCGGCTTGTTATTATTATTATTATTTGTGCTCTTATTATTTTTTTATTTTTATTATTATCATTATTGATAGCAATGGATTAGAAATAGAGGGAGTGATAATTATTGTGTGTTTTAATGTTAATACTATTTACTTATTTTAATCATGATGTTAACGAAATGTATCTCTATTAAGACTCAATGAATATGAAAAGTCAAAGAAAAAAAAAATTTTTAAAGGCTCCCATGTTATGACAGCCTCCCCACAATTTTACCACAAAAATAGACAGATTTCTTTCCTCCACTATTCTGTCGACACCTTGCCACTTTCTCTATACACACCAGCATTTTGTTCAAAAATGTAAATCAGGCATAGCAAGTACCCGACTTCTACCTATTAACTGCCGACTCTTACCGATCCACACTCATAATTTCGACCATGACAATATGTTAGAAATAGATTAACCTTAAAATCTGTTTCCTGTTCTTTTGATTTGTTTGAGATTTGATCATGTGACTTCCTGTCTTTTATTTTCTATTTCTTTTTTCCTTCTTCTCATTCTTTTCACATATGAATATCTAAGTAAAAGAGCAGACTTTTTGTGCGTCTAGTGAGATCTAAGTTTCTGATAACTATTGATCGAAAACATTGACATTCCACTTTTACGGCTTTTTGTGCATGTATTTATTTCAAAAAAATAAATAGCTCTATTAAAAATTGAGCAGTCATTTAAGACGGCGTTAGAAATAGTCACAGTGTAGTAAATAAAACAGAATCGTGTTATGTTCAACCGTAGATTATAAGCGCTTATTAGGATGTTTCAGAATTAGGGCCATTTTAAAACACTTCCGTGGACCGCGAATGATAATAGATTTCAAGTATTTGAGTTTAAACTATTGTATCTATTTCAAGTAGGCCGAATTACTGGTAAAATGTGTTACTTACTCGAACCAAAATTTACGTCTGAGAGAAGATTTATTGATCGAAGACGAGGCAAGTAAAAGTGAGAGAGGGGTGTGAGATTAGGGATGTGGGAGGAGAAGGTTATGCATGGGAAACTATGGCTGATGCTAGGAATGGGGTTGGAGAATGGCTTGTTTTGTTATAGCTCATCGTTTGTAAGCAACTATATAATTCAATTACTGCTAGTTTTTTTTACTAAGCCTGGTATGACTTCATTTAGGAGTAGGGGCGAGCTTTCAACAGAGTAGTACAGTAGCAATCTGGTCAATAAGTAAACAGTTCAGGGGCTGGGGAAATATTCCCGTATTGTGTACTCAACGTTTTCCATGAAGCTGCTAATGTCTACTTGCCCCCGAATAGCTTTTCCATTAAAGGGCTAATGTGTACTTGCCCCGTAAATGCGTTTTTCATATGGAGGCTGAAGTGCACAATCACTCGAAAAAAGTCTTCCATATAGGGGTTTATGTCTAGAAGCACACGACACGCGTTTTTCATATATGATTTAAGAGGAAAAGAAATGGCTTCCTTATAGAAAACGCTTTTCGAGGACTTTTACACATTAAGCAGCCTATGAAAAACGCTTTTCGCAGGCAAGTACACATACGCCTCACTCTATGACACACGCTTTTCTGCGGCTTCTACTCATAAGTCCTTTTCCCTACCCTCATATAAATAAGATTGTCGTGACTTCTACACATTGAGTCTACTATTTAAAATGCTTTTCAGAGAGTTCTACCCATTACCCACTCTATGGAAAACGCTTTTCGGAGGCAACTAAACATTATCAACCATATTGTAAACGCTTTTCGGGGGCAAGTACACATAAGCCTCACGTATTAAAAACACTTTCCGGATTTTTCTACAGATGAACTCACCTATAAAAAACGCTTACCGCGTGCTACTACACATTAGGTAGCTTATGAACAACGCTATACAGATGCTTTTAGACATTAGGTCATCTATGAAAACGCTTTCCGGGTGATTCTACACATTAGTTTACCAAGGAAAGATGCTTTCCGGGTTCTTTTACACATTGGATCACCTACAAAAACGCTTTTTTGCAGGTGCTTGTACACTAGGTCAACTATGAAAAACGCTTTCCAGATGATTATACACATGAGGTTAGTTGTTAAAATCGCTGTCTGTCTGCTTCCACTCATTAGCTCACTTATAGAAAAACGCTTTTCGGGTGCTTCTATAAATTAGGGCACCTATGTATAACGCTTTTCGGGTGCTTCTATAAATGAGGGCACCTATGTATAACGCTTTTTCGGGTGCTTCTACAGATTAAGTAACATATGAAAAACACTCGTAGCATGCTTCTAAGGATTAGGCCACATATGAAAACACGCTTTCCGGAAAGCGATTGACTGCAGGAAAAATAAGAAGACATTCTTGTTGATAATAGGTCGCTGTGAGGAAGAGGTAGAGGAGGAAGTAAGTGGCAGTGTTAGCTTAGAAGACCACAATGTCTTGTCGTGGGTGTCTGTGATGGTAATTGTAACAAAAAAAATCAACAAGAATGGCTTCTCGTTCTCTATGTTCCTCTACTTTTAGACGGTGTGTAAGATTTTGTCTCATCATTCACTTCCGAAATGTGGCTGTTTACGCGTCTGATGAGACCAATCTAGGTCGAAATAATTTATAATGCATACAACCCTATTGTGTGTTTAGTTTATTCCTTTTAAATATATATATATATATATATATATATATATATATTTATTTATGTATTAATATAGAATTTTGTTTGTACATTGATCTATATCGTTTGGCAGCACAGATGAAATAAGGCTTTAAACCATCAAGGTTTGCTGACCTCGCAGTTTGATATATCATAAATTGAATAATAGAATGGTCTACCTCTCTTTTAAATCTTCATGAAAATTATTAAACTGAGTCTTAATAATTATCATCATACAGTTCTCCAATTAAGCACTTTAATATGTCAATTCGAAAGCTGAAATCATTTAAACTTCTTGAAAATATAATAATAATATATATATATATATATATATATATATATATATATATATATATATATATATATATATATATATATATATGGCTTGCTTACCCCTGAAATTACAGGCATAGAAACGTTTCAAATTAAAGGGCATGCAGAAGGTATTTTAAATATTATCAAATATGTTTTAATTTAGAAAATCTGTACAATTAACGTATTTCGTTGGATCAGTAGATAGAGGAAAAAATTCTTGGTCGGGAGAGTTTCGGCAATTCTAGTGACCAGTTTGTGAAAAAAATGTACATATCGTCAAATCATATTTAATCTGCATTATTTTAACTACCTAAACTACCATTCAAAATTATTTTCCCACCTTAACATTTTTAGGCTCTCATCAGAAAGCTATATTTTAATTGAACTAAAAAGAGCAAAACCATGTATTTATTATTATAAATGCAAGATTTGTTCAGTCCTAAAAAAATAAACATAACACAAAATGTAAACTTCTAAAAGATAGAAAGATGAAAACTGAACTCATTCACTCGCTAAAGAGCTTGAGAAGACCACCCTTTCCAAAATAAATGTAAGTAGAGTGGCGATAATTCTACACAACATTTTTGCACGTAATGGCAGATGTCAAATGAGTTTTTTTTAAAGTTTTTTTTATTACAACACCTTTAGCTTTGAAAATTAGTATGATAATGGTCGCAAAATACTTATAAATTGTAGCGCATGTTTGCTTGCAATCTTTATATAATAATATATACATAGCGTGTTTAATATTTCATATATTTCTTCACAATAATATCAAAAAGAAATATGAATCTGATAAATATTCGTTTAGTTGTTCATATGTCTGAAAAATATAACTCGAGAGTATATTTAATTATCAAAATGTGCAGATCTTTCTTTTACTTTGACTACTACTACTTCGACTACTACTACTGCTACTACTACTAATAATAATTATAAAAAACAAAAAAATAATGCATTATAATCATTTATCTTGTTTACACATAGGTACATTTCCTCTGCGAGTAGTGTATCGACCCAATGTTTCCCATGCTGCTTTGATCGGAACCACACTATAAAATGTATAAATGAAATGATTTCTTTCTGATGATATGAGAGATCAGATCTGAGAACCAGATGGTCCTATAATTAATCTTTGCAACTTTCTATTATCCTTCAAACAATACGCTGATTCGAAGGTTTTCCATCTTTTATAGATTCAGTTCACAGGAAGATATGGAATTGATTTAATGAGATGTTCTTTGTTGTGAATAGCGGAAATAATAACACGCTACAGAGCAAGTTGATAACGTGATATTAACTTGTATTTGTCAATATTAAAATCAAGATTCATTACTCACATACCAAACGACTGGTTTCTTCTATTTACCATTCTTATATTAAACGAAAAAGAATATGTATCAATGATATGTGATATCAATATATGTTTGATGTTTTGTCAAACGTCTTATCTGTTTTCATCATCCAGTTTATTCACGGAGAATAATGATGTGTATTACATTGTTTTGATAAGATATATATATATATATATATATATATATATATATATATATATATATATATAACGTAAAATATAATAACACGAAATTACATGATTGTCGATGCAATAATTTATTTCAACCTTGCGGTTTTATTCAAGCATCCAATTTGACAATTACATTTTTGAGACTGCTTTTAAATTTTTTTTATACTCGGATGGGCACATCTTGTAAATATTTGCTGACTTATCAGCCTTCACCCAAACTTTGTTCGACTTCTTGATCTCTGCGATGTCTTTCTTCAGAGTGGACTGAAATTGGTTTGAATACCTTCGGAACTTAATTCTCGATCAGTCTCGAAAGGCCTCAAAGCCTCAATGGGTTTACAGGTATTCTGTGATCTGAAAGTAAAGGTTTCCTTGTAATCAGAATCCTCATTCTTTAAAAAGAAATACGCTTTCCATCTTAGTCTGTTGGTAAAGTCCGTTATTCTGTCCATTATATTTTACGTTATCCTTGCTCTGTTTCCCACATTGAGCTCTCTTACCCGGATCTCTTCCTGGAATTACTCCATTATTACACAAATATAAATATATATATATATATATATATATATATATATATATATATATATATATATACATATTTTTGTTTTCCGCTTAAAGGAATTTAATAAAATGCTTGATTAAGAGCGTGATATTAATATACATCTATGAATTATCTAAAAGTGTATATATATATATACATATATATATATATATATATATATATATATATATATATACGAGGTGTATGTAGTTTGCTTGAAGCATTGTTTATTAGTATATAGAAATGTAATAATTAGCAGGCAATACAATGCAGAGGTGTGACGGATAGACACAAGTTGGAGCAAATAAGACATATGATGGTGGAACAAATAAAATAGTTTCACTCTTAATACAATGTATACATACACATACATATATATATATATATATATATATATATATATATATATATATATATATATATAAGTGTAAATTAGTCGTCCAAGGCTATAGCAATGCGATGTGGTTGCCGTGAGATGGAAAAGTGAAAAGAAATAAACGCAGGGAGAAAGTGAAACTCAAAACGATTTATTAATAATTTCACGAAAACTGATTACATACCAAATAGAATTTTTTTTTTTTTTTGGTAAGTAACAGATCGGCAAAGGGTAATCTTAAATTTTCGAAAGTAAAACTTTAATTATCAGAAGACAACAATAGAAGACCGAGAGGGTCGAAAAAACGGGAAAAAAAAACGGGAAAAAACCGGTGTCAGATCATCGTAATACAGGGGAAAACAATTGGCAGTAGGAACGCAGAAAATGTCAAAATTCCATTCAGCAATCATATAACTAAGGTTAAAACATTATAAACATTAGTTTAGTAATATACCAATTTTTAAAATTTTATGTTTCATTTTACATGACTCATCAATCTATATTTATTTATTTATTTTTTTTTTCCCTTTTTTTTTCATTTATTCCCTTCAAATCTAAATTTAAATTTACTGTCAAAGGGAGATAACTTATTCTAAATAATATATTCAGACCTTAGAAATGAGATTGGAAACTTGAGAAGGAATTTGAGTTGTGAAGTGGATAAAAGCCAAGGATGGGACCTTTTTTTTTTTTTTTTTTTTTTTCTCTTTCTTTTCCCTTTTTTTTATTAGCAGGGGAAGGGGGGGAATAAGAAGAGATTATGGGAAGGGGGAGGATTATAAAAAAAATAAAAAATAAAAAAAAGAAGAAAAAGTAAGTAAGTTGGGGGTGGGAGTGTGAGGAGGTGGGAGTGTGAGGATGTAAGAATCAGAGGATGAAGGGAGATGACAACTCGAATCTGTTATTCAAGGCGGGGCGAAATTTAGAGATTAGGATAGCTTCCGAAATTCGAAGCTGACCTATATTGCGGACAGAGTTGAGGATGCGGACACTAATGGAGCGATGTGTGTTGCCACATGATATTAAGTGTTTATGGAAGGAAGAAATGTGGGTGTTTAGATGCTCTTTAATACGTTGGTGTAGAGGCCTAACGGTACTACCGATGTAGAACTTTTGACACTTAGAGCATTGCAGGTTGTATACTGTATATGTGCGGAGGCAGAGGCCAGAGTTGGGGATGGGGCAACTAGCTAGAGAGCAGGGGTATGGGGTGTAGTGGCTTTTTTTGGATAAATGTTGTCGGAGAGAGGTGCCTGTGTGAGAAAGTTGTATGTTAAGGTTCTCACTACGTATGGCATATCGGATAGCAGAAGTGATACGGTCGCTAAAGAAGGGGAGTTTAAGGAAGCAAGTGTTGGTGAGAGTGTGGTGTCTACGTCTTCTGGTGTTGTTAAGGCTAGATATGGTAGTTAGCGGGAAGCCGTTGGTCAATAGAGTTTGGTGGAAGGCTTCGGTGTGTGTTGTTTTATCGGAAGAAGAAGAGCATTTGTCTTGTATGCGCGTGATTTCGGTTTGTGCGTAACTAATTTTGGATTTCAGGGGTAGTGCGTATTAAAGAGCATCTAAACACCCACATTTCTTCCTTCCATAAACACTTAATATCATGTGGCAACACACATCGCTCCATTAGTGTCCGCATCCTCAACTCTGTCCGCAATATAGGTCAGCTTCGAATTTCGGAAGCTATCCTAATCTCTAAATTTTGCCCTGCCTTGAATAACAGATTCGAGTTGTCATCTCCCTTCATCCTCTGATTCTTACATCCTCACACTCCCACCTCCTCACACTCCCACCCCAACTTACTTACTTTTTTTTTTCTTTTTTTTTATTTTTATTTTTTTATAATCCTCCCCCTTCCCATAATCTCTTCTGATTCCCCCCCCCTTCCCCTGCTAATAAAAAAAGGGAAAAGAAAGAGAAAAAAAAAAAGGTCCCATCCTTGGCTTTTATCCACTTCACAACTCAAATTCCTTCTCAAGTTTCCAATCTCATTTCTAAGGTCTGAATATATTATTTAGAATAAGTTATCTCCCTTTGACAGTAAATTTAAATTTAGATTTGAAGGGAATAAATGAAAAAAAAAGGGAAAAAAAAATAAATAAATAAATAAATAAATAAAGATTGATGAGTCATGTAAAATGAAACATAAAATTTTAAAAATTGGTATATTACTAAACTAATGTTTATAAAGTTTTAACCTTAGTTATATGATTGCTTAATGGAATTTTGACATTTTCTGCGTTCCTACTGCCAATTGTTTTCCCCTGTATTACGATGATCTGACACCGGTTTTTTCCCGTTTTTTTCCCGTTTTTTCGACCCTCTCGGTCTTCTATTGTTGTCTTCTGATAATGATAGTTTTTCTTTCGAAAATTTAAGATTACCCTTTGCCGATCTGTTAATTACCAAAAAAAAAAATTTGGTATTTAATCAGTTTTCGTGAAATTATTAATAAATCGTTTTGAGTTTCACTTTCTCCCTGCGTTTATTTCTTTTCACTTTTCCATCTCACGGCAACCACATCGCATTGCTATAGCCTTGGACGACTAATTTACACTTACATTTACCAGCAATGCTTCAAGCAAACTACAATCTCCTTTTATATATATATATATATATACCTTTCACAAACACATATGTATCTGTCAATTTACACAATGTTACAATGTTATATAATACCTGTATCAAGATGGTCTGGTGAAAATTACGTATGATATATTTTTTTTGATATTTCGGGAACTCTTCCCTTTTTCAGAATGGAGTGTCACTATCATAAATGGAAATATTTTCCGGTTAAAAAAAAGAAAAAAAGAACTTTTTTTGGCCCCCCTAATTTGTTTTTTGTATCCTTCTCCATACATAGAAATATTTTAATAAAAAAAAAAATTAAATAATTTTTTTTTTCAACACCCCCAATTTTTTTTTTACTCTCCACATACATAGAAATATTTTTAATTAAAAAGAAAAACAAAAATGTTGACCCCCCCCAAACAATGTGTTACCTCCCCCCATACATAGAACTATTTTCGGTTTAAAAAAGAAAAAAAAGTTTACTCCACACCCACCCCAAATTGTTTTTTCATCCTCTCCCATACATATGAATATTTTTAATTAAAAAAAAAAAAAATTACCCCCCCCTCAAATGTTTTTTATCCTCCCATATACATAGAAATATTTTTAATGCAAAATAAAAAATAATATTTTTTGCCCCCCCCCCCCCCACACACAAAAAAAATTAATTCTCAACTCAAGTTCAAGCGTGCATATGAAGGAGCCGGAAGAGTTCCCGAAATATTAAAAAAACTTGTTTATATTATACGGAATTTCCACCAGACCATCTTGATACAGGTATTACATAACATTGTAACATTGTGTAGATATATATATATATATATATATATATATATATATATGTGTGTTTGTGAAAGGAAAAAAAATAAATATATGTGTGTATGTATACATTGTATTAAGGGTGCAACTATTTCATTTTGTCCACCATTATATGTCTTATTTGCTCCAACTTGTGTCTATCCGTTACACCTCTGCATTGTATTGCTTTCTATGTATCACCTATATATATATATATATATATATATATATATATATATATATATATATATATATATATATATATATACCGTATTTCTTAATTGGGAGAGTTTCCCAGCAGTGTGCTCAATTATTAATGCAAAGGTAAAATTAAGTAAAATTAATTAGATTATTAATAAGAGTATGATATTTATTAATATTAAATAAAGTGTTACAACAACATCCGGACCAAGGTTTCAGTTCCGAGAAAATCGGACCTTCATCAGCGGAGTCTTATAGCTTAATGAGTGAGAACAACCGCCAGGAATTTCAAAATATTGTTCGTAGGAAAGGTTGAACACTTTCAGATTTAAAATTGTCACGTTACTCTGATTTTTCTCCGTGATTACATGCCGATTTCGCTTAAATTATTTTCTTATGTATTCATTTTTTGTTTACTTAACCTTTAAACAATACATTGGAATCGTTTTCTATTGTTCGTGTTTATACATGTAAATACACAAATGTATACTATTTTCATTCTAATTAGATGCATCACACATAACTTATATAGTGTAGCCATGTAGTTATACGTACACAATCAACCAATTAGAAGGGTGTTGCTTGTTTTAATTTTCCAATAGTCTTTAAATCTCAGATGAAACGAAATATATTAGTCATGTAAGTACTTAGAATTATTAGCAATTATACATAGTGCATTTCTATCATGAGTGCTTGTATTTGACATTTATTTATTCAAGAATTAAGTTGATAACAACTCAAAACAATCAGTTCTACGTTATACAAACGAGGTAATTGATGAATGTAGTATTGAATGGTAAATGAGTGCCAATATATATGCTTTTAATGATTTTATCTTTTTTTTAATATTATCGACTTCGTACACTATTTACATCGTTAATCATGTTTTCTCTGATACGTAAGTACATTTCGCAAGTGTTCGCTTGTATGCTGCTGTTGTGCTATTACAATATAATTTGTGAAGTTCTCTCTTAAGTATGCATATAGTTGGCCTAGGTTATATATATATATATATATATATATATATATATATAAATATATATATATATATAAATATATATATATATATGAAGGACTACTTTGAAGTGGGTTTCTTTTAAATATATCAGGAGTTTAATACTGAAAAGAGTGGGTGTTACGTTACGTTAGAAATAGTCTCATTAATTCTGGTTTCCTCGGTTATTTATAAAAATGTTCACCTTTTTATAGTGTACTATTTCTAGAGTGTCTGTTGTTTCTTCTATGGTAAGATATTTTAGTGCAAATGAACTGAGAACCTTTACATTTTACAAGTATAAAACATCTAAACACTAATAAAATATGTTTGTTAGTCGGATTGCTCATATTGCATACTCTCCAAAATTAATTCCCAGATCATTTATTTGGTCTTTACAGAGATGACGGTCTCTGTCTGTCACGCAACAACGGGCACACACTAGATATATTTAGAAAAAAATTAACAACCACCTTCCAAAATCACCATTAACACAAATTTAGACCAAGTAGATTTTCTAGACACAACACTGAACCTTACAAACAATACACACATACCTTTCGACAAATACAAGGAAACACTCCAATACATACAACAGTGATCTTACCACTCCCACTGTTTTTAAAAAAAGATGTCAATAATATTAGCCAAATAATTTCCAACCTCTCATCCAGCCCCGAAAGTTTCAACCATGCAGCACTCTATTTGAACAAAACGCTCCGCGACAGCGGGTTCAGAGAAGAGATTTCATACACCTCCACTCGAGACCAACCACGGTGGAGCCACAATAGAAGGAGGTCGGTGATCTTGTTTTCCCCACCTTATTCCACCAATACCAATAAAAGGGTAGGCCCCCTTTTCCTCAACTTACTCGACAAACACTTCCCCTCCCTCAACCACAACCTGCAAAAACTGTTTAACATATGTTCTATCATAGTTAGCTAGTCCACTGCCCCATCTATAAGAAAAATCAACTCTGCGGAGCCCAAAGCAATTGCAAACGCAGGCTGTGCATGCCAGGTCAAATCGATTGCACCCCTAGAGGGGAATTGCAAAATTGATTCACTCTTATATGAAGCCACCGTCACACACCAGACTACCGGTAGAGCAGACAAATACATTGGCATGACGCAGGGAAGCTTCAAGCAAAGATTATACGCACACGGAAACACCTTCATATACCAAAACAAGGCAAATACAGCACTCGCGACCCGGATATGGCAACTTAAAGATGAAAATACACCTTTTACCATCAAATTGAAGGGAATTTAGAGAAAATCATTTTTCTCTACATCCATTAATAGATGCCTTCTGTGTGACGCTGAAAAATACCATATATCAAGGGGCATACAGTTTGTTTCAATATGCTAGATCAAATCTTTAAGGGATGTATCCACAGGAGACTCCCACTACTAATAAACTGGACTTACCGATACACATGAAACCCTAGCTTCCCCCCTTAGTCAAATGCATAACCCCATAATTGCCCCATTAAATACCGACTTCCACTTCAGAAAATTCTCCCAACTATTACCCCTCATGAATATAAATAAAATTAAAAAATACGAACAAAAACCTTAATCAACCCATATCCACACTACTTTTTAAAAGCAATAATTTCAACTTTCCCTAAAATATTTATCCAGTCATTAAGATGTTAACACTCCCATTTCACAACATTATTATTACTCCCGTAAGACCTCACCATTTGTCGGTCATGATGTTAATCTCCCATATCTCCCAATCAGCTCCAATCTGATCGACCCAATTGTTACCCTTATCTCTAAATAAGTTTTAATTAACATACCAATTTCATCACCTCCCGAATTTATTTGAACGGTTTCAAACCAGTTACAGAGTTACTGTGCTTAAAGCGCCCGGATCATACCTTTATTTTCATTCCTTCGGGATTGATTTGAAGTCTATTAATACAGGATTTAAACACGAATTCAATAAATGTTTTTCCTTTGAACCTCTTTAATCTTTAAACCCATATTCTCTCACTAATTCCTTTAGAAGACACATGATCAAATCCCAAAACAGTAATGACCAAATATACGATACTCATAATATTGACTCACGGGAATTATAAAGACATTTTTTTATTTTTTTATTTTTTTTATATCTCTTTAAATCAGTCCCGGTTTAAATCTCAACTGTTACTTTTCACTCTTTCTTTTCAAACCTTATTAAACCTTCCTTACACTAACTTTAAATAAACATACACAATATTCTAAGCAAATAACGCGTTCAAACGAGAGTGACACGTGACTTCACATTTCCGAAAAAGATGACGACAGAATCTGAAGAGAGCCGATGGCTAAACCCTTCCGTGATTGAAACTGACGGTACGAATGCTGTACTAATTTTTCTGTAACAATATATATATATATATATATATATATATATATATATATATATATATATATATATATATATATATATATATAGTTCGGCAGCTAGTAATTTTCCTGTAAAGCTCTCTATTTTCATGATCTTTCGTGTCAATTTTTCGCCGCGGCGAGCAATGCCTCGGTTCTCAGGTGTTAACCGGTGGAGTACGGTACCTTGCGGTGGGCCATTCCTCTAGCGCTTTCGGTCTCTCAACCGTCTTCAAGAGGCCGTCTTTATAGTTTTATTATTGAGTATATATATATATATATATATATATATATATATATATATATATATATGTATATATATATATGTATATATGTATATATATATATATATATATATATATATATATAAGTGCATAGTTGTTTATTCCCACAAATGCATGTGAATATGTTGAGAAATAATGTGTACCACTAACTGATCGCCGTGTGATTTCTTTACGAAAATCAGTATTTACTTGAAGAATTATTATTTTCATTTAAAGAAAAATTCACTTGTAACAAGAAAAAAGGAAACATAAAGAAACGTAAATAAATCCTTAGCTTGTCCGTTTCAACCTACGAATTATTAATTTTACTTCAGCTATAAAAATTAATATAGCTTTTAAAATTAATTGTAACAGCGTTTATGCATTTATATTTTCAAATTAAACAATGCCTTAAAAATAAAATAAGTATCATTGTCTCTGTGTGCCGGTTTACTGTACTCAAATTTTAGGTTCGATTCGAATCAGCAATCGCTAATGACGCCACCATATAACGAGAAAAAGCTGCAGAAAATCCAACAAGTCTTAATATATCTGAACATAATTTTTACTTTCAAAAATTTAGATTGAAATGAATAAATTGTATTGTAAAGCTTCTATACTTTTGTGGATTCGAACTATACAATAGTCCTAAATATTAAAAAGTGCGTCTTTCTTTAAGTTTTACATTTTAGAGAAGCTTAAAAAATTAACTTTCCTAAATGTATACCTACCAGCGACAATGTGCGATTTAAGTTCAAATTTAAAAGAGACACTTACACCTTAAGTCGACACAAGATCGGACGTCACTTCTATAAGACCAGGAAGGATTCTTACGAAAAAAAATAAAGTTAATACCGTTTATTTGTTAAAATCCCTGATGAGGCTAGTGCTACCGAGCAAGATAATTAGAACAAACATAAAGATGAAAAAAATGTTTATTTTAACAAAAATATCTGCATCTGACACATGATTTTTTGAAGACATTTTGCATATTTCTTTAAGTTCTTATATATATATATATATATATATATATATATATATATATATATATATATATATATATATATAAAACGTTCCAGACAAAGCATACAGCAAATTGATGTAAGGGGCTAACAAGAACGAACTATGTTTACTGCAATAAAAAAAACAGGAGATGCCTATTGAAAAATATAAGGTTATACGTATCATATGAAATGCCAGTAGAAAAAGAGTTTCACACACCTGAAGTTCTTGGAAAGAAACTACTGGGATATGATTACAATAAGGTATCAGAACAGCGAATTGATTAAAACCACTAGACCAACGAGTGAAACGATCTGGAAAAAAGTAGCTGATAATAAATCACATCATTCTGAATAATACACGTCATAATAGTATTTATAGAAAATGCTGTTAGAGAGACGGTGCAGGAAAAAAGGTGTAGCCACACAAATTACAGATACGTTTCTGCACCTCATCAGTACCCTTCACACACAACAGAGATTCATCAGCCTAAATCTGACAACAGTAATCCATATATGGTAAGATAGTACATTTTTAGAGATGCAGAATAGGTGTGAAAAGTGTTTGGAGCGATAGAGAGAACTGACTTCCCGAGAAGCAGAAATAGTAATTGATCTAATGTATGAACCCCGAGTAAGATTTTATGAGAGAAAAAAGGCAGGAATTTCAGAGTCGATTTCTCTTCAAAGGCAGAGCCATCCATGAGAATATTCGGAAAAACAGGGGCACGCCTATGATTAAAATACACGAGCTGAGTTTTAACAGGATTAAACTAAACAATCCATTTCGTACTCATATCGACAAACGATTCCAGGTCAGCTTTTAGATCAATGCATTTTTCGACTGATCCGAGGGAGATGGGCGAGAAGCAACACCAGAATAGATAGTGACATCATCAACATAGATGTTCATTTTCATAATAATATTTTTGCCAGCCACTCTTACCCGTTCACACAAAAATACACCACAACATGGCAACTACAAATATAACAAATCGCGTTGCCTTGTCTGCACACACATGGACACCACATCCCTATTTAACATACCTAACACGAACATCCAACTCCAACACCCGCATTTGACATGTGACAGTTCTTATGTCATATATTACATATATTGTTCAATCTGTAACAACGGGGTATATATTGGAGAAACCAAAACCCCTTTTCGATCGCGTCTGAACAACCATAAAACATCTATCCGACAAAATCTACCTCAGGCACTACTGACAGGACATTTCAACCTACCCGGCCATACAATAGACAATATTAAATGCCTCCTTATTGACTCCCATTTCCCCTCAACGAAAATCCGCCAACTAAAAGAGATTCAATAGATTCGTCGATTTGGCTCGCAAAATACAGGACTCACTACTGACCTTGGTCTTTTGAACCCATATAAATACTACCACGCACACAAATAATTTATAATAAATAAGATCACATGATACCACCCAATTCACCTACATCTATTCAGACCAACAATTATTTGATATAATATCACACCCACCTATTACATTGCTATATATTTTTACTTACATCGTATATTCATTGTATGGTACCACAGGTATTTATCTATTTACTTATGTATTCACACATTTACCTATCTATCATTATTATTATATGATTTCATCATATATTTTTTAGTGCTATCAGTATTATTATTATTGTCATCACTTATATGTATTACATCTTTTTAATATGTGTTATTCGAATTACATCTTTGTAAGGTGTGTTATTCATTCTCATTCATTGACTATTTTCCCCATATATATAGTGGTCTCGTGTCTGCCCTCCCGGGGCGCATATTACACACTTTTACTTATTTTTATTTTCTATCTATTCAGGTGTTACTACATTATTTTTATTTCTAATACTTTTTAATTTTTTATCCTTACTCTTTACCGCATTATTGTCAGTCCCCCATTCTATTTCTATTTATTTATTTACTCATTTATTTACTTATGTATTTATTCTTTTCCAACAATATTTTATTTATTTTATTCTTATCAATTTCATTATTTATATCTTATTAGTATTTGTTCATACATTAGCATTGTCTTACTTACTATACTACGTATTAACTCACATCAACGTTCAATTCAATTATTTCGTTTCCTATCAAATCTACACAAATTTAGTGCCATTCAAATTCTATTTATTGCATTGATCAAATCACGAACACGTATCAGTTCGTTTTTTTCAAAAAGACAACGGTTGTATTTGCTAACCCGTAGAAACGTTCATCGCACACGTCATGACAACAAACGAACGCCACACAGTTCAAAATTACAGTTTGCTCAACGATCCTCAGTTTTCTTCATTTCAGATCATTTTTTGACAAAGACCAGAGGACTGGTCGAAATATCAAAATAAAAACAATAAAAAAACAACAACATCGTTTTTAATACTTCATACACCACTAATCATCTATTAAATACTTCTCTAGGAGAATACGTAGAATAACAATCAAATTCATATATATATATATATATATATATATATATATATATATATATATATATATATATAATTATTCATATACAGTGTACAGTATATTATATATGTATCTATATATTTAACTATCTATATATCTATATATCTATATATATATATATATATATATATATATATATATATATATATATATATATATATATATATATGTATATATATATTATATTTTTTTTCATATATATTATCTCACATTCAAAAAAAATTATATTAATTTGCTCGCTGACTTTACTTGATGAATGGCATTGTCCTGGTGAGTATACATTTTACTTGCGAGATATTGGCCTGGGTTCTAAGTGGTTGTATGACTACACCCCTTGTTGAAAAGAGTAGGCATATTCACAGTCGGCCTTTTTAATCTGAGTAAGTTAATATACATACTTGTATGTGGCGAGGGAGCTCAGTTGCAGAGTATACGCCTAACATGCAAGTGACTCGGGTATTGAATCCTCAGTTCGGATGTCTTCTACTTATGAGCCCAAAGGAGGGTGACATCGAGTCTAGCACTTTTGGTTGGTTTCTTTCATCGATTGTGCGCTGCTGCGTTGTCTGATAGTGGAAATAATTTATATATATATATATATATATATATATATATATATATATATATATATATATCATAACATTGGAAATAAAAGCCATTATCAATGCAAGATTAATTTAATTTTTTTGTTGCTTTAATCATATTAATTTCGGAATAAAATTCTATCATCAGAGTTGACAAGTATTGTGTCATTTTTTTTCATCAAAAACAAGAATTAAAAAATTCATTTCTTTTGTTACTTGATAGATGTCTTTGGTGCGATGTTTCCACGGCGACGTATTGGCGGTTATGAATTCAAACTCTGGTTGTCGAACGAAGAACAGTGTTGGCTCGCTCTTAGTTGATAAAATTATAATGGGTAAAATACCTCTTATAACAAGGCATGAAAGATTCTTAGAAATATATGTATAACTGGCTTCACGAAAAAGCGATCATTCTATTTTAAACATAAGCGTAGTGGAGATCGCCCACAATGAATCTAGGCAATTGCATGTGAATTAAAAAAAAAATTATGTCGGTCACGAACAAAAACATGTTAAAATAATGAATCATTCACCGACGGAAAATGCCTATAATTCAAATTATCTGTCTTACTGTTATTAATTCTTCGAAAACTGTATTCTTAGTGTTAGCTTAAATGCATGGTGTGGAAAGACATAGCAACACTATTTAATAATTTCAATTACCTATTAGACATAATCCTCGAGTGTGTTCGGTTCCTTCGAGGAATGTTACTTCAAGTTACACCACTATGCTGAATACTCGACCATACAAGATGAACTGTTTTCCGGCAACATTGAGAAACGACAAGAAACATGTATTATGAGAGAGGTAACTTGTCAATTAATGGGAATCAATGATCTTTACTTATTTACTAACTCAACGTTTTACAGGTAAAGGACATCTTTAAAATAATGTTCGAATACCTCTGTGTCTCATATAGAGGGCATGTGTTACCCCTAGCAAGGAGCCCCTTTATTTCTGAGAACTTCGACTGAACAAAAAATTATGCAAAAAGAGAAAGAAGCAGGTCAGGAGAAGTCAAAACAGAGAATAATATCTCTGCGGTTATTTTATTCCGAAATATGTTATCGGTAGTATAAATACACGCTAAGCTATTCAAAAGTGGGCACATTTGTGATAGTACTTATTGATTGTGAGTAATACGTCCTCGGAGTACACTATATTTTATTTTACAATTATTAACGCATTGTTACTAATAAAAAGAGCATTAGTGGTAGATAATTTATGTCAATAGTGAATTTTCATGATAGAGGAGACTCCAACAAGCATAAGTAATGTAATATATATATATAAATATTAATCATGTTTTATGTATATATATATATATATATGTATATATATATATATATATATATATATATATATATATAATTATTTCTAAAATCAGACAACGCAACATGCATAAAAGAGATGCGGATTTCGAGTCCTGAATACTGATGGGTTCTACTTATGAGCTAAAACAACCCCCAAACTCGAGTCGAGGATGTTTCTTCTGTGGTGTTCAATAGCTTGTGTGGTCTCTGGCGTTGTCTAATTGTGGAAATAATACATGTCATCTTTCATTAAAATTGTATGTATATATATATATATATATATATATATATATATATATATATATATATATATATATATATATACATGTAAAAAATTATAAAATATAATTGAACTCGTCTGTCCAGTTATACCTTTTTAAATCTTTTCATCTTTCTAATGACGTAATTTGTGTTAAAATAAAAGAAGATAGATAAAAGTTCCGTATGTGTCACGGATGTTTTCGATTCGCCGGGAGATGTTGATGGCAGAATGGATTGCAAAGCTGGTGAAAGGAGATACTTTGTTACATGAATTTTCTCTCTACGTATTTGTTCGACTACACAAAATAGATTCAACCATTACTTTAAAACAAATATATAAATTATTTTTTTCTTTTAAACTTCTTTCTTGGAACGATGTAAGTTGTTCTGTTACGTTCGCGTCCTTCCGATCTACTTACAAAATAATCTCTTTTCATTAAATGTTGGTCCATTTTCCCGTACAAGGATTCGAAAAGGAATCGAATTACACGTATAAACCTTTCATTTTTATTTTTGTTATTTTACCATAAATAAAATTATTACAAACATTTTAAAAATTTAAAAAGGTGTAACTAGACTGGTGTGTTCTGTTATTTTTAATAATGTTTTGCACGAATGTAAAAATGCTGCCGAAATACAATATATATATATATATATATATATATATATATATATATATATATATATATATATATATATTTATTTATTCTGGTACAGAAAAATTAGTACAACATTCGTACCGTCGGTTTCAAGCACGGAAGGTCTTACCCATCCGGCTCTCTTCAGCTTCTGTTGTCTGAAGAGAGCCGGATGGGTAAGACCTTCCGTGCTTGAAACCGACGGTACGAATGTTGTACTAATTTTTCTGTACCAGAATAAATAAATATTATGCTTTTAATTTTTAACTTTAATTCTTAATTAATCGAGCACTCTGCTGGGATTTTTCCTACCATTCTACAAAGAAGTTTATATATATATATATATATATATATATATATATATATATATATATATATATATATATATATAGTAAATGTGGTGTGTCAGATTCTGTAGATGTAAATCCGTTGAAAATCAAGTGTTTATAAAAAGTGCTCAATAACAAGTAGAGCTGTTCATAAGTTTAATTTTTTGTTATTCATACAAACATTATTAGTTAGATGTGTGCATACATGTTTCGGTTGTACGCTTCGTAGAGAGTGAACCTCTTCCGACCAAATACTACAGAGTAGTGGGATAGATTTTGAAAACTGTCCCTTTAATTAAATCTGTTTTGTGGGATAGGCTATTTTTTATGAATTAGTATCAAATTACATCCTATGTTTTTTTTTTGTTTTTCTCATGTATTTAAATCTGTTTCCGTTATTTTTTAACATACACATACACACACACGCACATTATATATATATATATGTATATATATATATATATATATATATATATATATATATATATATATATATATATATATACATATTACTATACATAACTATGCATTAACTATCCGATATGTGTGTGTGCTTACAAAACATCGTATATATTTATGGGTAAACGCACATCTACGGAACATTTCCCATGTTAAGAAAGGTCAATATTTTTCATGAATATTGCACATGAATCGCTGAGAATCTTTATATTATATCGGCAAAGAAATCATTGCTTTATATATTCATAAGTATTCTATGTGCCTTGAGCAACCAATCGAAACCTGATCTTACGCTGAAATAATCGGATCCATGTTGTTTTTAGATTATTTCATATTTCTTCTTATATTTTTACAGAAAGAATTCCCAGTTTCTGAGTGGTGTTGCGTTTGATTGTTTTCATCTTTTATCATTTCGTAGATGGGGTATGTTTTACAACTGGCGTAGATAGATTTCACATCATCTCAAATATTTTGATAATGTCAAAAAGTTATTTGTTTAGAAAAAATTGAATAATTACTCTATTAATGTTAAATTAATTATGTAGCTTAAAATTAAATTGCTATTCAACATTTGTTTTTAATTAGTGTAGGCATTTAGCATTTACCTATGTATTGCAATTACAGTAGATGTGTACTATTTACAGTTAATTTTACTTCGTTGCGTTATGTCCATAATCCGGAGGGTTTCGACACATGCTTCACACAACATTCGTTACATATCTTTTGTAGTCGTTCTCTGATCTTTTGTCAATAAAAGGAGATTGATATGACTCCTTTCTTACCCGGTTAACGTGTAAACACCGCATTAAAGTATTTAATCGAATTACATCCCTGATGGATCTGTTTATATTAAGCCTCGATCTCATATCTTCATTTCTTAGTCTATCTTGCAAAGTTACTCTAGTAAATTTAATTCTAAGACAGATAAACTACTCTTGTGCTCTTCAATTGTATACCCTGTTTCACTGGCATATGCATTAATAGAAACTATGAATTAATTCACTGGTGATGTGAATACCTTAAATACAAGAAAATATTATATACGATACGCTCAGGTGCTCGGCTTGAGTATGCGTGAGAACGATGATTAATTCAGAGGACGACATGACAGGTACGTTGACATTTTATTTGAAAGCGCCAACAAACCTTCTTGATTATTACTGAAATTTTATCTTCTAAAAATTTGATAATTTTGTAAGACAATTAATACTACACTGACTCTTATTAATACAAAAATTATTGTGTTATTTTTAAAATATAATTCAGGTGTCAGAACATGTTAAACACAATCAAATATAGTTACCTTAGCATTAGAAATATACATAATACTTACATTATATCACAATAGTTATCATAAAACAGCTTCTGAATATTCTGAGATACGAACTGAATCAGTATTTATTCAAAAGGTTTATGTTAAAAAATGAAACAGTAGAAAAAAAAATATCATTTAAAGTAAATGCTTTGTTTTCGTTTACTTTTATATTGGTGCATAACTATTATATATGAATAAATAAA
>OY744515.1:213801980-213856980 GCA_963556195.1 Sepiola atlantica | reverse complement strand
CATTCATTATATATATATATATATATTTATGTATAGACATATATATATATATATATATATATATATATATATATATTAATTTATATTTTTATTCTTTATATAGATTTTAATCAGACATGGGCCAGTGGTTTCTGACAAGAAACGGGTTTAATTCCCGATTCCGTCTTCTTCAGCATTGTCTGAAATAGTAAATGATGGAATTTCTTCAAAAAACACTTATAACCGTTATGAAACGCTATGTACAAAGAATTTTGAAATGGAGGGCCGACGAGACGCGTAGATCAGAAAGAGCCGTTAAGTAAGAGATTCTATATTTAGAAGTGAAGAACGAGAAGGAAGGAAGAAAGAAAGAAAGAAAGAAAAGAGAGAAAGAAAGAAAGAAAGAAAGGAGGGGAAAAATAAAATAAAATAAAATTAAATTTATAATAATAAAATATTATTTTTATATTTATATATATTATTTTTATATGTAGAACATAATTAAGGGTACGCAACTCTAATTAATTAAATTATCTAAAAAAGGGAAGGTAACTATTTATTATTATATAAAATATATATATGTATATATAAATTTCCGATTGTTTCAATTAATAAATATCAATTTAAAGTAAAAATATAATATAGATAAATATATAAATAAAAAATCAATAAATAAAAAATCAATATATAAATAAAAAATGAATCAATATATAATTTAAATATCAATATATAAATAAAAAATCAATATATAAATAAAAAATTAATATATAAATAAAAAATAAAAAATCTATATATAAATAAAATAAAATAAAAAACAACATATAAATAAAAAATTCGATATATAAATTAAATCAATATATAAATAAAAAATAATAATAATAAGTAAATTAAGAATCAAAAATCAAAATGTAAATAAAAATATAAATAAAGATATAAATATATAATAAAAATCAAAAATCAAAATATAAATAAATCAATATATAAATAAAAAAATCAATATATAAATAAATAATCAAGATATAAATAAAAAATCAAAAAATAAATATACACATACACACGTACATATACACATATACATACACACATATATACATCGTATCCTCTCCGCTGGACTCTTCGACACCGGACTTTTTGGCAATCGGACATTTGCTTGCACCCTGGCACAGTTTTGCCCTACGTTTCTTTCCCTACAACTTTTATTTTATTTCATTTTTTCAAATTTTAAATTTTGGCCATTGCCAACTTATCTATCCCAGCGACTTCCTCTGATGATAAGATTTTGATCTTTGAAAAGCCTGGCTTAAGGAAAATTTAACTTGAATAAATTGCCTTTTTGCGGAATATACCTTGCTTTGATCTTTTGAATTGAATTTTGATTTGGCTTTTGCTTTCTCTAATTCCTTTCTATTCTCCTTCATTTATATATATATACATATATATACATATATACACATACATACACACGTATGCATGTGTAAATAAAAAAATCAATATATAAATAAAAAATCAATATATGAATAAAAATTAATATATATATAAATAAAAATTCGAAAAATAAAATTTAAAAATTTAAAAATTTAAAATTTAAATAAGAAAGAGGGAAAAATGGAGAAAGGAAAACAGGGTTGTGATCAGGTTCGTAGAACAAGAAGTCTGCAGTGGAAGTATATAAGTGTCTGGAAAATGTATGTAGGGCTCTAGGAAGGCTTAAGCACTCGATCCATCCAATAAATAAGGAGTGCTTGTTTACGATGTATACAGCCCTTAAATACCTCATCGCGTACATTTAAACATCTGGTGTTTGGGTTCATAATGGCCTTAAAAATATGGAACTTCTCAGCATTACACAAATGGCAAACATTAGATATAGGTGAATGAATGGGTTTTCTCTCTATGATTTTCCAATTTATAGAAAAGGGAGTTACTTCTTCTTTGTAGTTCCCAAATTCGTTTAGCATAGATGTGTTTGCGCGATCTTTGTATCTAAAGGAATATAGGTGTGAATAATACCTTTGTTTTAAGGAACCTTGTGTCATGCCGTAGTATACATCTGTACTGTTATCAGTTTGACTCGTAACCACAGCTTTGTATACAACTGAGTCAACTTTACAATTTCCCTCGAGAGGGCAAGAATTTTTATTTTGGCATGAGCATCCGGTGTCGACTGCCGTGCTTTGTTCTCTAGTGATGTAACTCCTTATAGGCCGCATGGTTGAGTAGTTGACCTTGATGGTGTTTTTATTGAAAAACTTATGCAAACTGTTTGTTGGAAGGAAATGTTTGTTTAATAATGAGAGAAAAATATGACCTACTCTTGATTTTGTTCTGCTGGAGAAGGGCGGCGAAAACCAGATAATCGATCTCCTCCCTTTGCGGCTGTTGTTCTGTGGATATTCTGGTTTGGGATGTATGATATTCCATCGTGGAATCCGCTATCGCGGAGTGCTTTATTATAATATGGAGCGGCCTGTGTGAAAACTTCATAATTGGAGGAGAGGTTTGAAATTCTAAGGCTTATATTTTTAGTAAGGCTTTCGAGGATTGATGGTTGATGGCATGAGCTTTTATGGATATATTGAAGTGATTCATTCGGTTTATGGTAGAGTTTGTGAGTATTATTTTCGAGGTCAAGTGTAGAATCGAGGAAATCTATTTGGTTTAAATTAGTAGTGATAGTGATTTTAAAGCCTAAACTTTTGAAGGTTTGAATGAGGTCTTTCCTAAATTTATCTAGTATTTGTCCGTTTTTATTGTGTGAAAGGTAGACCCCGTCATCTCGGTATAATCTTATGAAGTAGTCGGGAAACTTAATTTTGAGTGTGTGTAAGATATAAAGTCCTACCAGGTCGCATATATCTGCACTATCGTGGGCGCCCATTGCAACGCCAAAAGTGTCCTCAGGATCTGATTTTCTTTACCCAGGTCCTTCCCTCGAAGAAAAGGAGGGTTTGTCTGTCATTTAGGATGGTATCTCGTTCTAACTGACTTATATCTGTGTAATCTAGTGCGTAGTTAAAAGCTAGAGCTAGTACTAATTGTCGGTTATTTTTAATAATACGTGTCTTAAAGAAAAAAATGCTGCCTCGATATACATATTTTAAATATATATAAATATATATGTATATAACTATTTTTAAAACCCCTCAAACGACAGCTTGACACATATAAAGCGGAAAAGTGTGCAAGGAAGAGAGATAGAGCAAAAGCAAATGAGCTTCCTCATCCATCCCATCGACTCTATATGTGACCATTGTAGCAGAGATTTCAAAGTCCGCATAGACCTTCTCGGCCACATCAAGGAAAGCTTAAGTCAGTATGCCCCTGGTAGACTTTGTAATTACTGAATTCGGCTTCCACGACCGACGAAAACCTACTATGTATATATATATATATATATATATATATATATATATATATATATATATATATATAAACATGTGTATGTATATATATCTATTTATCCATATATATATATATATATATATATATATATATATATATATATATATATATATATATATATATATATAGTCTCGGAAGTTCTTTTAACCTTCAAAACTGGGAAAAAAAAAAAATTTGTTGAAAGATTTTAGTCTAGTAAGTCAATCAATCTACTGCAATCACTATTTTAGTTTACTTCCAAGAATATACTCTAGTATAAATATATTTTTATATATGTTTTTATATATAAGGGATCGTCAGTTGTTTACCATGAAAACTGTTTCGGGATTTTAAAAACAAAACAGTATTTCTTTATCATGGCATCCCAGCAGTGTTGATCAGACACCACCTCCCTATTTAATAATTATTTTTTAATTTAAAAAGTTTACAAATATTTGATTTAGTTTTTCCTCCAGATTTGTTTTTCTAAAGTATTAAAATATAGTTTCCTTACCTGTGTTGTTCCTTATGTATATATATATACTGAATAACGGTTCGTGATAGTGTTATTTCACATATATTAAAACGAAGAAAGTACATATATACATATATCGTTGTATATTTTTTGCTTAATTATCTATCTTGTGAAAGGCATCGGCACGGTACCTTATTTTATGTTACTTTATAATTGGACGGGTCTGTCGGTGTTTTAACCTCGGAGTGGATGCACTAATAAATAATTGAGTCATAGACGACGATATAGTTGTCTTTGAATTGAATCTTTTCCTCTCTGTATATATATATATATATATATATATATATGAGAAAGGAAGAATGATAGTAATCTGACATAAGTGGAAATCAAAAAGAAAATTACAAGAGATATTTTTTTATATATTCATCAACGTTTCGTCTTTATTGTAAGACTTCCTTAGAATGATAATTTGAATAATAATGTCATGCAAGTACATCGAAATTTTGTATACACATGATGGAGAGATAAAGGAAAGTAGCCTGGACTCTCATCCAGCGCTCACAGTAGCCACGGCTTGAATAAATTTTGTCGGCTGTGAACTCGTATATTTTTAAAATATATGAATGATGTTTTTGAATTGCTAAATGCTTACACGCATTCACAGATGAGTTATGTAAACTAAGATTATAGGGGGCGAAAGAAATACATATATTGATAGATATTAAAGGGAAATCGATGAATTGTTAAATTACCTACACTTTCCGTCTTATTAGAACAATGAAACGCAATTTATTTAAAAAATAACGTAATCAAAAACTAATTGTGATCTGTATTTGATGTGATTAATGTATATAAGAAGCACATCTTTACCAAAACAAACAAAAGATAAAGATACAAAGGGGAGTAATAGAAATAAAGGATCAGAATAAGATTGTGCGTGTGGAATTATGTATGACAAAATAATTTTTCGTGTGCATAAAAACACGTACATTTAAGAAGATAGAAAAACACGAATAAAAACACGCAAAATTTAACGTGATAAAATATCTCCAGTTATGCTATTTCTCGTCATCTTACACTCCTAGATTAAATTGATTGATTAACAAAATCATATATTTGTAAATTAATAAACACATACCTAAAAGCAATATACGTTCCAGTATTCTATGCAGTTATTTCATTAGATTATATATTAATACATCTGATATAAGTTATAATTGTTTAAAATATTTGGCGTTCGATTGTCAAACGTCGATGGTAAGACGAACGATATGGCTGTAGACACTAATTTGTCGTGATAGGACAAAACAGCTGTAAATGGATGATTATATATATATAAGGTCATACATCTAGGAAAAAGAAAAAAACTCTGATATAAAGTGTGTGTTACTGACAACTCACATCTTGGTAGCAAACCGCTTGGGAAGGGAGACCTCCTTAATATCGATCAATAACTTTCCTATAGCTAGAGACTCAGACAAAATATTCGGTTTGCAAACCTAAAATTGCTTAAGAAGTAAATGGAATCTGCCCATCGCCCGACATTTGCACTCAGTCTTTGTCTATTTGGCAGGCGCATAGGTACTAGCGCAGGGACACCTCAACTAAAGCCAATGCTTGGCCTTGTATCCTGACTAGGAAAATAGGTGCTGTCTCTCTTTCTCTCGGTCTAGGCAACTTAGGAAATATTTCTTTTTCATTAAGTCTAACATGACTAGTCTGGGCCCCTCTTGTTCCGACACATTGAGGGTATAGCTTGTCTGGATACTTTTCCGACTGAAGTACAGGAGCCCAAACTCTTAAAAAGCATTAAGAACGGCTGCTCTATCAACAATTGTATAATATCGTCGGTAACGGCACGTGCCATGTCGCGCATGATTATAGAAACGTAGTTATTCTCGCTAGGTTTTCCCGCAGATACAATCCTCATCGATCAAGTATCGACTAATGGACTTGTTATGTGAGCTTATTGGCACTAAACAAGCATCCACTTCGACTTCCCCACTCTATTGAAAACCAAAATGATAGAACAAAAAAAAAGTAACACCCATAAATCAGACACGTAAAAAACTACTTCGACTCCGCTCTTAAGGCTAGCATTCACAAGTATCCGGGGGCTTAGAACCAATGCCAATGACGTGGAAACCTTTCTCTTAGTAAACTTCCCGAATATCATAGCATTAAGTGAAATAAATCTACAGTCTTCAATCTCCTCACACCATTTTTACATCCCACTGTACCGTAAAAACTGTGACAAACATATGCATGCGTTAGGTATTTATTTTAACAAAAACCCAATCTGGGTTATAAGAGTACATATGTTATAATATAATGATCAAATATACATGTGTTTAAGTTAACCTTACTACACAGCGTTCGTTACTTATATTTCGTGTACCGTTCTTCCCAGACCCAGGACTGTACCTGAGTAACTTCGTCTCAGAAACCGTTGATACACCACATACTTGACTCGAGTGTCCACATGCATGCATTACGGAATGTTAATGGATAAACACATAACTGGCCTGAATGTTCTAGTTATAAAGACGCAGCTGGTAACTCCACGTATACCTTTTTCTTAGCGAACCCCCTATCACATACTGTCACTTTCTCTACCCGCATCCCTGATCGTGGGGCAGCAAGCCTCACTTCTCAACCTGTCTACAGCTCACTTCCCGGGGTGTATGCAACGAACGCCCATGGACCGCCAGGGGACACTTATCACCTTATGGTAATTATCGATATTACCCTAAGATCTCGTCCTAAATCTGACGAGCCGTTGCTCAAAACGACAAGATACAACGAGCGGGCTGATTGAGAATCAATCAGAAACTACATCAGAGACGCTTCGTGAAGTCACACATTTTTGGTCCCTGCTAATCAGTGCGCAAATGAGTTAACCGAATTTGTCAAAGAAGGCATTAGAGTGCATGTTTACGTGCAAAAATTAAACAGCAAGCACCACGATTCACAATGTTTAACCTCGAACTGTGCAGTTGTTATTAATCAGAGGCAGCAAACATTCCGACAATTGAACCACCACAAGTACACAACAAATAAATAGACCCTCATAATGTTAAGAAGTTATTGTAAGATTGACATAAATGAAGCAAAGAGAAGGTATACAGAGATGACCAGAAAACGAATTTAGTCACAGAAACAAGGTACTCGCGATTTCTGGAAAATCTACAATAGTCTGGTAAGAAATTGATAATCAACAATTCCCCCGCTATCCAACTACAATAATATCGTGTGCATGGCAACTGATAATTGTGAACTACTTGCCCAGAGTTTCAGCTTAAACTCTTCTCTCACAAATTTGTTATTGCGGACTTAAGCCACACTTGATAACCTAACCATCATCACATCTTATGTCTGAGACTTAATAAAAAACCTTGACAGTTTCAATGTATGTAAGCCTAATATGACACCAGTACTAGTAATAAAGTGATGCTCTGCTGAACTGGCACCTGTCTTTCTCAAACATTACAACATGCCTTGCTGAACCTTGTTTTCTGATAGCTAGAAAAGTGCGTCTGTTGTACCAGACTTCAAGAATGTTGGAGATAGAACAGATCTTCAAAATTATGGGGGCATCAGTCTACTACCGCTCTTCACTAAATTTGTTAAATATTTAATCAATCTACGCGATATTCCGCCACCTCGTTAATGCTAAACTGTTTTTCTGAGTATCAGTATGCATTTAGGCAATCCAGATCTACAGCAGATATCCTAAATGTAATCTATAAACACATAAACCGTACACTGGACAAGGCAGGTGAAGCAAGGGCGATAACACTTGATGTATCCAAAACCTTTTACAAAGTCTGGAATAAAAGTATTCTCGTAAAAATTGATTTATATGGTATTACTGGACGAATATTTAATATAATTAGATATTTCTTATATAAAAAGATAGATACAGATTGTCTTTGGTGCCTGTTAATCACCACAACATCACATATTACAGGGGTACCCCCAGGGATCAGTTATTTAACGATGATTGTTCCTGATTTTCATAAACGATTCCTCTGGAGACATGGTGTATGAGATCGGTAAATTTGCTGACCTCACGATTCCATATTCTCGGCATGTGCGTAAAACGGGCGCGCACATATCCGAGGCAATGGCTGGATTTTACAAATCGACTTCCAGTCTGTAATGGAATGGAGTCATACATTGATGTTAACATTTTATGCTGCTAAGACAAACCACCTTTCTATCAACAACTAGAAATTACCTCTTCAACCACCGATTGACATGCCAAATATCACTAACTGCAAGTTCAACTCATCGGCCTAACATTCACAAGTAACATGAATCGGAACATATACGTAGAAGACATTGCCAAGTCTGCTGAATAAAAACTTGGATCCCTTCATCGTGATAGAAAACTGTTCACACCTGACAGTATCCTTTATCTCTACAAAGCCCCCATTCGCTATGCATGAAGTATTGTTGTCACATCTGGGCTGGTGCACCCTCCACTAAGAACTCCATATTAGACAAGAGTCGCTAGTCCAAGAGGTCCCTCACTACGCACCAACCTTCAGTTCCTGTCCTATCGCATCAATGTGACATGATTGTGCTTGTATTACAAGTACTTCAATGGAATGTGTTCCGATGAACGTGCTGCTCTAGTTCCCTATCGACGTAGATAATCTTGACTAACGCGACAATCAGCTAAATCCCATGTATTCATTCTGGAAGTCTCCAGATGACGGGGAGCCTCCTACTTCAGTAGCATCTTTCCTCGAGCTGCTGGCCTTTGGAACTCCATCCCTGCTCCCTGTTAACCTGGCTGTACCGACATGCAGAGAATATAATAAATAGTTTGTTCTCTTTTTTCAATAGTGATGCATCATATATGAGCCTCGGGATATATACATACTCGTCAGTAAGTTGTTTGATTTCCTTGATTATCAGCTTGTTAGTTACTTTTATTTACCAGGTATATTTTTTTAGAGAGTGCATCTATTTGGGAGTTCATGTAGATTTATTATAATAATTGTTGTGCGGCTGAAAATATTAATACCGTTTCTTTAATAGGGTTTATTTTTTGAAACAGTTTGCATGTATTTTCGTATTTCAGTCTAAGTAAATGTACATATGTTTGCTGCTATTCAGTTGTTGAGTTTCACTCTGTTGTATTTCCTTTTTTGATGATCTTCTTATTGTTCACTTTATAGTGGTTTTGACACCGGTAAACAGTCAGTCTGCTTTTCGGTTTACATTCTTCGAGGTGTTTCATTGTATCTTCTATGTGTGTTCTTACACTTTTCAGTTGAATTCTAGCTTTCTTTATTTTTATACATAGTCGATAAGTATTATATTTGGCTCGCATATTTTCTACTAGGTATTGAATTTACTCATTATTTTGTCAAGGTATCTAAGTTCCGTCTCATGTACAATCTACGAATGGTCCAGGTGATTTTACTAGGATTACTTCCCTCTTATTTATTTCTGTTATGAGGGTATTAGGTTATTTCATTATTATCATTATTATTATCATTATTATTATTATTATTATTGTTATTATTATTATAAGAGATAAAGTTAGTTGTCACAAAGCGATTAGAAAAATGTTTTAACTCTGATCAACACATTATATATGTTCCTAAGATATACAACTTTGCGTGGATCTGCGAACGAATTTATATACTATGACCAGCAAAGTAGATAGTAAACTGATACCGAAAGATGACTTGATACTAAACATGAGCAACGACTCAAAATACGTTTTATTCGCATTAAAATGGAATAGCAATTTACTCTGCTGTAATTTAATTACTAGCGAATAAAAATATTTAATGACTGAGTTAACCTACATACATTTCATTTCAGTTGAACTAATAGTATCGCCGTCTGTAGTGCATATATGTTCGCCTGAGGAAAGAAACTCGAAATCACAGATACAAAAAAACAACATTATTTTGTGAGATTAAATTTTCCAATTAGAGAAAAAAAATAACAAAAAACAATCTAATTTCAAAATAAAAACAGAACCAAGAGAATGTGCCCCGGAGTATAAGATGTATCTATAGCATCGTGCATAGGATGTATAGTAAGAATTATTTGATTATTTATCAAAATGTCTATGAGCAAGCAATATTTCGATCATGGAAATCTCATTAGCAAACTTAAGTGTATTGGCTCATTATGATGACCACATAAACATGTACTTTGAGTCGCGGCGATTCAATGTTTGACACATAGATTGTTAACATATGCGTGGCAGATCAACTGATTTAATGAGAAGCGTATATAAAATACTTATAGAGATATAGTAAGAACTCGAACATTATTATTTTTAATGTAACAATGAGTAGACTTATATATCAGATTATGTCATATAAATAAAGCTCGCGTAATATTCTCACACATGATATACATGTTTTTATATCAGGGTATTGGCATAAGATTATTTAAAAATGGTGTTGGTTACAGTGTTGCAATCAATGATTAAGTGAAGCTATCCAGCGAAAGGAGTGGGTCTCTCCCCTTTATTTACGTACAAGTAGCCAATGATACCGAATCGGCATGGTCGACCTCAACTATGGCCAGTACATGAATAACCGGAATGCAGCATTCTTTTATAACAAGTAAGTTTTACTAATAACATATAGGGGCTCATGTGAATGTATATGATCAATTTTAAATGCCATACTATGTAGAGTATATAACTATTTAAGATATTCTTCATATATAAATACATATATATATATATATATATATATATATATATATATATATATAAATTACGTTGTAAATTCATTTGTGTTAACTTACTTTACTATAGCTTTGCTTGATTGAAAAGTTTAATATTTGAACTGATTTAATATTTGCAGTATCAGATGTCAATACTTACCCAGCTCTCATTTACATGGGGAGTGTGTTTTTTGTATTACCCATGTGTATTCCCCTAAAGTCTATACTTTGACTTTAATATTCATTGATATATATATATATATATATATGCATATATATATATATATATATATATATATATATATATATATATATATATTTGTATACTTAGACAGCATTTCTTCATTGATGTGTGTTTGATTAAACAATTAATACAATTCATGTATGTTTCCTTTTTGATCAATCGTTTCATGTTGACGGTGTAATGACGGACTAATGATCGAATGTTCTGTTCGAGTGTGAACATGAACTTGCCATAGCTGCTAACGTTTTCGACTCCAATGAGTCTTGTTCAGACACTTTGAGTAATAATGCAAACAGAAACTGGTGAATTTGTTCAGAAACTCAGTTCAAAATTTTTATTCATATATTCAAAGAACTTTCAGTATGCCTCCTCCCCTATAATCGAGTTTGATTAATAGTGAATTTCTTTGCTCGAATTAGTAAGGCTTCAATTACTGGAGGCGCAGTTTGCAATGTGAGACAGCGAGGATAACAGTGTATTTGACTAATATGTCCCTGAATTCTTTTTGGGGGTGTCGTGTTCGACTAAGTGTTGGAGAGGAGAGTAAACAAGAAAGTTGTAATCGTGTGTTTCAATAAATTCACCAGTTTTAGTTAGCAAAACTCCTCACGTGCCTAAAGAAGACTCATGGGAGTCGAACACTTTAGCGGTTTTGGTGAGTTCCTGTTCACACTCGAACAGAACATTAGAGCATTAGTCCGTCAACATGAAAAAATGGATAAAAAAAAAACGCACAGGAATTATCCCTGTTGTGTTAAGCCAATATGCACATATACACACACACACATATATATATATATATATATATATATATATATATACATACATACATACATACATACATACATATATATATATATATATATATATATATATATATATATATATATATATATATATATGTATATATATATATAATCTTTTTTTGGGGGGTACAAAACTTTATTAGTGTAATAATGAAGGGAAGACGTGTCGAATTCTTCATAATTAAAAGATTTAGAGGTATGAAAAGAGGCCCCCTCCTCTGTAAACAGAAGGAGTGTATTTTGGGGTTGAGTGTGATTAGTCTCTAAGACACACCCTCCATTCCATATAACATCACGCTTATTTTATTTTAAATTCGAACTTTTTTTCCCTTCATAACATAACACTAATTTAATTTTAAATATAAAAGGTTTTAATAATATCCTACATTCTCACCCATATTTAAAATCCCACGATATCAGTCTTATAAAGTGTGGGCGAAACTAGTCGACTGGCAATTTTGTTTTTCATCCCCTAAATCTTTTAATTATGAAAACTCCAACACGGCTTTCCCTTCATTATTGCACTAATATATATATATATATATATAAAATATTTGTTGTTGTTTATTATCTATGTACGTATACGTGTCATCCCTTATCAATCGGGATTCATCAGCATAGAGATATGACTATTCACTACCGGTCGTACGATTCGAAACCCTGGATAACAAGTATTTTTCAACTTGCATCCAACGCCTTAAACCGCGCGCCCACCAGTTGAACAGCCGATAAACAATGATAATTTAACACATATAAAAGCGGCTTGATATATATATATATATATATATATATATATATATATATATATATATATATATATATATATATATATATATATATATATATATATATATATATATATATATATATATATATATATATATATATATATATATATATATATATATATATATATATATATATATATATATATATATATATATATATATATATATATATATATATATATATATATATATATATATATATATATATATATATATATATATATATATATATATATATATATATACATATACACGTGTATATACATATAAATATATATATACATATATATGTCTGTGAAAAAATTAGAAACGTAAAACAAGTAAAAGTGCACGAGAAAAACAAAAACAAGACATTTTTTGACCGGTTTAGTTTGTGGCGAACGTCTTCAGAAAAGAGTGATGTCAACGAAGTTTATGATGTGGTTATTTTCACACACCATTTCTTTTACTCCGAACCAGAAAATAACCACATCCTTAACTTCCTTGACATCACTCTTCATAACACCCCTAGTGGCCTGGACTTCTCAGTCTTTTGGAAAACATCTAACAAAAATGACCTCATACATTTTTACTCTGAACACAACAACAATATAAAATCTGGAAATCATAGGATCGTTTCTCAGAGCTTCGTAGAATTTGCAGCCCTGCCCATCTCCACAATGAAGAATCCTATATTAAAAAACCTACCTAGCTCTAAAATATGCTCAAACTTTCATCCTTAACGCTAAACAAAAAGCTTTCTACATCCACAAAAATATCTCTTCACAAAATAACCTACACAACGGAAGAAAATAAATCTTACATAGGTCTCCCCAATAACCCCATATCTATCTCCCTACAGAAACAACTCAAACTCGACATAAATATAGTAACATCCACCTCAAAAACTATTAAAGATCTACTTAATACGAAACCCCGCTCCCAACCACCCCCCAAAGGCACCTATCACTCTGCCGGCATCTACAAAATAAAATGCGCCGCATGTCCGATGTTCTACATTGGGGAAACGTCCAGAAACTTGACATCTCGCATTTACGAACACAAGCGGGACCTCAGACACGATATTTGCACTAATGCTCTAGTGATACACAAGAACACTCTATCCCACAATCTAAACCTTTCAGACTGCACTCTCCTCAAGAACAAACATTCTCTCTCTCACGTCGCAAATGCATAGAAAGCGCGACTATACTCCTTTCTTCACCATTAAACTTCAACCTAAGGCTCGATTATTATACCCTAAGCAGACACTTAGCAAAAGTTGCACAAAAGCAAAGCAATATATTGCACCACTGCGACCATGATAAAATGTCTATATATATATATATATATATATATATATATATATATATATTAGAAAATATGTGTATGTGTGTATATGTGTATGTGTATGTATAGATACATATACATATGTATATGTATATATACACATGTGTGTGTCTGTATTTATATATTTTGTTATAACAGCAAGCTCCCATTGATAATCAAATCATTTACATACATCTCTCTCTAACTTAACACTTATTTTCTATTTTTGAAATCCATATATATATATATTTATTTTTCTCCTACGCTTTAACCTGTTTTTCACGTCTTTTTACATTTTGTCCACCACGGCTTTTCATTTTCATGAATTGCTCTTTCAAAACCTTATGTGTGACAAATTAGCAGACCTAACACTGATTGTTTCTAATTAATCTTTGGGTTCTAACATCCAGGGTATCAATTTCATGCCCACCCCTATTTGTTTACCTTAGTCAGCTTCTCTGCCCTTTCTTCCCAATTGTCGCCTTTCCCCCTCCCCCACCGCCTTCTCCGTACTAACTCATTAATTGTGATAGTAAAAGAGAGAAAGAGGAGAAATAAAAATATAAACAGAAGAATAAGAAACATAGAAGAATGTGTCACCTACTTATCATATTCCAACATCACTTAATATATTCTCATATGGTCCAATCAGATCATCCTTCCCTCATCCAATGTGTGGGCCTTCAAAATAAAATTATTTCATTATCTTCATTTTCTGAAGACGTTCGCCACGAACAAAACCGGTCAAAAAATCTCTTGTGTTTGTTTTTCTCCTGCACTGTAACTTGTTTTCCGTTTGTAATTTTTTCACACCTTTTGTCCACCACGACATTTAATTTTCATGAATCATCGTGTACCTTTCCCCACATATATATGTGTATATATACATATATATATATATATATATATATATATATATATACATATTCATGTGGATATATATATATATATATATATATATATATATATATATATATATATATATATATATTATATATATATATATATATATATATATATATATATACTAATACATATGTATATATGTATATATATATACATAAACTTGTAAAAACAGGCAAATTAAACTGTGTTTCTGTCTAACCAATGTAACTCAATCGTCGTACCACGATATCACAGCTATAATAACGTACTTGGTTATATTTTCTTTTCTTTAAATCTTAGTTCGGACAGAATGACTTTTATCAGTTACTCTTTTAAAATCACTACTTATAAGTCAAACCAGCTTGCTCAAAACATTAATGAACTTCCAACAGACAGTAAATTTTAAACAGTTCCTGAAAACGGTTGTGTAAATTCGGCACTTTGCTGTGTAAAGAAATGCATAATATCGTACATTTTTTAAAATCATGTCAGAAATAGTAACGTGATACATTATTTATTACCGACGTTTCAATACTAAGCATATCGAAACAATGTATAGGAGAATAACACACTATCTTTACTGTGGAATATAAGAGTTGTCTACCGTTAAAATCTTTTTTCTGTATAAAGTTTAAAAAGTGCAGACAAATACGAAATGAAAACTAAAATAAAGTTACTTTGTTAAAGGAAACATCGTTACATATCTATTTCTCTCTCTGTCTCTCTCTCGCTGCCTCTCTCTTTCTCTCTCTCTCTCTCTCTATATATATATATATTATATATATATATATATGTATATGTATATGTATATATATATATATATGTATTTCTCTATCTCTAAATCAAGGTCAATATACGCACACACACGCACACACACACACATATATATATATATATATATATATATATATATATATATATATATATATATATATATATATATATACAGTTATACACGCTGATGTACGCATGTCCATAGGTAATTATTGCATAAATAAAATAATATTATGTGCTCACATATAGGGACGATACACAGTGTTTGGAATGTGCCTCCCTCTAGCAATGTGTAGAATGCTTCAGTGTAGATAATCAAAATTATTGATTTGAATCTATATATATATATATATATATATATATATATATATACTAGCAGAGCTACTCGGCTTTGCTCAGATGAGAGTGTGGGGGATAGTTTACTTTAACAGCAACTTCTAGTGTGTGGTTTATTAGGGTCAAAATGGACGTAACTTTTATTTCCGTAAGGACAATGCAACTTCAATCTCAATAACTAAAAGAAACCTCTTCAACCAGCGATTGACAATTGCAAATAACACCCTACATGAGTGTTCATCATTCAAAATCCTCGGCCTAACTTTCACAAATAACATGAATTGGAATAAATGCATTAAACACATTGCAGCACTGGTGCAAAGAAGGGGGGCTCCTTCTACCGTGCTAGCAAACTTCTGACATCTGACATTATCCTATACGTCTACAAAGCCGCAATCCGCCCATGCATGGAGTATTGTTGCCACGTCTTTGCTGGGTCATCATCCAATAGTCTCTCCCTCTTAGACAAGGTAAAATCAAGAGCCGCTAACTAAATACATTCCTCACTATCAACCAAACTTCAGCCCCTGTCCCATCGCCGCAATGTTGTTTACTTGTGCCTGTTTTACCAGTACTTAAATGGATTGTGCTCTGTTGAGCTTGCTGTTCTATTGCTCCCACGACGTAAATTCACCAGACCAATCGGACCATCTTCCAAATCGCATCAATTCACTGTGGAGATCTCTTGTTGCCTAAGAGCTTTCTGCTCCAAAAGCTTATTTCCTCGTGCTGGAACTCTTTCCCTGCTCCCTGTTTTCCCGACGCCACTGACATGTAGAAATTAAAAACTAATGTAAACAGACATCTCGCTTTGCAGCTCCCAATTAAGGTTTAACCCACTAAACGTTCATCCTTTTTTTTCATTAGCGTCGTACATCTACGGTTGTGGCCTTCCTTATTTTGGGTGAACTATGCAAACACAAAAATTAAGACCTTGATGCTGTCGGCAAGATATCTTACTCATCAAGCTATTCAGATATAGTTTAATACTCTTTAACTAAAGCTAATAAATAGATTGATTTCATTGTGTAACATGTTTTAAATTGTTCATTAGCTTCTTTATAGGGCAGCCATAGTCGCAAACAAACTTCCATAATGTTCACATGCAAATTGTACATGTGAATACAACTATATTGAAAGTACAATGGTTAAAATGTCTTCGTTTTTAGGGGCAGACATGCACGGATAGAGAAGTGTTCTCATTGATTATATATGCATATGTATATATTTCATTTGAATCAAAGAGAAAACCCTTTTCAGTGGCGGGTTTGTTCTCCCGGGGACCATCTTAATATTATCAAAATTTGCTAAAATTGTGGAAAAAGTCATCATATTAGGTCATATATATATGCTTTGAATTTCATTTGAATCAAAGGCAATTTTGTTTCAGTTGGCAGTGGGGTAAAGACCACCCAGCGTTAAAGGGAATTATTTCTGATATAACCTATGACATTCCCTGAGATGTCAGTAGTCCACATGCTAGTTCTCAAAAAAATTTGTCCAGCTGTTTGTGTGAACATAAGACCCAATAATCAGGCGGACACACACATACACAGCCAGAGTGACTATTTTATATATAGAAATTAATATATATATATATATATATATATATATAAGAAAATGAATCTTTTTTTCAACATTCAACACTGTTTACGTATATATTAATTTAGTCAAGTATACACGATTGTAATGAATATGTAACATCATATTATGTCTGAAGATGTATATACGAATAATATAACCTAGGTATTCGATCGATTATCTGTATTCAAATTATATAGTAAAGAAGATTGAAACATATGTGAGAGCTTAGTATAAAGCTAATATATTTGTTCCAAAATCGTCTCTGATTATTAAAGTTTTGCAACAAGTTCATGCACATGCTTCTGTTCACCCACAACTATTTTAATCTTTACTCACTATTTGAATGAATATATCAGTCAGATCATAACTTATGTAAATAAGAGTAAAGTATAACAATCAGAAAAATAAGCATGTGTACCGCAATTCGGACAATTATTTCAAGAAAATCATCGAAGTTTCATTGATCGTTCAAAAAGTAGGTATTTAACATATTTCTTATTTTCAATGTTTAATTAATCATGTTTGGTTGCAAAGATGGTTGTCAGCTCACAGAAAATAAATTTGATATTTTATAAAAAATTTCAAGATGAATTGACGGTGTAAATATGTTATTTAACTAGATTGTATAGAGAACGACATTGAATGTTATGGTTACATCTGAGTAATCCTTCAAGACAATTCAAATAAAAGACATGGTTGTTGTGTTGTCTTAGCTGAAGTGTAAAAAATCACGAACCTCTGAGATTTGGGGAAGGATCACAGTGTATTATGTATGTTACTCTCAGTACGAAAAAGGAAATAATTCTCAACTTGAAACATTTACTTTATTTTTTACTTTTGGGGAAGACGTATATAACATCAATGAAAACGTTCATTGTGTCTGAGAATTATCTCATTCAGACGGCCACATCAAAGTCACACTTGGAAAATTACACATGAAATGTTATGGAAGATTGAATTACAAATAGCGACAAACATCCAAACTAAAGGACTGACGTTATAATAGTGAACAAATGAGCAACTTTCTTCTAATATACATTTGATTGTCTCACAGAATGTAAGGAAAATAGGCAGACAATCTGAACAAACACATGAGACTTTCCAGGGATTTGAAAGTAATATGAACTATGATAGAACCCTGTTATAAAAATAATAATAGGAGAATTACGAACACTTCCTAAATAACAGCGGGAAACACAATAAAAAAGTGTATATAAACAGGTAAATGGACACCGTGTAAAATACGGTACTAGTGCCGATTAACTAAATTTAAACTGGAGTAGAATAAAGCTGACTGTGTGGACAAATATACGAAACAGTAAATCATATAATAAGTGAATGTAGCAAACTTGCCAAAACAGAATACAAGACCAGCCATGACCATGTGGGGAAAACAATACACTGGGAACTGCGCACACAATTGAATTTCGAATACGCAAACAAATGGTACAAACAAAAACCAGAAACAGTACTGGAAAACGAAAAACACAAAATCATCTGGGATATAGATATACACACAGATACAATCATACAAGAAAGGAGACCTGATGTTATTATAATCGACAAGAAGGAAAGATCTTGTAAACTCATAAACTTCGCCGTTCCAGCAAACCACAGAGTGAAGATCAAAGACACAAAAAACGAACCACATACACAAATCTAGCCGGAGAACTGTAAGGAATATGGAGCAGGGAGAATGTTAGTATATTAACAGTAATCATGGGTGCACGGGGAGCAATCCTAAAGAAAACTGGAGAAAAGACTGGGAGAAATTGGAGAAAATGGACAATAGAAACCATACAAAAGAACGGCTATGATCAAAACAACTGCAATCTTAAGAAAATCCTTGAATGCGGGGGAAAAACACGCATTAGCTACAAAAAGTAACCAGTCACAAGGAATTTAAAAGCAGGGAGAAAATAAAACAACACGAAGAACACCACAAGACTAAACAAGAAATAGAAACTTCAAGAAAAATCATTTAATTGTCCCCACCCCCAATAAATTACACCGGTCTCAGCTAACAGCACACAAACTTGAACCTAAGAACATAAATTACAAGAAACACTATAAGCTCTCCTATTTCCCTGACCCCTCGAAAAAATAAATAATAAAAAAATGGTGCAAGACTAGGTTGACACCACACAAAATATGTGTAGAGTGTCGAGGAGGATGAGAAGACCGAGGAGGGGCAGCACAAACCACTGGAAAAGTGCGAAGAATGCTGGGGCCTTGGTGAGGCTTATTGACATCCACATCCTATAGAAGACCAATGGTCCTTACCAGCGAGAAATCAATGGTAAGAGGATGTTGCGATACCGCAATGTTATTTGCAGGGGTTATCGAAAAGAGGTATTATTACATCACGTATGATATATGAAAAGGCATGGGAAGTGTATGTGTGTATGTGTGTGTGTGCGGGTGTGTGTGTGCGTGTGTGTGCAATAGTTTCGGTATAAATAGAAACTAATTATCTGACTTTCTGTAGAGTATATTCTCGTACGATCAGTATTTACTTTTCAGCATCCCCGTAAATAATATCATGTCTATGTTGGACCTATGTGGCAATCGATAAGTGTCTTTTAAAGTAATAAGCAAGCAATTCCCCTGAGTTATACATTCAGTATTTTTCAGACCATTCGTGGTTGTATTAGTATTTGATTCCTTTAGTCTCTGTAACTATTTTTTATCAGTCTCAAATTTCATTTAAGCTTTCCTGTCCGTGCTTTCGTGACATCAGATACAACCTTCTCCGGTGACTTCATTGTATCTAAATTTAGAAATTACTTTTGTTAAACACGAAGTTGAGAGGTTTAAGTCGCCCAAATTCTCAAAGGTAATTAACTTCGCTTTTACTCGTGTTAACTTTTCATTTTACGATTTCATGCTGAATATTGATTTATAGTAATGCGTTTTTCTTCTTCACATTCTTCTTATCGCGTGGCTCAAGTCATTCTTTTAGATATGTTCCCTTTCTGTTTGTCGGTCTGTCTGTAAGGGTTCAGTTTGAAATAAGAATTCGCATCAGCAAACACACAGACTGAATGTACACATATTGTTATAGATTCACGTATGCATGTCTACAATAGATGCACTTATGCATGTCTACAATAGATGCACTGATGCATGTCTACAATAGACTGTGCCATACTGATCTGTCGAGCTTAAGTGTAAATGATATGTATAGTGATGTTTCTAGTATTTCCAATGCGTTTACTGCAGATTAAATGAACACGCTCTAAAACATTCATTCTTGCCCGATAATTTTAGACATATTTGAATGATTACATGTACGATTATGGACGTGTTCTTTGCTCCTCATGGTCGGCTGTTTTCGATCCCGACTTCGTTGACAGGATTAACTGGTTTGCTTTGTTATTCGTTTTTAATGTAAGTTTTAACCACGTCAAATATCCCCACATCTAATCGCCTATGTGAGAGAAAGCACCTATAAAAAGCGATACTTTCTTCTCTGGTGGTTCACACAGACGATGCCTGATTTACACCATCAATTTGTCACAACCGTGTACTGTGCCAATAACATCACAGCCAGGATACGTGGCATTTTTGTAATTTTAAATGCAACATTTCTACTACTTAATGTTTAACTCTACGTGGTAGGTACTAATAATAATCCTATTCTTTCACACTGGTATTTAAAATTGTCACATACATAATATAACATGGCTGTCGCAACATCCGAATAAAAAAATAATAATCATAAACTGTTTCCATGAATAATTAAACTTTTTTCATAGCTTTAATCATTTTGAATCATCTCCTAATATTCTTCATAATAAAACCAGCAATATATCACATGCATTAAGTCTATCTTTGAATGGGTTTAGACTTTTATAAGAGGTAACTGATTAGTAATAACATGTCTAAGAACTTATATAAGGCAGGCTTAGTATGATTGTTTTACATTGAACTTAATAGCTTAAAGCATATTTGAATTATTTTAATTTGTTATACATGTTTACCCGCATCAGCTATTCACAATGATTGGGTTAGTTAATACTAATTCCAGGAGTATTTATAAGTAGCAATTATAATTTATTACAGTTAGGATATATATATATATATATATATATATATATATATATATATATATATATATATATATATATATATATATATACTTTTTTGTTTGTCTACACACGTATATGTTTTATCCTTCCAGAATCGCTAGTGTAGATATAACTTTTCAAGCCGGTCGCAAATTCCGAAACCCAAGAACACGGGTCATGTTTTTAACTTAAATTCCGACGCCTTAACCCACCCGAACAGCATTACCACTACATTCGTCGGTGAGAGATCTACACCTATTATATCGAGCTGATACGATAGCCAGCCGACGTAAACAGTGTACAACTCTTGAAGGAACATGGGTAAAGCTATTTTGACGGCTGTATTCACACGACTCACAAGAATGCCCATCTGAAAGGGGGTCATTAAATTATCATAACTATTTGTTTATCTACATACGTATAGTCTCATCCTTCTGGAATCGTCAGTATAGAGATAATTATCCAGTCATTCGAACAACTACATATATCGGTGAGAGTTTCGAACTTATCACACCGAGCTAGTGCGATAGGCAGTCGATCTCAACAGTGTTCAAGTTATGAAAGATCATTCATTAACGCTATGATTTTAACGGCTGTATTAATACTAGTCACAGTAATATATATATATATATATATATATATATATATATATATATATATATATATATATATATATATATATATATAATCAGTAATCGTAATCATAATCACTATAACATATCTCGTAGTACTGAGGAAAGAAAAGGACATTTATGTAAACGAGCGCCCTCTCAGAATCATGTTCATAGATTTATTGCATAGAGCGTTTGCAAAATATAAATGTATCTTCCGACAATCCGTTAGTCATCGTATGGGTTTACCTCCGCAAAGGATGATATGTATACTTTCAAAATTGTATGTTTGTTCATGTACAGCCTAGCTTCAACATCACTTGACCAATCGTCAACAAACTTGATCAAAATAGCCGTCAAGTTGTATCGTATAACTTAATTATTTTTGGAGTATTTAGTAGGTCGTCAAAGCCAATACCACTGTAATTATAAAAGTCATCCTATTTAAGATAATGTGCATTCTGTCTATGGCAAAAACTAGCTATTTGACTGAGATTATATACTATAGCCATTTGATTGTTATCCTGAAAATGTAGGTCAACTTTGCAGTTTTCACGGAATATCAACCTACGTTGAAAAGCGTATATATGCAGGTTCACAATATAATTATAGTCTTCTATTTAATATCCGACCAAGTGTTATGTTTGATTGTTGAATTTATTCTATACACATTTAAATATTCATTTTGGGCTCAAAATGTAACACGTTTTCTTGAATGAAATAGGTCTGGTGATCTTATTAATCCTGTTAGTGACACCCTCTAGTGACTATCTCCAGGTCCTTTACAAAATCAGAGCGGGGACTTTCGCACAGTTAGCCGTTTATTGTACACGTTCTATCATAGTTAGTTTTCCAGTAGTCAATGCGTTGCTCCAGAAAGCGTTTTGCCTTTTTGAATACGAATGAAGTCTATATCGAATTCCGGGTCTGAATATGCTCAACATCACAGACAAAAAATGAGCAAATATTGAGTGACGAATTCTCGGTTACCGCCAGTCTCACTGATACATTGTTAAAGTATAATATAATATATACACTGTAAATGTTTTCACAAAATCCTTTACTACTACGAGTCGATTTTTTTCCACACATCTTGTGTAGCTTACTCCAAAGGATAGGCACAGAGAGAGAGACAGACACACACACACACACACACATATATATATATATATATATATATATATTAATTTCAAGTTTTATTGTTATGCAATTTTATAACAATGTATGCCCAGAATAAACATCGAGTGTACAATTGTTTAAAACAAAACAACTTAGTAACGATAAAATCCTCGTCGTTGATCATGACACAGACCCTATCTGTATCTCATAATTTATTTAATCATAAGCGGCTTTTTAGACCAACTCAAGCAATTAATTACGTTTGCTTTAAACAATTAGTAATTGTGTGTTAGTTTCCTCACACACCCATCCTGTGGAAGTCTTAGAACAAAGACAACACGTTGATGAATACATAAATACTGTTTTTTTTAAATTTTGCTATTTTCAATTCTCATATATATATATATATATATATATATATAAATATATATATATACATATATATATACATATATATATATACATATACATATACATATATATACATATATATACATATATATGTATATATATACATATATATACATATATATATATATACATCTATATATACATATATATGTATATATACACATATATACATATATACATACATATATATATATATGTATATATATATATATGTGTATGTATATATATATAAAGTTACGGAATAAAGAGATACAATTATTTTCGATTATTTATAATAGATGTTTTAGTAGTCAACCATATACCCCGGTCAATTCTACATAGATGATCATCTCACCGTCAGAGTAGACACTCTGGAATTGCTTTAATCCTACAATTCTCCGTACAATTTGAAATGCCCACCTGTTCATAGAATAACGATTTTCCTCTTTAGCTAACTTCTCACTTGAATAAGCAAACCTAAATTCCCCAATCATATAAATAATCTCAACCAAATTGACACACGAAACTAGGTATTATCTAGTTACATTATTCGATGTGATTAGATTCCTGCAAGTGGCTAGAGACTTACTGAGGATTCTTCCATCAAACCTAAAAATCTCCAATGTCATTATTTTCTAATTCAAAACAAGATAATCCGACCAAACTTTTCAGATTGGATACAGTGTTTTTTTTACTATTAGAATACACACACACACGCACACACACACACACACACACACACACACATATATATATATATATATATATATATATATATATATATATATATATATATATATATATCCTCCGAAAAAGAACAGAATGAATTCCGACGACATTTTTGCAATACAGTTGTCTTCTTAAGAATAAAAAAATACGTATTCTAACGAATATATTTGGAACTTGATAACAATTAATTTCCTTATTTTGATTCACGAAAATATCTACAGTGTAAAGTTTGAACAGAATAATTCTTAAAAAAATAAATTACGGGAAACTATCCTAATTAGTGTCTAATGAACAGAGATATAATTAGATGACAATTTTATATATATGTTATATTTATGAAATATGAAAGGGTGCCTATACTATGCCTTATAAATGCCCTTTAAGATATCCATGAATGATCAAATGTGTATATATATATATATATATTTATATATATATATATATATATATGTATATATATACATATATATGTATATACATATATATATATATATTATATGTGTACGTATATTTTTACATATATACATATGTATATGTATGTATATATCTGTATATATATATTATATGGGTACGTATATTTTTACATATATATATTATGTATATATGTATATATATATTATATGTACGTATATTTTTACATATATATATATATATATATATATTTATATATATATATATATATATATATATATACGTATATATATATGTATACATATGGTATATATTTACGTATATTTTTTCATATATATAAATATACGTATATATATATATATATATATATATATATATATATATATATATGTGTATATATATCATATATTTACGAATATTTTTACATATATATATATATATATATATATATATATATATATATATATATATATATATATATATATGTGTGTGGTTCAAACGATAGCACAACTCAATCAGCGCCCTAGGTTGCGGATATGAAAATGTTCTTTAGATATAAAGGTTAAGTGCGAATACTTAAGAGGCAGTGCCGGGCAAAATAACGGGTTGGCCTTTGGCAACACATACTACCCGGAAGATAGCCTGGCAGAGATACGGTGAATATTTCATATGCACATTTATAATGCGCATATCTCTTATCTGGTGACAAGTGGTTGCCTGACCTTTGTGGCTGAAAGTAGTTTTCGATGGCATTGCTTTTGTGAAAAAGACACTCAGGAACACCTTAAGCTGAAACAGTTACAAGATATAGTGCACCTACTTCTCACTGGATCTTGCTAATGAAAGCTCATATTGTAATATATGTGTAGTACAACCATTAACTATTGATAACCTGTTTGTACAGATATATCTTCTTCACATGTTCTGCGGCGATCGAGGCGGGGCAGCGTGTACAGGCCTAACAAGGTGGAAGTATAATCACAAATCTGCAACCAAGTGACTCAAAGCTGATCTTTACATCACTGTTTGTTAAAGTGACAAGAACTAGCTTATGTGCGGCGTTTTACCTCTGAGCAGTCTTTTTGGGGTACAGCGTTGCTCACTTAAAAAATAAGTGTGGTGACCTAAACTCGTCTGTTCTTACGTTTAGCTACTCAGCTACCTGCAGCTTATAGTTTGTTATTTCTGCCGGGGAACACAGGAAAACGAAAGCAGAGTTATGCCCCCCCCCCAAAAAAAAAACTAAATTGAATATTGCTACATGAAATTAAAATACACTTCTTCATCGTAAACAGTCAGTTAATTTAGAGCGGAGAACCCAAGACTGGCTTGATACAACAGGATAAATCTGCTCTATCTGAGAGTTCATTGAGTGCTGAAGATCTACGTACTGAAAAGGTTCATGGTACATTTTGTTTTCTGGAACGGCAAACAAAAGAAAAACACGACTGAAATATAACATGCAAACACAAACACATTACAAAGAACAAGAAATGCATTTAGCTTATGAACAAAAACGTAAAAAAACACATCATATGGGAGATGCTCTTTCACTGGAAATCATTCAATGGGAAAAAGATTGTAAATGATAAATTTGTCTATTATCAGTTCTAGAGTAATTTCGTTATTATAGCTTTAATACGAAGTACTATGTAAAATTATTTCTAATAGATTAGAAGTTATAGAAATATAATAGTATTAAATATATTACAGGTAAACTTAGTTAGGAAAAGTACTGATTACAGGTGTTATTAAGATTGGGACTCAGAACATTAAAATCGTAATTAAGATTTACTGTTAAAATTTTAAATTATTATACTTAATACGTGAATATTTTTCGTCACCCAATTGAGGAAAGTCATGTACACCCAAATTCAGAAACCAGTTCAGAGTTGATCACTATTCGTTTTAGTAAATATTAATTTTATATTTACTACAGTGATATTCCCGCAGTTATCTGATTTTCAAAGGAAAAATGATTAAAGCCCTCCAATCAGTCAAACATATACTGGATATTTTTTTATAGAATATCATCCTATTTTAGAAATGATACTTTAAAGACTAATACAATGAATGAGCAATTAGTTAATTTAATTAAGGCACAGCGATTAAACAAATCTTGATAAAAATTGATTCAGTTTTTACGGCGCCTATGTTCTTTGTTCTGCTCAAAGGTGGGTTGACTTCGGGCTAACTAACAATGTAACAGCGAAAGAATCGGCTGCTTTGCGATTTATACAATTCTCTAAATCTGCCACCAGGATTTCTTCCACAGAACACTGAATCCAATTTCTATGTTGTCCGTTTCCAACGAGACATCATGGAGTCCAAAGAAAATGTTTCTGCATATGAATTCCCAAAATCAAATAAAGCCTGGATAGAGGAGTTAGAATGAAAGCAAATAGTCTTGAATATTGGTCGACCAATACAATTATACATGTAATCAATGTAATAATCTTGTACATAGAATTAAAATATTGTGTATTCTACTGTAGGCAATAATAAGCGATACGTTTACTTGTATTGTAAAGCTGAATAAAACTGCGTCAAAGAATTATAGAATCTTATTTAATAAATAATTTAAATACAATACATACAATATCTTAGTACAAAATGTAAAATTTATAATAGTTTATAGCATAATTTATGGTTTGGTTTGGTAGTTTTGTTTTACGGCATATCAACCCTTTTTGGGTTATTTAATGCCGAATCTGGTCATTATAGTGAAAGTTTGTATGCTTCAAGTTCTTTATATCTTCAAATATTTAATCGGGGTTTTTGGTTTGGTAGTTTTGTTTTACGGCATATCAACCCTTTTTGGGTTATTTAATGCCGAATCTGGTCTTGTTTTCTTCTCTTTTTTGTTTCTTTCCCCTTTTAATATCTGTTTCTATTTAACCTATAGTTGGGACCCTAACAGGTACTACCACTCCGGGTCAGGGTGGACCTGGGAGCAATGGTAATTAAGAGGAGGCTCCACATTCCCCAAAGTCCGTAAGCCGGATCTCACCATCGGATGTAGTTTAAGGTCATATCCAGGACCGGGAGTAGGGTAGGAAAAATAAAAATAAAAAAGGGGAGGGAGAAAGGGAGAGGGGCTGTTGTTTTTGTTTTTGGTTTTGTAGAACATAATTAAGTTTTACAAACAAAAAAACAAAAACAAAAAAAACAAAAAACGTCAATGTAGGTGAATTTCGTCTCAGGGAGCCACAGGGCAGCCTGATCTGGTATCACCAGGCATAATTTATGTTCAAATTTATTTCTGACACCAATTTTCGCATGTACTCAAAAGAGCGCTAATTTGTAAATTTGAATGAGAGTAAATATAATATAATGACTGATATACAATTAGTTGGTAGGACATAAATCATTAACAGCAACTAGAAGAACCAATTGCTATTCTGAGTGATCCTTTATATTTAGTTATTCTGGACTTATATATGCAAATATAAATAGTATTAATGTTATGTAAGAAATATCAAGGAATTACGAATCACTTTAGAACACAATTGTTGTTACTATGAAGCCCTATCCGATAACTATTTTTACTAGTTCATGAAGCAAACGGACAAAAACATGACCTCACCAATGAGCAAGCGAAATAAATTACACTTGTTGACACGGGGTCAATAAGAGTATTAATCATATAGCCGATAAAAATATGTTGTTATTTCTACTTTCAATTACAATGCATTTACAATATATTTAAACCTGTAATGTATTTATAAAATATAAGATATACATATAACATCTGATTACTAAATAAATAATTAAGTGATGTATCCGTTAAATAAAAAGTTTCAGAGACAAAACGTAACACAGTTCTGTAAAGTTCGTCTGTAGAATAAAGCACGATGTATATTACATACAGAAATCCTGCCATCTTTTTAATTTAGTTATTATCTGTGTTTACACTTTTCGCATCTCCAGTAAAACATTAAATTAAATTTACAAATATTAATAGTAGAAATAACAAAGTTAACAAATAATAAACACATGATACTGTATTCTATGCCTCATTTATAAACAATTCATTGATTTCTATCATTTATATTTAGTATTTTTATTACTTGCATTGTCTCATAGTAAACTGACTTCCATACACCATGGAATTACAAGGGTATATTCTAGTCAAACCCGACATGAAAGTTACAGGAAGCACACCCTATGCATAACTATCACATGTGCAGCCACATACATGAATTAATATAAAACACAAGTGTACAGCACATAAATGCTTATATTAGTCAAAAAAGTGTTGTTTTTTAATATATATGTGAACTCATTTCGATCAATAAGAATATTTTAAGAAATTCGGATAATCATTCTTACAATGATTGGTGATAACGCCTTGTTTTTGAACATTTTTTAATGTTCATCATTCAGCAACAATAACAGAAATCTTAATCTTTAATATAATTCATTACATCATCGATCTAAACGAGATATAAAATAATTGAGCGGTTCGTTCTTTCTATTGTTAAGATATTCTTAAATAACACACATTAGCTAAAAATGTTCCACTGAAACTATAATTTCTAAAAAGTCCGTATTACAGATATTATCAACGATTGATATAAAATAAAATGTTACATAATTCTATGATATAATGTTTAGAAGTGAGTAGCGTTCGTCTATGTCAGCTGTATCAGGAAAGCCTTGAGGATATATAAGACTAGTGTGTGTCTCTCCCCCTCTCTCTGTCTATCTCTCTATTTCTCTCTCTCTCTCTCTCTCTCTCTCTATATATATATATATATATATATATATATATATATATAAAACTGGACCAACCAACAATGTTCCAACTATTTTATAGAAAAACTCTCCCAGGAATGTATAGATAAGGATAGCTCGGTAATCTGGCTGTATAGAAGACAGTTACACTATAATCAGGAAAAGATGATAATTGTTGTTTAAGAACAAGGCATGATCACCAAGCCTGTAAGAAGATAGGTGATCCAACCAACGACAATAATTTATGTGCAGCCACAATGAAATAGAGAGTGTGAGCCAGCATCCATCCAGTTTAAAGGTTCTGCTGGGGGACGGCTACTAGACAATGCACACTAATAGAGTGTGTAAAGATCTCGATTGGACTATCTATAATACATTAACTATCTGATGTAGCAGGAAGACGTTGGAATATATATATCAGAAAAATTGTTGGAAATAAGTAATGTACCATCTACTATGACTATCCAATCCATACAGCTACATAGTTAGAAATTGGGGCTATCAAACCTGAGACAAGAGGTTAAAAGTAAAAACCTCATTGAAATAAGTGTCCCTAATGATACTGGCTTAAAAAAGCTGCGAGAGAAAAGATAACTAAATACCAAGGTGTATGTACGACATGAAAAGAAACTGGCAGCTTAAGAAGATATCTTATATTCCAGTAATCATATAGGCAACCGGGCTCATGTAAGGGGATTTCAAAAACTACTTGGTGAATATACGCAGTAAACCAAATGCGTAAAAGATACAAACAATTGCACTTAATGTGACAGTAAGAATCTGCAAAATAACTATTGGTTGGAGTCTTTGAAATAGCAGGTGAATATCTGCCATCTGATGTAATGTCCCATCCTGGCAGTAACAACAATATTAGAAATTGAAAACAATACAAAACAATTTTCGAAGAAACCAATGAGCACTTTTATGATTCGACAACGCATTTAAGATTATATGTAGCATTTTTATAAACTAAAGACAATTCACACTTATTTACTCGTATTATATGACTTATAAACTCGGTACAACAACCCCTTGGCCTTTTGGCTAAGATCGAAGTGTAGTATCTGTTCCGATGGATACTGCACGCCTGTCCTGTGCAGTTCTAGGACGTCCACCCTCCCAAGCTTTGCCTCCCCTCTTTGAGGAGGAGTAAGTTTATTGCCTACTGTCTGAGGCGCCCCTACCGGGGAATGCCGACGGGGCTGCCCAGGCAATGTTTAAATGGCCAGAGTGCTCACCTCTCGAGCGCTGGCTTTTCAAACCACACTTTCTCGACCCGATCTTGGGTCACATCTTACTTGTGGGAGTAAGATAAAACTGGCCTTGTGCCTAACTCCTGGGGAGGAGTAAATAAAAACCCCTACACACTAAAGTCCACAATAACACCCCTAAGCTAACTATCTAAGCTTTAGAATAAATGTCACATAGTGACACACCTACGATGATCTTCACTGCTCTCCCGCAAACTCATGATCTTAAGCATATTTGAAAAACTCCTACAGCATATATTAGCGCACACAGAGGTATATAAACAATTATTGTTCTTATATATTTAGGGATAACTGTTGGTACACACTATATTATTATCGGTGTCGCTATTGTTAATACCATAATGATAATCACAAAGCGTTTATTACTCCTTACATTATTAGCAATTAAGATTCCACATTGTCGTTACAAACTGCAATCTTATACAAGGAAAGACCATGCAAACATTATATCATCATCACCATGGAAATAATGAATTCATTAACAGAGTAACTTCTTATTTACAATTTTGATACTTTCCAGTAATTAAGAAAACACTTATAATTATTTATATTAATACCAATAATTTATATAATTAGGATATTGATTCAAAATTCGATCAAAATTAATCATAGTATGTTTATTATAGAGAATGTGTAAAGTTTAGGTTTAAGCTAAATTCAAATAAAATACAAATCAGACATGATTTAATTCTAAAATATTTTGTTTTACATATTATGAACCTAAAGAACATTTCAAACTACTCTGAAACAAAACTGAAAATAAGAGAATACTTTACATAGGTAGTGACATTTTCACAAATATAAAAACCTAATTTATTTGAGATTAGGAAGATTTTATTTATGTTTCTTTAATTTTAGACGGTACTATATATATATATATATATATATATATATATATATATATATATATATAAGGAAATTGAGAGCATCTTTGAGGCACGCATGAAAATTTATTTAAGTGGAATATTTTTTTTAAAATATACAATTTAAAATCAACACATCGTTCAATTTAAATGAGGAACAAAAACTATAAGACAGTCTCGCTTGACAAAGTTGTTCTACAACGAAAGTTGTAAAAAAATGAATGAATTCTACGTTTAAATTGCACGATGTGTTGATTCTCAAAATATTTCACGTATATATATATATATATATATATATATATATATATATATATATATATATATATATATATTAATGGAGTAAATATTAAATAAATGTTCGCAAAAAATTAAAGATTACTTGATGGAAATGTGGACAAGCACGCCAACATTATTATAGAAATAAGAACACATATTTTACCAAACGGAAACTGTAAAACTCATCAACCAATGTGTTTTTCTCCTTATTTTTACTAGAATGTTAGTTACTTATGGAAATTTCGATAAAGTAATTTTGCATGTTTATATACATATGACCAATTAGGTGTCTGTCCTACCGATTGTGGCTTTGTTATGTATTTTAGACAAGTGAGCAATTTGTTAATTCAGCGTAAACGTTTAATCTTTTGCAACAGAATACAGCTCTCTAAGTATCCGAAAAGGCGAATATAAAAACATAACATGCATTTCCCGTAAACGTAGATGAAATGTAATGGGAAAATAGTTACTGTTTCTACTACTGATATAGAGTATGTTTTCGAATAAGTGTATTGTGTATCCGAACCTATAATGGCTATACTGCAGACATGATACAGTGTAACATCTCCATATGGTCAGCCACACCAGCACTCTATATATTTGATCTGTGAATTTAGTAGAGGAAACACCCTACAAAGTGCTCGATTATTAAAAAAGTATAAAAATATTAATTTATGCATTTATGAGAGAATTTCAAAAAGTAACCAATCAAAACGAAGGCTGAGAAGAGCCCATAAAGGGCAAGCACGTGCTGTTCGCTTTTTTGATGGAAAATGGCAGAACCGATGTTTTTCTGCACTTTTGTAATAAGTATATACATAAATACTAAGATATATATGCATATACGTATGCCTATATGTATGTATATATGTGAGTATATACATATATATATAAATATATATATATATATATATATATATATATATATATGCATATATATATATATATATATATATTTGATGTTTCATACATATAGTATTCTCATAGAAATGGCGGACGTTTTTCAATAAAAATAGAATTACTTGTGCATTTCTTCATGACTATTTTAATGAATTAATTATTTCCCCCAGCGGGGTATGTCTACCGTTGAAATGACACTGAATTACTTCAGATCATGCAGTCTGCTTCTGATAATCTACTGTCACTTACTTTCGACAAAAAAAACATTTGCGTCAATCAGAAAATAAATATAAGAACATCACTTGTCCTCTGGGCGCGTATCATTTTTTATTAAAAATATTTTCCTCAAATGTGGCATAATCATATTCACTTTCACTGTTATTGAATTAAGTTGTCTAATCTCCAAAAAAGAAACAACATGAGAAGGCGACAGAAGAAACACATACAGTATATAAAAAGATAACCGTATCACTCAAATTTGTAATTTGAAATCATTTTAGTTATAAGATCGGAATCTATTTTGGTGAAAACTAAATTCAACAGAATCGAGATTTTCAATTTTCTGTGAAATTAAGTAGTTAGTAACCTGTTTAGGAGGTCACATTTTACACTTTTTCGTTGAAATCATCTTTCCATAACGTCACTATCTTGTTATAGACAATAATTGCAATAAACACTCTCAGAAATACATTGTTTCAAAACAGCCAACAGTGGCAGACTCTCGACCTCCAATTTAATATATGCCATTGATAATAATATATCAAAATATATATTGTTAAGCGTATTTAGGTTTGTGAATTTGCTTATGTTTTTAGTTCCTCCTGAAATACATATTTAAGAGACATATCTAAAAATTATATATACGCACACATGTTAGTATATATATATATATATATATTTATATATATTATACTAAGTTGAAGTATTTATAAATATTATACCGGATAACTTACATATTTTTTTTCATCAAAGGCAGTATAAATTGTAAGTGATTGATATATAAAGTGCATATTTATAATGATAATCCTTATATAGATTGTGATAATAAATATATATATAACTAGATAGATGACATAGCCCGAGTATAAATAAATTCACTATGACAGTTAAAATCTTACAAGATATACATCATTAGCAACGGAACTGTTTAAATAACTGTACGCGAAATATAATTCTTCGACATGGCTTGTATTGTCTAAAATTTCGGTCGTTTGACCATTTTCCTCTTTTATATCGTCTCTATATTCTGTCAGATTATAATCCTATATATATATATATATATATATATATATATATATATATATATATATATATATATATAAATATGCGCATATGTTTGTATGCATAGCTTAGTAGTGAGTATGTTATAACATACTCACCTCTTAACATACATCCACATATATACACATTAATATATCCCCCACATATTTAAAAATGAAAAAAATTAAAATAAATAATTACATTACCCCCCCATTATACACTACTTAAAAACACATTACAACCACCTACCCACCAACCCAAATTTACCACCCACCCCCACCCCCCCAAAAGTCTCTATGATTCTATAGATATATAACCACCCAACTAAACCATCAATAACATCAAACTTCTAAGTATTACCTATAATTCTCAGCCTCAAAAGCCTCTACGTCATACTACCAATTCTACCAAAACCATCTCCCACCTAAACCCATAACTGTGATAGCTATTAACTCTAGTATCACTTAGATTAATCTAATCTCAATTACTTAATCCTTCGATTATTATGCTGAACACTTAATTATTGACTGGTGCTTAGTCTTTATTATTGGTACTAGAACTATAAAAGCGTACCACCACTTGTAGATTTATTTCGCCCAATGACTTCACAAGTAACAGGATAATAACTTTATAATTTTATTCTCATTATTAAATTAAACCCACCCTGTCCTCTGGTCCGGTTGGAATTGAGGTCACGATAGCCCATACACTAGATATCACCCCACTCAACTTTCTGAAATATCACCTGTTGGGGTCTCCTCCCCCTCCCCCTTTTCTGTCCTCGCTATAGGCTGAGCCCCAACTTCGCCCCTCCCTCTTATGCATCTTCAATTTCCGGTTGGGGTTGATTTACAAATTTTAGGCAGTTGGATTCACTTGACGCTTGTAAGTTGGCGTTCATTATGAACGCTAACGAAACAACATATATTTTGTCGCAATAATGGAATAATAAAATCACCAACGATATATATATATATATATATATATATATATATATATATATATATATATATATATATATATATATATAACTTTCAAACAGTGTTGTTGTTGCTATGTGTGCCCTCTCACTTAGATATGAATATATCTTAATTTATTTGAGGGTTGGTTAGTTTGGTAGCCGAATCGCCCTAAGCGTTAAAACAAAAGTTAAAATGCTGACTTGTGTGTGAAGTTTTGAATCGTATGACAAACAGAGCAATCACATTCCATACTTTTGATTCCAGGTAAAAAAAGATGAAACACATGTGTCCTTCGCTAATTATTTAATAATATTTATTGTAGTATAAATATATATATATATATATATATATATATATATATATATATATATATATAAGCCTATATGTATCTATATAATGTAATTATAGATTATTAATAATTTAATATGTATTTATAAATATTATGTATATATAGATATATCTATATATATACATATATTTATATATGTATATATTTATCTATATATATTTATATATATATATATATATATTCATCTATATATATATATATATATCATTTATATATATACATATATATTTATATATCTATATATTTATATGTATATGTATATTTATATATATATATTTATATATATATATATTTTTTTTCGTAACGAAACTTCTTAATTGTTTTATTCGATAATTATACATGAACACAAAAAAAAAAATTTCGCCTCTTCTTACTTTTTACCTGTGATATTGCCCTTTATTCAAGATGGCTCCACTTATTTTATTTAAATGTATAATAAAATGTTGTACCACAAAAATCTATTCGAATATTTTAGGAGCAGGTACACTAAGGTTGTCAGGAACAACTTAAACGATCTGTTACGAACTAAGGGCAGGATTACATAGTTGAGAGCTAAAATAGAGTTCCTCAGGTCTTGTTTGGACAATTATGTTGCCTCAGGTTATATTTCTAGACGTATTGCCAAGATAAATGCTAGGAACACTCTATACATGGAACGGGCATTTATCAAGGACGAATGCACGAATTTCGCCCGTATCTTTGACTTAATAGTTGTTAAATACAACCGTTTATGGGCTGTTGCGTGGTCCAACCTGTCTTTTTTTGATAGATTACAATTTTCAAAATATCTATCATCTGTTGACAATTTGCACAGCACCAAAACCCGTTCCAAGAACAAGCACTACCTGTACGTACTTATCTGCGCAAGGCATGGTACAGGGATTAATGTTGATCAGCATGTTTTGAACTTCTCAGAACTACTCTCTCTCATACCGAGAAATCTGTACTTGCCAGAGGTTTGGATGTGGGTATTCCCCCCTCGGGATTGATTAAGAGAGTATTTTTGCTGAATTCGAAATATTACAGTCTCAACTCAATCATCATGAGCCGAATTCTAATGATGATGTTCTTTACATGAAGGCTAGATTAGCTGAACTAGCACATAAGTTCGCTAATTCTCCCATCAATTCCAAGGAATTTGCTTGGAGTAAGGTTCACTACCAGGCTGCCAAACTTCTAAAATCCAATAAAGGAATCTACATCACTAAACCGGATAAGGGTGCCGGGTTGTCATTATTAATACTAATGACTACACCGAAAAAATGTTGAGCATTTTGGATGATGAAACTAAATTTAAAAGGCTTGGTGACGTGTCAATTGATAATACCTCAAGTACTGAAGTAAGGCTTCAAAAACGTCTTCTGTTACAAAAAATAGATTTATTAATAAGGATACTTATGACAGGATTCGCCCAGTTGGTTCACAACGCCCTAGAATGTATGGGCTGCCTAAGATACACAAGGATGGAGTTCCATTAGGACCTATTCTATCAATGATTGGTTCTCCTCAGCATGAGCTAGCGAAGTGGCTTGCTGATATCCTTGACCCTGTCATGCAGAAGTTTTCAGTAAATTGTATTGCGGATTCCTTCCGTTTCGCTGTTTTAAGGCGTGACTTGGATTGTGATTCGCGTACAAACTTTGTCTGCTCTTTTGATGTCACCAGCCTATTTACCAATGCACCCCTCGATGAAACCATACAAATATGTGCTGACATGTTATATCGTAGCGCATTAACCCCTCCCACTTTCCCTGAAAACATCTTTCCAGAACTTATGGGACTGGCCACTAAGTCGGTCAGTTTCAGTTTCAATGATATTATGTATCAACAAATTGATGTGGTGGCCATGGGTAGTCCTTTGGATGCTATCCTAGCGAATATTTTCATAGGTTTTCATGAATCATTACTATTTTCTCAGGTCTCCAGGCCTTTTCGCTATTGGCGTTACGTGGACGATACTTTTGCCATTTTTGGGTCCCGTAACAAGACCAATCCATTTTTCCTGAAATTAAACACTCTACACCCAACACTGTGTTTCAGTATGGAGGAAGAGCAGATCAATTCATTGCCATTTTTGGACGTATCAGTGGATAGGACGGGGGACAAATTTACAACAACTATATACAGGAAACCGACGTTTACGGGCCTGTATATTAGTTGGGATTCTTTTGTCCCCATGAGCAGGAAGATCAGTTTAGTAAATAATCTTATTCACAGTGCACTGATGATCTGCACTTCTGGTAAACTTGCGGTTGAACTGAAAAATTTGACAGAAATTCTTGCTAATAATGGATTCCCGGAGGGACTAATTTCTAGGTGCATACGTACAAAGCTTGCGAGATTTAAAGGTGACAGTTTCATTGGTCGACCCAAATGTCCGGTTTATCTGAAATTGCCTTACATTGGTTCCACCAGTAAGGGATTTTCGGATAAAATCACTTCAGCTGTTTCACGGTGCTATTTCGCAGTACATCCTCGAGTGGTGTTCCACACAAGGACTGCTTTCCCAGCTTTCAAGAAGGACGCACTACCGACACTTCAAAACGCCACATAGTATACCATTTTAAATGTCAGTGTGAAGCTGACTATGTCGGTCGTACAGTACAACGATTGGGAGTGAGAGTGGCCCAACACATCCCGGCTTGTTTTCGTAATTCACGCGCCCTGAGGTGAAATGCATCGACGGACGTAGCCGGATCTTTGCAACGAAGATCCGGACGTCTACAAAGTACATTTGAACGATCACATGTCCATGAGTCATCTATTAGACAGCACCTATACGATAACAAAAAATGTGGCGAGAACTATACCGATGATTGGTTTCGTATCGTGCACAAGGCCCGTTCTAAATACCAGCTGAAGATTCTGGAGGCCGTGAGCGTTACCAGACAAAAACTCTGCAGGCAAAAGGAATTGTCTCACAAATTAGATCTATTTAGAGACCTCTAAAAAAAAAGACTTTGCCTGCAGTATGTCGATTATCATTTTATCAATTTTGCATGATTGTTTCTAAGGTTTTGGCGATAGTTAATTCCTTTCCTGTGATTTGTGACCTTTTTCTATTCTTTTTTTTTATTGTTGTTTTTTTTTCTTTTGCTCTCCATGGTTCTTTATAAAAAAAAATTGTTCTCTCTCTTTCCCCTTGTAAACCCCATCTTTTCTTTTTTGTTTATTACTTTAAAACGATATTCCACCGACTTTCCCCCTTGAAAATGTGTCGGACGAAAGGTACCTTGGGTTGGGTCTTTTTTTTCCACTTTTATTCGTAACGAAACTTCTTAATTGTTTATTCGATAATTATACATGAACAAATTTTTTTCCCCCTTCTTACTTTTTACTTGTGATATTGCCCTTTATTCAAGATTGCTCCACTTATTTTATTTAAATGTATAATAAAATTTTGTACCACAAAAAATCTATTCAAATATTTATATATATATATATATATATATATATATATAGTTATACATATATATATATATATTTATATATATATTTATATATATATATATAGTTATACATATATATATATATTTATATATATATATATTTATATATATATATATATATATATATATATAGTTATACATATATATATATATATATATATTTATATATATATATATTTATATATATATATATATATATATATAGTTATACATATATATATATATATATTTATATATATATATCTATAGTTATACATATATATATATATTTATATATATATATAGTTATACATATATATATATATTTATATATATATTTATATATATACATATATATATATATATATATATATATATACATATATATATATATATATATATATATAGTGGAGAATGGTAGTTTGCTTGAAGCATTGCTGGGTATAGTAGTAGTATGTTTTTAAAGGCTGTGGGCAATGCAAATTCCGGGTAAGATGCAAGTTGGAAGGAACAATAACAATAACTCGCGGTATACGTGACACTGCTGGCCGTACTTCCGCTTTCTATCCACTCCGAGACGAATTTCTGCAACGTTTTTCTTCACTCTCTACGAATCCGACGTTACCCCTATGATCAAACTTCTCTGTTCGCAATCTAACTTGCCTCTGCCTCCTCCCCCAATCACTCCTCTTTTATCTCTTTCATTTCCAATCAGGAGCATCTCATTTGCATACCTCGTAGTCACCCTGTAGGCATTTAAAGAAACAAGTCGGCCATTCTTGTTTCCTTCTTCTTCACACGAGGTAAGCCACGCAAAAACGCGGTCGGTCGTTCTTGTTTTCTCTTCTTTTTTTTCCTCATTTACACCACACGCCCCCCTTGATCTTCGAGATCAATAGGATACTTCGTAATCCTCCATCCAAGCAGGCCGCCTCCTCTCACGTCGAGGCCTCTGGGGAACAACTTCTTGGGGGTTAACATTTTCAGGATCACTACAACGTGGGTCTAAGTCAGGTAGAGTCGCATCATTTGCTTCTCGGTGGCCCTCGATTTCCTCTTCTTTACTGCCCTCACTGCGTACCGGCAGTGTCATGCGACGCAGGTCTAGGATATGCCGGGGAACGCCGTTCACCATCACATTGTTCTTCGACCGCAATCCCGTTACGACCCCTTTCTTCCAACGAGTGGTACACTGTGCATTAGGGGGTTTCACCCACACCTCTTCACCTACTTTGATAGTGGCTTCCTCACTCTCGATTCCTGCTGTTTTGTTGCACGGGTGCCGCCACTTATATGTGAAAACGGCCCTATGAGGGACAGTTGTCTCGTCTTGTTTGGTTTTTGGCGAGATGTTGTACCAAAACACCGCCTCTATGGGTTATACGTTGCTTTTTTCCGCAGCGGCTTTAATGGTGCGATGATTCCTCTCCACTATTCCGTTGCCACTCGGCCGATACGCTGCTCTAAAAAATTGCCTTACTCCCCACTTATCGCATACCCCTTTAAAGGCTTCAGATCGGAAAGCGGGCCCATTGTCCATCAAGAGTTCCTCAACCGGCCCTCTCTCCAAAAATATCTCCTCGATGACCCCTCCGATCGCCCATGCCGCTTCTGCCCTGATTTCTCTCCAGATGGCAAACCTTCCCGGTCCACAGTCGACCATCGAGAGATACAATTTGTGGCGATAGTGCGTCACATCAATAGCCAATCGCTTCCAGTCCTCCGCGACGTGCAACTGTCCTGTTTCGTGTCTGGACGGTCTAGGGTCAATTGATTGGCACTCTCGACAGTTCTCCACCACTTCCCTAACCTCCTCCTCGGTGGTTTCCGGGTAAACCTCTCTGGCTAGGAATAACGTTCGTTCCCGACCAAAGTGGTGCATTTCGTGTGACTCCTTGACTTCTTCCCCTGCATAGCATACCGAGGAGACCTCCTTTCCCTCCTGCAGCCAGGCCTTCTTCACGCGTGTCATCGAATCCGCCTTGTTTTTTTCTGATGGGACCAACACGACAGATACTCTTAACTGGAACTCCGCTATTAGATCGGCGAGCGCTCCGAGTCTGCGCTTGATCAGCATTTCCGCAGCACCTTTGGTCTTAACTCTCTTATCGCCAGTTACTGCCGACCGAATCCACGATGCTGCCGTTGCCGAATCGGTTTTAATTTCAATTATTTTCAATCCCCACTTCAGGGCCAGATTGAGTCCTTTCATAACGGCATCTAGTTCTGCTACGTTGATATGGGAGAAGTCGTTGGTTTTTCTTAGCCATGCCGCATCCTCCACAGTTACGCCTCCCATCTCTAGTACGACGCCCAACGCCAGGTTACTGGCATCGCACCAAATCACACCCGCATCTCCGCTGCTGACATACCAGTCCCCTTTCACTGGGTCCTCATTCCTCACCCTCGCAATGATTTCTTGCAGCATGTTCATAACCTCCTTCGTTACACGGCCCTCCCAGCCAGCAGTGCCTGCTAGTCGTTTAATAAAACTACATGCTATCCTGAGCCAGCCAGCGATAGGATAGTGCCCGACCAGCCTCCCGCAGACTGAGAAGAGTTCTCGCTTCGTCAGCTCAGATCCGACTTCGGGTATTACACTCCCTCGTTCGAAGACAAGGCTTTCTTTTCCATCTCGCCTTAGTTTCAACCCCAGCACCCGTCCTCCATCCAGGGCCTCCGCCGGTTTTGCAGTTAACCCATACTTCTCGACATGGCTTCTTACTTTCTCCGCTGTCACCTCTGCCTCCTCCACCAGAATGTCGTCAATGTACGAACTAGTGGCCTCCTCCACTGAACGGTCTTTGCTCAGCACTGTCTTCAGCACGGCAGTCATAATTTTGGGGGCTGAACTCAGCCCAAAGCCTAGCCTCGTCAGACAATACACTCGCCCCTTGTACCGGACCAGCTGGTACTGCCAGAGTTTTTCATCTACATGGATCTGCAGATATGCCGATTTCAGATCGACAATTTTTGTGGCCCGTCCCATTCTTCTCCATTTCCTCATGACCTCCTCACATACGTCGATCCCCGTTCCAGTGTGGCAGGCTACGTGTCTGTTCAATTCTCTGAAGTCCAGTACGGGCCTAATCTTGTTTTTCGTAGGCTGAACAACCGCCAGTAGTGGCAACACTCCTTTTTCTTCCCCTGTCCACGGTTTCAGAATTCCTTCTTTTATCCACCTCTCCACTTCTTCCTCAAATCCTTTTCTTATTTCTCCTCGCAGGGTGTTTTCGTAGCAGCCCACTTTATTCTGTAGTTCCGGGGGTCCGGAGATCCATTTCTATTCCACCGTCCACCTCACGCCATCAAACTTTGCCAGGAAATCTTTGTCCTCAATGCAGCAAACCTCCGGTTTTGGTATTCTGATGGTTCTATCACCTTCCACTCCTGCCATCCCCACTGCGCCGAGACGTCCGAACGTCACTTGGCTCCCTCGTAACGTGGCGCCCCCCAGTCGGTTAATTGCACTCATACCTATAATCACGTCAACACCACCGACCAGATGATTCAACACTAAGGCTCGCAGTCCAATGGACACCCCTTGCACCATTACTTCCGCTGTCGTCTCACCTAGGCACTTCACATCTCTTCCATCCACGGTCCTAATAGTCCTGGTTCCGCTCCATGACCTAGCGACATTCCTCGCTAGGAACGTTGTAGTACAGCCTGTGTCGACAAGGGCTATGGTAATTTGCTCGATGCGCCGAAATAGCTTGCGGTATACGTGACACTGCTGGCCGTACTTCCGCTTTCTATCCACTCCGAGACGAATTTCTGCAACGTTTTTCTTCACTCTCTACGAATCCGACGTTACCCCTATGATCAAACTTCTCTGTTCGCAATCTAACTTGCCTCTGCCTCCTCCCCCAATCACTCCTCTTTTATCTCTTTCATTTCCAATCAGGAGCATCTCATTTGCATACCTCGTAGTCACCCTGTAGGCATTTAAAGAAACAAGTCGGCCATTCTTGTTTCCTTCTTCTTCACACGAGGTAAGCCACGCAAAAACGCGGTCGGTCGTTCTTGTTTTCTCTTCTTTTTTTTCCTCATTTACACCACAGTCTGAATACAAATTTATACTATATATATATATATATATATATATATATATATATATATATATATATATATATATATATATATATATATATATATATATATATATCTTCTTCTAATATATAAAGTAGAGACGTTTTTTCCCCTGTACCTTCTCGGAGAATAGGAAAATAACCACATGCGTCACGGGCTACTGAACTCACAGTTACATTGCACTTATTCACTCGAGCGTGTTTTAGTATATCTGTTATGCTTCTTTCCAAACTAACACTGAATATTACATTCGGCCCGGCCGCCACGACTCTCCAAAATACCAACTCCATATAGGTGGTAGTAAAAACTTTTCTCCTTAACAATTCTGTACTGTGACTACACTCATCGACACCGGGAATTAATAAACACAGTATAATTTTCACAAAACACCCATTGTTATTTCGTATTTGTCTGGCATTATTTTACTACATAATATTAAGCAATACGCAAAAACTTAACAACCGCTCCCTTACACTCCCATGATTATTCGCGAATATCAGATTACGTTCTATCTAATTCTACCTTCTACATTTATATTCATTCCGGAATTAAGCGAATGAAATTAACGAACACAATTCCTGCAACATTTATGATTCAACATGGCGGATAAAATTTCTTGATCGAATCGACTTCCTATTTAATTCAATAAGCACCAAGATACTGGTAGACCCGGATACATTTACATTTTCAAAGTCATACACCTTAAACACGCATATTATAGAATAATTGCCCAAATGAATTTACTTAATCAAAAAATTACCTACACCGTGTCATTTTTGAACTTTCCATTTGGTCAGCAGAATCTAAACGTTAACATAACACGCATGTCAATAAACAACCATAGCGTGATTAGCTTATTTTCACGTGTATTTTTAACTCGAAACCGTGGCGCTTTGGGTAAGAACGGTGGTGTACTGATCGACGGTTTCAGCGTTCGATCCCGTTCAACTCTCCCACTTTTTTCTTTTTTTTAAATTTAAAACATTCGCCAACACGGTATAGGGGGTGGGGGTGTAGAAAGAACTATAGGCCGTTTTTTTTTAATTCGACGTCATGCAACATATACTAATTTCTCCCGTGCAACGCCTGGCGACGGGTTCCGCTAGTATATATATAAAGAAAGATGAAGAGAGAGAGAGAGAGAAAGAGAGATAGAGAAAGAGAGAGAGATTCATAATAATGTAGGCTAAGTAAACATTTACAGGATAGGAATCCAAAGAATTTCAACCGGGCTAATGAAAAGTGCTCAACATAAAATAGAGCTTTTATATATATTTTTATTTACATTCAATAAGTGATGTACAAACTCTGGGATACTGACATGTCGATGTTATCGATCAACAACTGTTATTAAATGAGATCTCATCAAGCAAAGTTAGAATCCGATATTTGCTATCAGATCGTATGTTAGAATAATGAAATGGGAAAGAAAAGATAACAAATGAAATTCAAAATTTGGAAAATGCGCGTTTTGTTTTGAGACCGTTGAACATCAAATATAAAAAGAAATAACATTGTATGGAATCAAATGATGCATAAGATTGAATATGAAAAAAATGTAAATTATAAATTCATTGAGAATACAGAATATATAGAAGATAGGGAAATGGGTTGAAGAGAGTGGGAGAGGAAAAATAAAAAAAAGAAAAAGGGGGAATAGAAAAAGAAATAAAAACACACATAGCTAGTAATAATTATGCTAATAATGATAATAAAAATATTGGTAATAGTACTTCTACCCCTATTACAAACAATAAGTATAATAATAGTAAACACTAATAATAATGATACTAAGAATAAAAGTGATGATACTACAAACAATAAAAATAGTAGTTAACAATTATTTGCTACTATTATTATTGTAATAGTAGTTGTATTGCAAATTTTCATATATTTTTAAATACCATATATATCATTTTATATGATTATTATTATAAATAGTCTGCTTAAAAAAAACTTCATCAGTCGAATTAATAGGACGATGTTTTTGTTAATCGTTTTTGTTATGGTAAAAGTTTCACCGAATAAGTATTTTCAAAATATCTGTAATTTACTATCAAGAATAAATGTGTGTTTTGAAAATAAGCAGGAATGAATGAAAGAATTAAAAACAAATTTTGAACAGTTATTAAATGTGTATGCTATAAATATATACATATATATATATATATATCTTATGCCACAATTGTTAAAACATAACATAATTCGTCTAGTTAATTAACACGTTTTTTGATATTTTTGATTTTTCTGATGTTTTATTTTGTATCATGATAAAAAAAATGAATAAATCTTCTATAGGTTTCACGAACGTTTTTGATTCTTCGTCGAATTATCCGCCGGTGTGAAACGCAAATTAACACAAAAAGCTTAAGAAAACAAAATTAAAAGACGGCGGTGTAACGCGCAGATAGCGTTGTTCGCATTTTACCAAGAAGTCGTTGACGATTTAAATTCAGCAGCGCTTGATGGCATCACAGAAATATACACATATATATATATATATATATATATATATATATATATATATAAATATGTATATATACACACACACGCACACACACACACACATATATATATATATATATATATATATATATATATATATATATATATATACATTTAGTTACATTTTGGTAGATCCTCTGCACAGACGGAATTTTCCTCTGCTGTTTATTATTTTTGACGGAGGGAAGTTTCTTTTCCCGAAATATTAAAGAAATGATTTTTAATAATCATCCGAACAACACACTAACAGCTAACACCACACTTGCTGTTATGTAACACTTTAAGAGAAAATAAATAGTAAGTCCCATTCTGTATTCGATTTATTATTTTTGCACCTTCTAGCTTAAATCGTATTCGGAATTTGCATTGCCCACATCCTTTAAAAAACATACTACTACTATTCCCAGCAATGCTAGAAGCAAACTACCATTCTCATTCATATATTTATATATATGCATATATATATATATATATATATATATATATATATATATATATATATATGTGCGTGTGTGTGTATATATACATGTATATGTGTGTATATATATACATGTATATATACACATGTATATGTATATGCATGTATATGTATATACATACACATATATACATTTATGTATATATATATATATATATATATATATATATATATATAATATGATAATTATTAATAGAGAATAGTGATCTATCTGTCTGAAAAAGAATAGTACATATTAATATATTTTAGTGCCTAATTTAGTATGGCCACTATTTCAAACTAATATGTTATCGTAGCATGCTTAATTGTTGTGTTTCTAGTTGAGTATCTGTAATCTTCGTATAATACCAGACTTCCAGCTATTACTGCACGCTCTTTGGAGGGATACGGTGCATTATTTCTTGGCTCTCATGATACAACACGCATTATATACTCATGCGTGAGTGTAGTATTTTATTTCTTTTTTTGCCATCATACCGTCCTTCCAATCAGTATTTCCTCTTGTGTGTGTGGCGAAGTTTTTGTTACTTTGTCATTATCCTAATTTTCCCAGCATTCCCACTTTATTTGTGTGGTATTGTAGTCTATATTCGTCCGTCTATTCGATTATCGAGAATATATCACAATTTCTTTAAAAAAATTATTACCTATTTAGCCTCTGTTTCGGAATTATTTGGAATGCTATTCCGATATTTGTATAATAGAACACCGGAATGCTGCGAACAATTTTCGATGATAATTTTACTTGCATATATTTTCGAACCCGCACAAAAAGAGAAAATAAGTATTAATTTTATTTTCAAACGAATCTAAAGTGACTATTTATTTGTATTTTGAGGTTTGGGGACATATTCTCTTGAGTTAATATCGTTGAAAATTACAGATGTGGAGATGTGGAGATAATGGAAAGGTCAGTGGTCAGTCTGACTTTCAAATCTGTTTTAACTTCACAACTCATCAGAGGCAGGTAAGTTGAACACAAGAGACACTTAAGTAAACGGACGCAGTGAAACGCGAGATGTGCAATATGAGCATTGATGGGGAAATGCCCAAGTTGGAGCCAGTAAGGTCGAAATAAAAGACTAGTGATTGGAAGGAGGGTGAGTAAAGGGATAATCAGATCGCTCAATGGCTGAGACAAGTGAATTCCGGACGGGTAACGCTGATTTACGATGCCTGGATATAAAAGACGTGAGAGTAGGCGAATTCGTCATATTTTTGAAAGTATGAGAGCCGTGAGAGCTGAAGTTGAAAATATAAAAAGCGAGATAACTGCCGTTTCTTCGACCCGGGATTGATTGCTTTCAAAACTGGTGACAGACGCAGTAGAAATGCGGAATGTTGAATGCCGAAGTTGCGACCGGTAATGTCGAGACAAAAAAAGTTAGCGATTAAAAAGGAAGGTTCAGCGCCGTAAGCCGGCTGATGTTTGTACCGAGCTTACTGCCTGAGACCAATGCAATTCAGGCGGACGACGTCGGTTGATTATGCCTAGACATCCAATGCGAATTTAGGTGATTTTTAGAAAGTACGAAAGACGTATGCGTTGAATTTCAAGAAATTAAGAGTGGGAACACCGCCGTCTTTAGTTGTTCGATGAATAGGAACACCTAGATGAAATTAATGTGTTTAAATATTACGCAGGTCTGTGTTCGAAATTGATGTTGAAGCCTTTAATCCGTCGTAAATTCAAAAGATGAACGGTATACGCAAGTGACGCATTATGATCATAGAAAATAAAATAATGAATCGATGAAAGCGAATTGTAATCGAATATGAGCACAAAACATTGTACGCATCTATTTAATGTGTATGGTCTCGATGGTGCTGTTGTGAGCTGCGGAGTTTTAAGTCGTCGGAAATGTAAACGCGGTTTTGTTAAAATTGTTGCGAATGAATGGACAGAGAGAAAGACGGGGTAGGAGCGAAAGAGACTGAGAATAGAATAGAATAGGTCAATTTAAAAAATAAAATAAAATAAAGTGTATGTTAAATAAAACTTGTCTTACGTAAACTACCACCTGCCCTAAAGAAAAATTGCGTGTTACGATATCCGTTAAGAAAATTAAAAAAGAATACCTAACATGAAACAGAAAGCACGAACGTTGGATTAATGTTAGATATGTATTTATGGTCAAAATTGAAACAATATGCTTGTGCTGTCCGTTAATTATTAATTGAGGCTTCGTAAAGAACTGATATTACGTGCTTCTATAACATTTAATAAACAGTTGAATATTTACGATACAAAAATGCAGTTCGTGTTACGCTTTTAGTATCTTATAAATTCGGTGTTTCGTGTATATATTTCTGATTAATTAGGTATCTGTATCTGCTCGACTAAATAGGGAAGGCTTCTCAAGATGTTAGACGCTTTATAGACGCATCTTAATCTATCTACAAACACGCAGTTGTTTTCATCAGATCGTTCTGGTATCGAATGTATTGATGACTTGAAATAGCAGGGCGGATACTCTGGAACACGATGTTACGATATGAACGTAAAGTTTGCAGAGGAATTGAGTGCTTTTCATTCGTAGCAAAAAGACAAGAAATTTTAATCAGAAAAAAACACAACTAAAATCGGCAAGACGTGCAAATAAATAGTCATTTTTACAGCACGGAATTGTGGACACGGAACGCGGCGTCTTATAAGTAGAGAAATAACACGGATACCAGAATGCAACGAGCAGCTTCTAACATCTTATGAAAAATCATCCCATGAACAAGTCACTGTAAAGATACTTACTTCCTGTGTCAGCAGTTATAAAGAGTAGACGCTTGCTTGATATCTCACACGGCACGATGAACCTGTTAGAAGACTCTTATTCTGCAAGGTGAAGAGCTGCTTTTCCGTGTATCATACTGAAGGCAGTCATTAAAGGAAAGCTGGTCTCTTAGCGACAGATTTTCTGTCGGCAATGGCCGATCGAGAGCCTTAGAAAGCCGGGCTTTGTCAACATTTCACTTACGTTTTCTGGCGTTGGGTGAGTCAAGGGAAAGAAGGTTGTTTTATACGGTACATAAATGAGAAAAACATGTAAGAGAAAGTTATATAACTGATTTAAATCTGTTAATAATATTTTCGAAAAGATAGGACATGTATTATAGAAAGAATATGAGTATTTTGTTATGAGTATTTAAAATGTGACAGTTTGAGAGTTTACACATCCATATTTTGATCAGGTTAAGAGTAACGTAGGAGTATATATATATATATATATATATATATATATATATATATATATATATATATATATATATATATATATATACGTACATAAACATAATGAATCGACCCATTCATCATCAGCAGGGACAACCTATACATAGATCAAACCCTTGATTATATTGTCTGCAGTCTGAAGTGGTACACTGGACTATGATACAGTGGCTGAAATATGTACGAGTTTTTATCGTCTTAATATATTAAGTTAGGTTGTGTGTTATTGTTTTACTGTCGATATGAAGCAACGTCGATTTACTTTATTTTCACGCATCCTAAGCTGTAAAGAGTATCTAGAATATTGCATTAATGCGGCTTTAAAATAACATATTTATATATATATATATATATATATATATATATATATATATATATATATTAATTTTTACGTACATAAAAGTGGTCTATGGACACGTATCTTTGGATAACCTTGACAATGATCGAACCCTCGAATATAGTGTCTGCAGTATTGATATTAACGCCTGGACTATGACACCTTACCTTAAATATGTACAATTCTTAATCGCCTAAGTATATTCAGTTACATTGTTTTTCATTGTTTCACTGGCGCTAGCCACCTTATATAATATATATATATATATATATATATATATATATATATATATATATATATATATATATATATATATATATATATATTAGTAATTCGTGTCCAAACCTTGCCCGGGAAAGTAAATTAGCTCGAGAAATTCATGACCTCAACATTGTATTATTTGCGGCGCGAAGGTAGACACCGCGGAAGTGAGACTTTATAAGGTTAATGTTAAATAGTGGATCAGCTTGCCAACTAGACTTATTAATGAGTTGTACATGCTAACAGTTATTAACGTTAGTGAGTAGATGATGTGGGGTCGTTAAAAGTAAATTCCACACAATTTCAACGACAGAATAGAAATCGCAGTACTAAGGATTTTTTTGTTGCTATTATTTATTTACTATTTGGATTATTTTGACTACTACTGTACTCTTGGTGTGTATCTTCACAACGTTTAGGGTGATGTCGGAAAAAGTTTTATCAGAAAAATCAAGATAAGTTACACGTATTAATAGTCATCAAAAAATCCTAAGTTTCTTTATTTGTCTATTTGTTCGTTTTAATGAAGACATATAGACGTGAAAAAGAGAAAAAAGAAGAGCTGTGGATAAAGTGGGATTGTTCAAAGTATGTTTCGCAAAACAAGCGCAAAAAATATTTATTTTTATTCTTTTTTTTGCGACCTGCTTATTATATTAAAGACGTTTAAGGCGATTTTGGAAACGTTTTTATAAAAAATACTAGATGAGAAATACAAAGTGTTTACAATAAGATGATTACGAAGCCTGTAATTCATTGTGTTTATTTATTTATTTGAAAGCTATCGTCTTATATATACAATGTTTTGACGAAAGCTATTTAAATAATGAAAATAAAGAATAAGACAAACGGTATTTAACTAGCCATGATATCAGTATATTCTCAGTTTACAAAGTATGAAAAATGTACATATTTCCAAGCAAGGCGTCATAATCCGGAGGTACACCTCAACACTATGGAAAAAATATCGCAGGTTTGGTGAAGGTTTTAAGCCAGAGACACGTGTCCATGGATATTTTTTTTGTAATTATAAATGTAATATATATATATATATATATATATATATATATATATATATATATATATATATATACATATATATTTACGAAAATACGTTCTATAAAGTTAAGGTTGACTAATAATGAACTATTAAGCATTAATCTTGTTCACGTAAGTAGGGAAAATAAAAGTAACAACAGCAAACAAGAAGCTACACGCTACCATCACGAATAAAAACAATTACACAAAATACATTAAATATTTAGGTGATAAAAATCGTAAATATTTCCAGGCAATGCGTCATAGTTCAAAGGAAAAACGCCCGAATATAGACATCAATATAGAAGGTTCAATCCTTGTCTAAGTTAGTCATGCTATTTAAAGCTGTGAGCCAGAAAAACGTGCCCATTGATTAGTTTTATGCACGTGAAAAATTAATAATAATATATATATATATATATATATATATATATATATATATATATATATATATATATATATATATAACCAAGTAAAATATGAGAATAAAAATTGTGACAAGTACAATATCTACTAAGTCATCAGTTCGTACAACTAGAGATTATAAATTTAAAATCTTATTATGCCCTAACCTTTTGATTTAATTATTTAAAACGAACTTACTCTGTAAAGCTCATGGATAGTGACCAAAATTTCTTTTAATACGCCACACACACCCTTATTTTTTACTGACTGTGCATATCGTCTAATGCATTTAATGGACTTTTCTTATCAACAACTTCAACGGATGTTTATAATTTCATATGGCAATGATTTCCTAAAATAGGACATACTTATATTTGTTGCACTTTCACCCACAATTTGACTTTACAAACTGTATTCCCTTCAAGATTCAATATTCTCTCTGCAGTCGCACGTACATCGAATACTTCTCTCATAACCATCTAACATACACGCCAGACTCGAATACGAACACCGCACTTAAACAATGCTACATATTACGCCACTGCGATTACGGTTAAATCAACTTTACTTTTTTAATACATTTCCTCACAGTTCTCAATTTCTTTTTCTTCTTCTGTTTTTATTTTACCGTCTCTCCGCACGCGCTTCCTTATTGTTTCGTTTTTTCAAAAAGTTGAAAACGTTCCAATAACATCTCGTTGTGCGTTTTTCTTTTTCCTATGTTTTTACCGTCATCGAATAAAGTTAAAATATTCACTTTTTCCTGAAGACGTTCGTTAATCCGAACGAAACCGGCAAAATGTGTGTGAGATGTGTATAAAATACTCATACGTCTGAACAGTTCGTCTTTGGGTGAAGATTCGTCTAGACAAAACGTTATTAAGTATATCACACCCTGTTTTTTCTTGTTTGATGTATTACATCATCACTTTTTGCGTAACTAAATATGTCCGGTTATATGCATCACACTGTGTTAACAGGTAACATCATACTGTAGTTCCTTTATTCACTCTGCATAGTTAACCCCAGCTTGAGTAATTGTGAGAATAAAAATAAAATGGCGACAGCCCTAGTGCAAGTAAAAGACAGATTTTTATTGTTAATGTATACACGTAAATATTTTCTATGGATTACAACTATTTAAACATTGTACATAATGCTCACTCAATCGATAGGAGAACACCTGCAAACTATGTATAATTTATTTCTCATCTATATGTCAAGTATATTAAATAATAATATAAAAATTGAAATACTTTTGTTCTCTGGTGTTACAGATATATCACTCTTTAATTAACACCGCAAATAAAAGTTGACACAGTAAGATTTTTTCATACTACTGGAAGATTTATAAGTTTTCATTCCTCTGTTTGCTTATCTAAGGGCGCTATTATAAACGGCGTTTCTTAAAATCGAATGCTATCTTAGAAAAAATACTCAGGAACACCTGCACATAAAGATATATGTTTTCTTAATTAAAAAAAAATCTTTGTTTCCTAATAAATGGTATTATCTATTGCATAATTATTTTCGTTTCTTTTCTTTCACACATATAATAGAGATCATACTGAACATCATTCATGATAATTGGATATATCATGAGACAATGCATTTAACTATGAATATATATATATATATATATATATATATATATATATATAGGTATACCTACTGAAATCTGAATACAAGACACAATCTATAACAAATGGCTCTAAAATATCAGCATGAAATATGAAAATGTAATCTGTTTGAAAAAATTAAGAGACCCAAAAATTAAATACCTCAAAGTAGAAAAGCGTAAAAAAAGGTTTAACAATATGTATATATATATTAATATATTTGCATGCACCGAATTTGCGGCTAATATAATTAACTGATCATTATTGAAATTTTAATATTTTAGTAGATAAATAAATTGTTTAATGAAAACGGGCAAACGAGGTGGAAAGGACCTTTTCCTAGATATGCACATACGTTTCGTATTATACATGAATTAATAAATGTTCTTGAAAATGTTAGTTTCTTCGGAGTATATAATGGTTTGTAAAGAAACATATTGTTGGAAAAATATCTAATGTGAAAATTCAAATGTATGATAGAAGGTTTTATGAATTTGAATTACTACCGGTTAGAGTTACGGACGCATTAGAAATGTTCTCATAAAGCATAGCCACCATGCTCAGCGAACTGCTTGTTGCGACAGCTTGCTTATATGATGTTCAAATTTACAGGAAAATAAACAAATAACACGCATTAGATGTACACACAGTTTCCGAGAGAATTTAAGACTACAAATTAAAATTAAAGAACAGAATGCGTTATAAAGAACTATAGTAAGAGAGAACACATATCACGAGCTAGCGCTGTTAAAATAGCCCGGCGTCAGAAAACGTGTATTTTTGGTTTGGCAAATTACTACAAAATATTTAAGGAAAACATGTGCAAGCTCTCCTAAATGGTCTAAAAAAGACAATAAAATGTGTCCGGACGACTAAATGCCATAAACTATTTCAAAACATAAATAAATACCTTATATCAGGATTATGTCTGACGCACTATAATTCAGATCTCGAAATCATTGTGGCTACTGATACCAGCTCATACGGTGTTGGTGCTTGCATATTACAGTAAATGGAAGAAGGATGACGGAAGCTAAAACTTCCAAATGCTACAACATGCACAGAAAGATCACTCTCGAATCGAGAAAGACTGAAGATTATTTTAATAGTTATTACATTCAATTAATTAAGCGCGGGTAGCTTATTGTTTTCAGGCGTATCGTAAACTCACGGGCAATAGTACTAAATAAATAAAACTATCACAGCATGCTGCAAACAGGCGACTAAGAGGGGAACTCTTCCCATCAATTAGTATTTTAAAATGGAGTTTCCCATATCAACAAAAAGTTGTCATGCCGACGGATTGTCGAGACTTATCCTTTAATATGCTGAACCCTTTTAAGATGCAGTGACTGCCCATGAATACTGATATAGTATTAACACATACACTATGTAATATTTTAGCGTACCCTGTAACTCTGGTTAAAAAAACTACTTTATAATAAACGAATCTAAAATAATAAAGAAAAAAAAAGACAAATATTGGAAATGTATTCCATCAGTAATGAATAAGTCACATACGACAATCACGTAGTTATAACTACAGCATTACAAAGAGAATACTAAATTAAATTCATGTCGGCTCAAAATTTCGATAATGAAAATTCTCATGAGTAGCTACGTGTATTTGACGAACATACACAAGCTGAATGAGAATATAGTAAAATTATATGAAATATTGTGATTTCACAACAAATAATATAAATAAGCCTCTCACCCAAATCCGACCGACGGCGATCACTTATGCACATTGACTTCGTCGGCCCACTGAATGGGTTCTACTACGTGGTTATAGTAGTCAATTTCTGTAAATCGCCGGTTAGTTTGAAATGTAAAAAGCCAAGCACTGAGGTAATCACTAGTTTTTTTCAGATGTATCATTCGTCTTATGCATGGTTGTTGACACCATTATGTCAGACAATTTAACGCAACTCACATCTAGGAAATTAGCGAATTTAGCCAAACTTGTTGTGTGGAACATATAACGATCGTGCCGTACATTGCAAGTAGATATGGACAGAGCAACGTTTGATGAATACATTTAAGTAAGCGTTTAAGAAAGCGAAAGAAACTCATCCCGGAGAGGCTATACACTCAATATATTCAGGTCAATAGAACTCCTAATTATAATCCTTCATCTTTCATGACGCTAATATGGGGTAATGTTTGCAAGTGAGATAAAAACAGTGTTTTATTGCTACAAACCCATTCAAAATATGGATGATGAAAATGAATGTTTAAATGTTGCAAGAATTGTTTTCTTTGCATGTTGTAAGATAACAGGCCATACTGAGTAACAAGTTCAGTGTAAAATTTGATCGAGAATATAATAAAAATGATATAGTAACTAAATATTCTCTACGAAAAAAAAACATGAAACATATTAAGATACACAGCA
>OY744515.1:213684480-213794480 GCA_963556195.1 Sepiola atlantica | reverse complement strand
AGATACTTTTTTCTCCAGGCGCATCTTCTCTGATTGGATTAGCTAAGTTAATCCAACTTAGCTTTTCCCGCGGCAATGGACATCGGCTTGTTCGGAATCAATAGCTATCATGATAATATTAAAATTGCCTAATTCGACCAATTATGTGTACATGTCAGTAATTGCTTCCATCTATCGACATTGCCTTTCTTTGTGCATTTTTTGAAGTCCTATAATAAGCATCGACTTCATTGACAAGTATTATTGCAGTTGTGTGTATTACAATATAAATTGTCCTGCTTGAATATGGAATAACTCTACTAAAAATACCAGTTGGTAAGCGGTCAATCATAATCAGATAAATATGTTGCTTTTTTCTTTTACAGAAAATCTATTAAATCACATTTAATTTTAATATGACTATGATTTCGTTTTAAAATATTCAAGAGAACATTTGTGAAGTTGGTGCTCAATTTCGACAACGGTCGCAATGCAAATTATGTTGTCACTGTCATTTTAACAAAAGTGTTCCTTGCTAAAAAAACAACCACTGCACTTTATAACAAGTAACTATTTTTATTTTGATACTCGTTATGTATGCACATCAATAAACACATATCTTCCAACCGAATACAATCAAGTGCAAGAGGGGATATGTATCTTGTTGGACATTATATGTTCGTGTACTTCAAGTGCTCTATTCTCGCAGTAAAGAAGAACTGACAGTGTTTGTAGTAAAAAAAAAATTAACCTAGACATAGTTTATATTTCCTGGATGGTTTACTTAATGTTATAAGAAATAGGCCAAGCTTGTTGTTCAAATGCATTGTAACTAATCAACCCACTAAACATACCGATTCTAGAAAAATATTTGTCAAATAGAACCACTTAGTGTTGCATTCCGTCCCGGGTATGGGGCGCGACAGTTCTCGCTTAGACAACTGGTCACGGTCACCAAAACGTGATTTGTCACATTACATCGTTCCGGAATGACACCTCGTGGCCGACGCTTCTCGCAACAAATACGAAATAATACGAAAATTGCTTCGGAAGCGCCGACGAAGGCTCGTCCAACAAAATCGATCCAAAGTTCTTAATATCTTTTAAACAACGGCACCAACGTGTTTTTTTGTTACATAATCAATGAAAGTTATTCGGCCCGAAACCAATAGTCTCGTACACGCTTCTTAAAATACGAACACTTTACGAAACGTCTAGAAGCGTTTTCAAACATTGTTTAACGTTCACTTTTAAACCTTTAAACTCTCAGTCCTTTTACACATTACTATTTAAACACTTCTCGTTATTAAAACACTGCTTTCTTTAAACATTTCTTTCTAATCATTTTTCTTTACATTAAGCATTTTTCTCGTTAAAAAATTTTACTTTAAAACATTGTTCTCTTTTTTACACAGTTTGTTAAGCACATTTTTCTTATATTAAACATTTTTCGTTAATCACATTTCTCCTTGAAACATTTTCTTAAATTCTTTTTTCGTTAAAACATTGTTACAGTTTATATTTTCAGTCTCTCAAATTAGATTCAAATTAAACATTGTTCACTTTACAAATCTTTTCTTTAAAACAAGGTGCACCTTTTCCCTCCGTTTCACCTCTCTCTTTTTTTAGATTAGGACCCGAAAATATTATGCACAAAAAGTTACCTTACAGTTTCTTTCGTCGTCTGATCGTCGTGTGCCGGCGGTTTCATTGAGTCTCTGGCCGTGATCGATATGTGGATAAACTTAATAGACAGGCAGGAGACAAACGCGGAGACAATTTTTCCTCAGAGAGATTTGATTATTTTATCCTGGACTTGGTTGTGGAAGGGTCTTTATCCATTCGTGTCTGCCATGCTTCTCATTCATACCTCTTGTGGTGTGCGACGAAGCACGGGGATCTCTGCTGATCTCTTCGAGATCCAGCCCATTACGATTAGCGACTACATATTCGACTGAACGTTGTTTTTTTTCATTTTCAGACACATATAGAGGTCGACCGCCCGGCTCGCTCCCGAAGCCCCAGCTCTCAAAAACTCCCCATAGTTTCATGGGTCTGCTAGCTAACAGGACGAGCGGCTACATCGTGATGTCCACGCTATCACTTCCAAAAGCGTTCTGTTTCAAAACCTCTCGTTTGTGATCAAAACAAATGGCGTAAGAGACACTACCTTGGGTCGTCCAATACGACACGACATGAACAATCGAGCTTCATTTGACCTTTTTCTGTGTCGACGTCGAATTTGTAACTTTGTTATGGTCTTACAAAAAACATAATTGACTCATAACGGTCCCCTTCGGTACATGTCAGCTCGACCCGCACTCATTGTCTTCATTTGACCCCTAGCCATAATTCACACTAGTTAACTTAATCGTATCTAAAAATAGGGGACCACATCTATAATATAACATTAGCACAATTATATAATTCCCACACATATAAATCAATCATGTCTGTCTGAAATTCTTATTTCAATTTTGATCTAAATGCATTAAATAATTTTGAATCACTAAAATGTCTAAAATATCAGGCTTCAAGTGAAGGATCCTTAATATGAAACTGACATGAAGCGATGTGATTCTTAATTAGTGTATAATGATCTTCGACAGAATTGAATCAAGATTATGCCTCGTAAAATCTTTTGATATCACTTCAGAGGAACTGAACTTTCAGTAACATTTATTAAATAATACATGATATATATTTCGTTCAAATTTCACAAAAATGCAAGTATCTGAATGTTCACAAAGGTCTTTAAACCCGTCTTCCCTATTTGCATAACTTTAAATTTAGCTAATTTCACGTCACGTTTAAGTAGTAGTTTAATTCTACAGTATTACCCATTTACATGAACTCATACTCTCATTTATAACTCGTGTTTTTATGTTCTTGCCTTCTTGTGATTCGTTCTTAATATATAAAAAAAATAATAAAAGATATTCTCAATCAGAACATAGACATATTTTTTCGTGTGAATTGAATGATACAATATTAATACTTATGTATATACTATTGCATCCATGCATATTACCTGATAGTTTACTCTATTGATGATCATATTAATATATTAACATCCAATTAAAATGAAAACTTGACGTAAAAAACAGACACTCTCTATTTACTTTATATATATATATATATATATATATATATATATATATTACTATTCCATGTATGCACATAAAATTTTATAAGGAAGTATCCATTTTTATGTATCAGTTTTCAGTATTTACTTCAACAGTGCTCGATATGTTAGTAAGGCTAGGTAGTAAGTTATGAAAATATATTTATGGCAATTAAGCTACACAGAGGATCCCGCGTTTCATCCCCGGGGGAAATGTTCAGCTTTCAGTAGGTAAATTGCCATAAATATATTTTCATAACTATATATATATTAAGGCACACAACAACAAAATACTAAAAGACAACAACAGAGAGGAAACAAATAAACACAGTGGAAAATATAACAAAAATAACACTACGAAGAATAAACATATAAACAATACTGATGGAAATAAACACTAATAACAACCACCCGAATAGAAACGACAAAGTTAGCAATGAAGAGAAAATATGTAACTGCATGAATCGTAAACTGTGTCCACTACAAAATAAATGCCTAACTAAATGTATTGTATACCAAGCAACGATATTTGCCAACGAAATACGAAATAACAAAAAATATTACGTGAGTATGACATCCCTATAATTTTAGACCAGATACTATGACCACAAAAGCACATTTAAAAACAAAGAACGTCGAACTAAAACAGCACTAGCAAACCATTATTGGGAGCTCAAAGAAAATGGGCACTCACCAATAATCGAATGGAAAATAGTAAGACAGACCAGTACATGTAGAAACTTAGACGACCCGTGTAGATTATGCCTGAATAAAAAATATGAAATCCTAAATTTTAAAGATCCCCGAAACCTATTAAATTCTAGAAGTGAAATAGAAAAAAAGCTGTTTACACGGAAATAATTTTACTTTAGGATGATATATAAAAAACAAAAAAACTGAACAAGTTTAAAATTAAAACCTAAAATAGAAATACAAAAACCACGTGTTAAAATAAATTCGCCCGCTATATTGACACAACAAAGGAAACAGGATATAGGAAAATCCATTGTTAACAACAAATAGGATAGGTATAGGAGCGTTACCAACAAAGCCTTTGTTCGCGGGAAGCCCAACGATAGGCTGAGGGAAAAACAAAGAATATGATTGGTTAACTAGCAAGCCATGTATATAAAAACACCTGACAAAAATAACTCCATGCCTTTAGTCTGACGATTCCCCCCGGGGATGAAACGCGGGAGCCTCTGTGTTACTTAATTGCCATATATATTTTCATTGCTTACTATATATATATATATATATATATATATATATATATATATATATATATATATATATATGTGTGTGTGTGTGTGTGTGTGTGGGTGTGTATCTATTATAAACATTCAAATCAGATTAGGAAAATGCAATTACGTTTCATCAATCAAGTACATCGCCGGAGCCAGGAAGCCCCTGCCTACAACAAATCACTAGGTTGGTGGAGGGGGGAAAATCAACAGAGTGCATTTTTACAAATATTACTTAAATGTGGAATTTAATTATCAGATAAATAGAAGACATATCTAGTGAATAATGGAAGATAGAAAACATAGAATAACAATTGGAATAGAAGTGACTATATCAGACATTTATGATGGCATGAAGCTTTTACGAAATCACTGTGATAGATCATACACACCTGGTTGTAGTGACCTATTCCAAGTGTCAGTTATGATTTGGTAAGTAAGGATGTCAAAGGGATGAATACTTACATATCCAGAAATTGTGAACAAAATTCTGAACTTGGCGTGAACTAAGGTGATGAGAAATATATCGCTAGATTTCGCCTGCATCACATTGTTTTTTTTAAGTATTAAAGCTCGTAAGTTTACCAGAATAATATGCATTCGCCTATTTGAATCAGTTTATCAGACAACTTACTATGTGCGGTGTATCTTTATTGATGAACAAGCAGAAAATCCCTTCAGATTATAACAGATAGAGTGTGAAACACACTAACTTCTTTTCACTAGTTTAGGGTTATGGAAATTATGTAGATTTGTAATTGGGTAATTATGAGGATCAACTAAATAAGAATGATGTGTACAGATTGATAGTGGATTGAAACCACGTATTGCCGCCATAGATAATCTCAATATAAACTGAGGATGCCAAAATATGAGACAGATAAAGAAAGATCCCCACAGCTACGTAAACATACATCCCTAAAGAGACGTTCTCTTGAGTTAGCAAACCTTCTACACCAATAATTTCATATAATAATTTCATTTAATATTTGTTTTCAACTTGAAGTTAATATATGTATATAAACTAATCAAATGTCCTATATTCTTTCGAAATATTATGTGTTTAGTATTTTTGTTGTGTCCACTGACTAAACCAGAAGGGAACATTGTTGCGGAGTTGCCGCTTACCTGTGTGGGGCGGCCGGATGCCAGTCTTATGAATCACCGACCAGAACGAACATCGAAACATTAGCGACGAAAACCGAAGCGGACGACTGATTTTAGACATAAACTATGTCTACCCAGGAAGATATAATACTCAGACAATATATAAACATATGCTGAAGAATAAGTGATCGCTTTGAGCAAAATCGTATCAACAACTATAATCTAAAATACTACCTACAAAACCCGTAAGCAGTAGTATTTCGTTTGCTATAACAAATTCAGTCGCTGCATGAACAATGATAATTAATGCAAACATAGATGGAGAAAAAGAAAGATAATTGCACTGCAACTGAAATTGCAAACCATTTATGCCTTAAGAAATCATTCTGATAACATAAAACCGGAGCGGCGATTTCTCAGATTTATATTCAATTTGGTTGTAAATCGAATCATGTATCAACAGTAAGTTTGTTTTTTTAGTTTTTACCTCGTTTGTTTGTTTTGAAACATATTTGTTTTTTTAAAATTATTTTAATACCACATACGAATGTGAAATATGCAATAAGCTGGTCCAATTAATATAATCACTTACTGATTAAATGAAAGCCATCGGCAAGCTATTCGCATAAATTAAATTTTAACTCTTTACATTGAGACGTTCTATGAAACCATTTGCATGCAGTGAAAGTAGAAATAGAAAAACACCGGAAACATGTTTAATTCATGTGTTTTTCTGACATTACGATTTGGAATATCAACATGTAAATAAGAAACATATGTACGAGGTGTTGTTTCCTAACAGCTACTGTCTAGTCAAAATTATAAGGGAAGAGATTGGTGCGTGTTTTTTGCAATATATCCAATTCTTTGGAGTATAAATCACAGAATAATCTAATATTGGAAACTGCAAGAAAACTACATACACTGGTGTGTGGAATAAGAAGGAAGTACGCTTATATAAAAAATACACTTCATCAATGCACAATAGATTAAGAACAGGCCACATAAAATTCTCCGAAAACTAGCAAACGCAAACAAACCGTCAATTACAAAACAAATAGTATATACTGAGCTGGTAAAAACACTCGCTAAAAGTTATTTATTAACTACATACGATGATTAGAAAGCAAATAATTGTTATGAATTATTATGTTATGAATAATTGTTATTAATACCCGTCATTTAGATATGTAAAATAAATTTCCCGTAAAGAACGGTTTTGCTTGAGTTTTATATACGTTACGTTGTCTGGAATCGTAAGAACAATTTTGATCGAAATCAATTACGCTATTTTTATCGAAGAAAATGTCGACAATCTAAGAATTAAGCTAAAGGTGTCTAACAGAGAAATTGAAATTAATCCTATTTAGTATAATATGTGTGTAATGACCATGGATTACATTTAATACTAATCTAAAATATTTAATTTTACTATTTGGTGTACTTATCTTGTCCCACAAACCAAATTTAAATTATCCATCAGAAATTCAAATTCGTTGAATATTTTTAATTAGTATCTAATACACTGTGTTAACATTTGACAAACAGATTGGCAATCTGAATTTTAGGGGAGGCCTTCAAACCCTTTTACATATTAATTTATTTATATGTTAGGACCTATTATAAACTTTTTAAAAATATTCAATGTTGCAGTACACTCATCACGGTAATCTTTTAATTACATTAATTAAGTATATAATGGACAATTTCATATAATGGACAATTTCAATTATCAGTTATATGAAACAAAGATTTAATCTAATGAACTATTGTGTCCCTGGATAAAACAGGTAATATAATTTTAACTATATTATACTAATATCTTGCAATTCATGGGTGTCTCTACCACTAACTATATTTTAATTAGTTTCAAGAAATATGATGTTTAATATCTTCAATAATTGTGTTGTTTTCCGCTTGGTTACAAATCCCATTTCAAGTAAATAAATCTATTCTTGTGGAAACAACAACTTAAAATGGTGTTAACATGATGAGTATTGATTTACTCCTCTCCAGGAGTTAGGCACAAGGTCAGTTTTTATCTTACCCCCGCAATTAAGATGTGACCCAAGGTCGGGTCGGGAAAGTGGGGTTTAAAAATTGCCTTGGCAGCCACGTCGGCATTCCCCGGTAGGGGCGCCTCGGATAGTAAGCAATAAACTTACTCCTCCTCAAAGAGGGGAGGCGAAGCCTGGGAGGGTGGACCTCCTAGAACTACACAGGACAGACCCATAGACCGGCGTGAATCAAGCCCCGAAGGCCAAGACAATACCAGTCTATGGGGTGCAGTATCCATCGGAACAGATACTACACTTTGATCTTAGTCAAAAGGCCAAGCAATCGAAATTTTATATCTCGTTGTAATACAGCCACTTACCCCAGCAGCTTATTTCATAGCACTGCTGACTTTTTTCCCTTCTTACTTATAGCATTGGTAGTTTTAGGAATTAGGTCAAGAAGCATAACTTGTCATTACCATGATAAATTTTCGTTTTGTTACCTCCTTACATCAAGTTGAGTAATACCTTTTGTGGAGAGATTTATATAAATAAATAAAATGAATAATATGAAAAAATAATCACTAATAATCAATAATAATAATAATAACTGGAAGAATAGTAAGAATACCAAATAACATGATAGTTACGTTTCTTTTTATGTTAAAACCGAAAGTTTATTTAGTAAAGTTATGATACTCAATGTTGAATTTTAATGATAATCATAATTATTGTAATTAATGTTTATAATAATAATAATAATAATAATAATAATAATAATAATAATAATAATAATAATAATAATAATAATAATAAAATATGTACTGTAAATTACAAAAATCTAATTTACATTTAATCAAAAATAATAATACTGCACTAAACGCTGCTTTTGAGATTTAAGTTAGTTAATATAATAATTAAAACAAATGAAAAGAAAAAAATAGACGAAAAGTAGAAAACATTACATATTTTAATTTTACATCGGAGCGGGAAGTTGTTAAATAGGATATTAACACCGGAAGTAAATATATATTTCAAACTTTATGATAAAAAGGTTATATAATTGTTTGTAAAAATCTGAGAAAAAAACTGAAGGAAAAGAAAAATGGAAATAAGACACAGATAACATTATAAGACTTAGGTTTAAAAAGAACATTCATAGTAGCTGTTATAAAAATATTTTTCTTCATTATATGTATTTTGTATTTTAATAAATTGAATAAAAAGCTGTTAATTAATTTCTGTAAAACAGAGATGCCTTAATTGTCTGTTTTGCTTAATACGTTGATATGGATGCCAATTAAAATCACTTCAATTGGGCTACGAAAAAAGAAAGTACTAAATACGAATGTTGACTTGTTTGCGGTTGTGTTTGTTTTTGGTTTTGATCTCGATCGGAAAATACCCACTGATGAATTGTTTTAAAAATTCCTTGATGTTTGTTAATCAAGAGAATATATGTTTTTAAATAGACATTCACACTTGTTTTTATTAAAATTGTTGTTAAAAAAGATATGAGTCATTAATGTATTATTATTATAAGAAAATCCATATATATACACGCACATATATATATATATATATATATATATATATATATATATATATATATATATATATATATATATATATATATATATATATATATACGTGGGTGGGTATATATTTATTTATATATTAACATGTGTATATATATGTTTATATACATATATATATATATATATATATATATTTATATATATATATATATATATATATATATATATATATATATATATATATATATATATATATATATACTGTATGTATTAAGCAGCATTTCTTTATTTAGAGATATGTTGTGGTATATAACGGAATTCTCTTGTGGTATCAATCTATTTGTGAACTTCTCGATCGTTCGGATAATCTTTCTTGTTTTCTTGTCCAATTGTCAGATGTAGGCTCCGTATCTTCTTTGTTTTATTTTTGTTCGCGAGTAAATTCGATTGACTTCCCTCAATCGTCTTCGAGCGGAAGACTTGCATATTCATAACTGCTAAGTTTGAGCTCTGTGGTAAATTTATAACGTTTCAAAATAACTTTCGTAGAACCCGACGTATACTCCGTTACTCGTAGCAGAATTTTAGTTTTCCAGCTCGAACGTTTTAAGATAACTATTAGATGAGCTATTGCGAAACTGGCTTAATAATCATTCCGTGTTGAAACTCTAATGTGTATCTTTATAAGCTTCAAGCAAATGGCAATTGTTTTCACGCCTCGAAAATCAGGGAATGCGAATAAGCAATGCGCAATAATCTAATACGGAATTGATGTCCGTTAATTACCATCACGTCTTGAGGCAACCGGCTTAAGGGAGCAATACATTTAGACATACGAACAAGTATTTTCAAACTGATGGGGAACCAGCGGTTCACTTGTTTGTGAGACAAATCCACAATGCACAGGGAGAAGATCTGATAGGAATTACTTTGCTAATAAAAAGTAATGATATTTGGCAAACGCAAATATAAAAGGTATACACAATATCAACCTAACTATATGATACATTGACATTCATTTTAATGTAAAAATAGTGTCCAATAAACTAAAGCTAATCAAAAGGTTAAAATAGTGTTAATGGCAGAAGGTATAATAGCATTGGACGATAACGAAGTATATTAGTTCATAAACATATATACATTAAATATGTATTATTATATACAAATGAATTGGCAATCCAATTCAATTTTATGTCGTTTTCTTAGTTGATAGAATTATATTATTTGAAAAGAATACAACACAAAACAAGTAAATGGAATCACCATATATCTATGTAATAATTGAAAAATAATACCTTCATTTATATGCGATACACTTTCTCGATATTGATGTCTATAGTCCAGCGTTCTACCAGTGGACCAAGACGCTCTGTCTGATTTTCATCACCTAAATATTTAATGTATTTTTATGGAATAATTTTTATTGGTGATTGTAGCGTTCGTTGTTATTTTGCTAACTATTATTTCGATTGCGAGCCAGAAACACGTGTCCATAGATTAATTTTATGTACGTATAAAATGAATATATATATATATATATATATATATATATTCACGAAAAATACGTCCTATGAAGTTTAGGGTGACTAATAATGCTATTTTCTGCATCTTAATCACTTAGGAAGTGAGATAATCGAAATAATAGTAAGCAAAATAACAATGAACGCTACAATCAACAATAAAAATAATTACATAAAAATACATTGAATATTTAGGTGATTAAAATCGTACATATTTCTAGACAGAACGTCTTAGTCCAGTGGCAGAACGCTGGACTATAGACATCAATATCGAAGGTTCGATCTCTGTCTAAGTTAGCCATGCTGATGACAGCTTAATTTGATGTACGTATAAAAATATATATATATATATATAAATATATATATATATATATATACGTTTTTATATGAATACACCATTAAAAGACTGGAAATGATATGTCAGATTGGCTTAAATGCAACACTCTGGAGATTTCAACAGAATATCCGATTTGCAAACAAAACATTGCTAAAGGACCAGACCGGCCTTTGACCTCCTTCGTTTTCAATTAGCCAGGTACAGAGGTACTAGCTGGGTAACACTCCTAAAACACCTCGTGTTCGATCTTGTTACCTGACTAGGACAATGAACGTCGTCTCTTTTTATATCTATCAAAGAAACTTGGGGAACAAAGTTTTGCTCCAGTTCCGACAGGTTAAGGGTACAGATTAGCCAGCTTGTCTGACTGCTGTTTCTAACTAGTAATACAGGAGTCATACACCTTTGATAGAGCCAACAGCGGTTGCTCAATGTACAGTTGTATAACACCGTGGGTAACCGTACGTGGCAGGCCGCGCATCGAAAAAAGACACTACATTTACATCGGTGGATTTTTCTTGAGACTACAACAACTATGACATATTTCTCGAAAAAATTGGTGAGGATTTTCACACCAAAGAAGCACCCACTTTGCTCCTCCCACTCTATTTAAAACCAAAAATAGTACTAAAAGTAACAGAAAAAAAACTAAAGCGACACTTACCAAACAACATCTTCGCCTCCTCCCTTGCGGTTAGCATTCACAAATATCTGGGGGCTTAGAATCAACATCAATGATGTCGAAAACTTACTTCTAGTAAACTCTACAAATATGCTATTACCAAGGGAAACAAACTTACAATTTTGAGTCTACTCACCCCATTTTGATGTGTACCTCTTACTCTACTGTACAGGCTAGCAAACATATGCACGAGCAAAAAGGGTTATGTTCGGAAGACCCTGCGCTTAACTGGGAACATACACTAGAATCAGATGATCAAGCATACATGTTATTCAGATAAACCTTACAGCACAGCCTTAGTTACTTATATGTTATATACTGTTTCTCTTCGACCCAGTATAGTAGCCTGCTATACTTTCTTCTCTGAAAGCATAAATACAGCCTTCTAAATTGAATCGAGTGCCGAAATACATTTATTTAGAGATGTTAATGTACATCACCCTGACTGGCTTGGACTCCCTAGCTATACAGAAGCAGCTGGTAATACCACGCATATTTTCTCCATAGTTCACTCCATCTGGCAGACTATAACTTTCCGGACCAACCTCTCTGATTGTGTCGATCAGCAAGCCTTACATATTGACCGGTTCTTTATTTCCCTGCCAAAGGCATGTAAAACGAATGAGCATAGCCCGCTAGGAACGCTGATTACCTTGTGGCAATTATTGATATCATCCTAATGTATCATACTGAAACTGACAAGTTGTCGCTCAAAACGGCGATATACTTCAAGCGGACTAGTTTGGAATATATCAGAGATTACATCACAGACGCCCTAAAGATTAACACTTTTCTCTTCCTGCTGATAAGTGAGCAAATACGGTAACTAAATACGGCAAAGCTGTCATTGATGAACGTGTCCCCGTGTGAAAACTCTCCACAATGGTTCACCTCAAAATGTGCAGCTGCCATTGCTCAGAAGCAGCAAGCACATCAACAATTCAGCACCCATAAACCAACAACAATTGTAAAAACACTTTTAGGGTCACAAAATCATTGTAATACTGTAATAGATGAAGCAAAGAGAAAGTATACAAAGATGAACAGAAAACGCATAAAGTCACAAAAACTTGGTACTTTGAATTTCTAGTGAATCTTTAATAGTGCGGTGAGGAATATGCAATCAATAATTCGTTTGTTATTATTCCACAATAATGTCGTTTGCACATCAACTGATTAGGCTTAAATATTTGCCCAGACTTTCGCCTGTAACTGAATTTGAACTTCGCACACTACTATGTCTCAAAGTTCACATTGCGGACTGAAACAACACTTGATTCCCTAAATATAACCCCATCTCATGTATGGGACATCATAAAAATACCTTGACATATCCATGGCATAGGGGATTGATCATACACACGCAATATTAATATGGAAATGCGCTGCTGAAGTGGTTGCTGTCCTCTCCAAACTATTCAACACATGTCTTACCGAATCTTACATAAATGAGAGCTGGAAATTTTCCTCTGCGGCACGAGTCTTCAAGATTTTTGGTGATAGCCCTGTCCCTCAGACCTATAACTCTATCTGTCTACTCCCGCTTTTCGTTAAAATCTTTAAATACTTTACCAATCTAGCGATAGTCCGTCATCTCGTTAATGCTAATCTTCTTTCTGACCAAAGTGTACAGATTTAGGCAAGTACAGTCTACTGCGATTAACATTACGGTCATCTCTGAACGTATATACAATACACTTGACAAGGCAGTTTATGCTATGGTAGTAGGGTTTGATATATACAAAGCATTTGACAAGGTCTGACAAAAAGGTTCTCTCATGAAAATTATTCATATGGTATTACTTGACAAATATTTTATATCATTAGATCTTCCCGATCCAATGGAAAAATCCGGGGTGTTATCGATGCCCGTCTATTCAAATAACATGACATAAATGCAAGTCTACCCCAGGGATCGATCCTTTGGATCAATATTTGTTCATGATTTTCATAAATTACCTCCCTGATGGCATTGTGGCTGAGCTAGTTATATTTGCTGACGACACCACGCTCATCTCCCATCATTTGGGTACACTTAGAAAGTGACCTCTGGCCTGTAGTAGAATAAGGTAATAACTAGATGGTAACATTTAATGCTGCTAAGACAAAGCTGCTTTTCTTCAACAACTACAAGTAACATCTTCAAAAAGCGAGTGCCATTGAAAATAACACCCTACTTAAGAGTAACACTTACATTTACAGGTAACATTAGTTGGAACAAATACATAGAAGACCTTGCCAAGGCTGCTGCAAAGAAAGTAGGCCCCTCTAGGTACCATCTACTTGACTACTGTATTAGGCAAGGTCCCCAAAAAACTATATAATCTAATAAGTCCTTCACTATTAACTTAGTTCCAGTCCCTGTCCCATCGCTGCAATGTTTTAATCCTTGTGCTTATTTTACAAGTACTTCAATGGAATGTGTTTCAGTGAACTTGCTTCTCTGGTGTTACCTGATGAAAATACACTCGACCAAAACAGCAACCAATTAAATCATAACCATTGACTGTATAAGTCTCTAGATGCCGGAGAGCGTTCTACTCTAATAACTTTTTTTCTTTACGCTGCCGGCCTCTGCAACCTCGTCCCTTCCTCCTGGTACCCCGACTGTACGAACCGGCATGAATTTAAAACTGATGGAAACAAGCATCTAGCTGAATAGCTTTCAATTTAGGATGCCCCATAAGCATTCACCCAACTTTTCAGTAGCCCCTTGCGTCTTAAGTAGCAACTTGCCTTGTTTGGTTTGAACTAAGTTATGCCAAAACTATGTAAATCAAATATAGTTTGATCTATTTATTGTCCAAATATGTTACTTTACAACTAATACTACATTATCCCATTCGCTCTTGTAGGTAATAACCTTACATAGATCTATGTTACACATATTGACATATGAATGTCTGAGGCTTGCATTTAATACCACTAGAGACTAAATTTTAATTTAAAAAATAGAATTATTGATAATAGTTATTGGCTAATTACTAAGGTTTGTAGAATTTGTTTTGTAATTAAAACATTATTTGTCAAGCTTCACACAATATTTTATTTTTTGATTACTTTTTACGATTCGTTGCACGACCGATTTGGTATTGTCGTCCATGTTGTATAAACATCGCCATGTTTTGGCGAACGTGTTCGACCGACGTCGGTCATCTTCACGCGGATGACTGAGTCTGCAAAATAAAAGATTGGTGAATTTATTAAGAAAACGTTTTTAAAAAAACATTTCAACACAACTTCAACAACACTTTAATAAACCTTCGCCCCCTCATAACGAGCATGGTTGATACTAGGTTTATTTACTTGAATAAACAACGCTCCCATTATTAGGAGACGAATACTGCAATATGAGACCTGAAGAATGACTGTGTTCTTGGTTAAAATATTCCTGAATTCATGTTTGGGGATGCTATGTGTTATCAAATGTTGGTAGATGGAACTTTGAGGGGAGGTGAGATGGCAAGTTAGTCGGCGTGATATGCTAGTACTAGTCATGTCGATATACGTGTTGTTTGCAGAGACACATTTTCTGATAGGGCATTTTAACACGTATATATCATTACTAGTTTTTAGTAAGCTATTGTTGACCGGGTTATTTTTTATTAAAACATTTGTAGTTTTAGATTTATTGTAATAAATAATAAATTTAATTGTAAAGTCATTATCTACGGGGGATATATGTTTATATATAATATTTTAAATTATTTTTTCATCGACTTGCAATCTCACCTTTAACCAAACATGTGTAAGAAAAGGAATGCTGCATAATTACACAAATTTCAAACTATATATATATATATATATATATATATATATATATATATATATATATATATATATATATATATATATATACATATATATATATATATATATATATATATGAAGGTTTATAACTACAAGATAACTTTTAGAGAATTAGACCTATTGTGAGATTAGGAAAGCTCAATATACTGGATAGAGTCAAAATAAATTGAGTCAATGAAAAATAGTTAGACCTGTAAATGGAAACAGATCAATATCTTCAGTTGTTCAGAACAAGGAGCATTTAGTAAATAAAAATATTTATTCTTCTTCTCTTTCAATTGCATTCCTTAAGCACGGCTTTTCAAAGATCAAAATCTTATCATCAAAGGAAGTAGTGATTGATAAGTTGACTAATAAGAACAGTCAATATTCAAAATTTGGAAAAAATTTGGAAAAAAATTGGAAAAGGTTTTTTTTTTAAAGTTCTTTATTGATCTGTTTCCATTTACAGGTCTAACTAATTTTCATTGACTCACCTTATATATATATATATATATATATATATATATATATTATAAATATTTTTTAAATATAATTTTTTTCACCGACAAACACTATTGTTTCGTTTTTTATCATCATCAATACAGGAGTGGCAGTTGTAGGCGGTCGCATGAGATCAGACGCAGTTCGTATATTCAGACTAGAATAACGAGACATACTTCGGGGACCACACGGCCGTCGGTAATAGACACAAACAGTAATTGAATTTGAGATACACTTACCAGAGGAGGCAGGGGAAGTGTAATTGGTGTCTAATATATATATATATATATATATATATATATATATATATATATATATATATATATATATATATGAAGTTAATCCAACAAAAGATATAAGAGGCAACCAATATATTTTAATTAGTGAAACATCCTGATAAAGAATGAAGCTCAATATACTGGATAGAGCACCATTAGCATGATATGAAATGAAATAATATAATAAGGTGCGAATCAAATTTTATTAGAATTGAAAATTCAGCCAAAGTATCTCAACGTCCTAAACTCATGACTGTTCAAAGATGATTCTTCTCGTCAGAGGACCATTACCGCAGCGACGTTACTGCAGGTGATAAAATTACACTTTGAAAATATATAAAAATATATACAAAAATACATGACACATCAAATATATCAAGCCAAAAACATACTTATTTGTTAAAGTTATAAAATCCACCTAAGTCATACAAATCAAAAGGTATTCAGGAAAGATATCCAAGAGGTTGATTGAAGATTGATGCAGGTATCGAATAACAGTGCAAATGTGAAACAATTTTAAAAACTGAAAAACCGATTAGGGAAAAGCGTCCGCAATCGATGCAGTAAATTACAGTTAAAAATGCATCCAGTGTTTATGTTAATTGATACAATGATAAATGAACTAAATCTAATAAAAGTTTAATAAACTTAATTTGTGTTGAAATCATGAAGTTCAAAATTCATAGGAGAAGAATTATTATTGAAAACTCATGAGTTAAGGACGTTGAGATACTTTGCCTGAATTTTTAATTCTAATAAAATTTGATTCGCACCTTATTTTATTATTTACTTTAATATTATATATATATATATATATATATATATATATATATATATATATATATATATATATATATATATATACATATATATATATATATATATATATATATATATATATATTGTAAGATTAGTGGGGCTGAACCATCTAAAGATCTCGATTTTTAAGTTAAATTAAAAAAATAAGAGCGTAGTCTGTATTTATGTTGTTCTGATATTCTGTAATATATATATATATATATACATATATATATATATATATATATATATATATATATTTATATATATATATAATATACATATATATATAATATACATATATATATATATATATATATATATATATATATATATATATATATATATATATATATACAACTTAAACAAAGAGGCAAAATGCCTTCACAAACCATGTGTTAGATGCAGATAATTTTATTGAAATCAGAATGATATTTTGTTTTTCATCTTGAGTTTTTTCTAATAATTTCCTTCGGTATCAAACGCTTCATCAGATATTTGAACAACTAAAAGGTATTAACCTTATTTTTTTCTTTAATAATCCTTCCTGGTCTTGTAGAAGTGACGCCCGAGTTTGTGTGGACTTAACACAGTAAATTTATTTTTATAAAATTTGAACTTGAATCGTGCATGGTCGCTGGTAAGTATACATTTTCGAAAGTTTATTTTTTAAGCATCTTTAAATTTACAACTTTAAGAAAGAGGTAAAATGCCTTCAAAAAGCATGTGTAAGATGCAGACATATTTCTTAAAATCAAAATACTATTTTTTTCATCTTGACTTGTTTTCCAATAATTTCGCTCGGTATCACAAGCTTCAGAGATTTAAATAAATAAAATGTTTTAACCAACATCGGACGTCACTTTAAAAAAACAAGGATTCTTACGAAAAAAATAAGGGTACTACATTTTATTTGTTTAAATCACTGATAAAGCTTGTAATGCCGAGCGAAAGTATTAGAAAAAAGACAAGATGGAATAAAATAGTATTTTGGTTTTGATAAAAAATATCTGCATATAACACATGGTTTTTGAAGGCATTTTGCCTCTTTATTTAAGTTTTAAATTTTAAAGTTGCTTAAAAATGAACTTTCCCAAAATGTATATATATATATATATATATATATATATACATCGTTCGCAATAATGTAAAATTTAAGCGGCAATAAATAACCTGTAATTCGTATATATTTAATTGCTCATGTATTAATTACAGTAAGAAGCGCAATATACAATTGTATATCATTAGCTATAATGATTAAAAATTTGTAATCAATAAATATTTTTATTTAACTTCTCTGTTTTTAATTTATTTCATTATTGATAAATAATGTTGTATATCTGATCTTAGAATATTTGACAAAAAATATATATATATACCCAATATATATCCCTTGAATGTACTTACAACCATGTAATGCCTTTGTAAATAACTACAATGTCATCATACCTGCTTTATTAGATTTATTTCTACTGAAATTCAATTGTTATCATTCGTACGTCGATTTCTATTTTTATCACTCATATTATTTATTTGGCATTACTTATGATCGGTCACTGGAAACAAAATATAGTGTTCGCAGGCATATATATTATATACACTGTGTTACTCGTTTCATTGCATATCATAATATTGTTAATGACTTCAATATATAAATCGCACAAGTTTGAAATGTTGAACACAAAAAGAGGGGTCCTAAGTAGGTAAGATACCAACATATTTTGCAAATCTATACTATAGTTATAGACATTTATGTATCTGTTAGCCATTTTTACTGTTTCTCGCTTTATTGCAGGTTTGTTAAAATACCGTCCATAGTTAATTAAAATAATTTGAGTTCACAGGGGTAATTATTTTAATTATTTAAATCATAAGTAACAATATGAATGAAATGTAAGGAAGAAATCATCAGATATGCACCACAAAATTAGTCCGATTGCCTACTCTTTTTTAAATATCTGATGTATTTTCATTTTTACATTATATGATTTTACGTGACTCTTTCATTTATACTGGTGGAAAACAAATTACGGTCCTGGCTGAACCTTCTTATATATCTCCTCTATCAGTTACTACTTTCTTGATAGTGGCGTTGTGCATATAAGCGTTGATTAGGATTGATTATAAACTGAATGTTAACCCTAAAGTTGTAAATTAAGCCCTTAGTGAATAAAACTAATACTGTATATAATTACAACGGTAGAAATCAGATATAAGAATAGTGTACAAAAGCGCATAAACTGAAAAAGTCAATTTAATAAAAGATTCCACGACACTGTGTTACAACTTTATCGAATTATGTTATCTGTTTTACGCGACAATAATCGTATTTTCCTAGCATACTACCGACATCAAATAACTATTCTGAATGCTACACGATATACGTTTATTGGAAAACAAGTAGTTAGTAAACTTGTATTACTAGAATAATATGACCCATACATTTATGGTTGATTACAAGTTCCTGTAAGTACAATGTTCGTGATGTTTGATAATTATTCAATGTTTGAAATTGAAACTGAAACTGTTATGTAAATATATATAAATATAACATATACATAGTAGAGACACATACAATTTCTCAATCTGACACTTTTGTCTAAGTCACCACAAACATTGATTTACACAAATATCATGGAATGATCCAGATAATTCATTAATGTCAGACTAAGCGAGGAACAAGTGGGACAACGTTAGTGAGGCAGAGCAATTACCAGTCGTAACGGTCGCAAATAATAAGGGATAAATCGCAAGAAGTTAGCACTTACACGTAGAATAAAACGAGATGGATAACCAACAGTAGAAACTAGTCGTTTAGAAGGGTCGTTAACACGACCATGCGCCAAATACACAATTCCATTTATTTAGATAAATATACAATGCAAAATATAAAAGACCGTAAAGAGTTAGTAGGAAAAGATAGCCAAATCTATCTTAAATAACTAAGCAAGCTAAGATTATATATTATTTCAATTGCTAAAATGTCTTACTGAGTAGGACATTTTCGTCATTCACCTAAATAAAATCCCCTGAAATACACCGATAAAAATAATTATCATAACTTATATACAAAATGTAACTCATTGATATTATTATAAAATCTTACTCACTAATTGTTGCATGTAAACGGATGTGCAACTCGAAAAAATGATATCGGCATTGGAAATTTGTCTCGCACATTTCGCCTTTGAAATTAAGTATGGAGACCTACAACTCCTGCGAATAACCTCACTCGTCACATAAATAGTGAAAAAGCGAAATATTATCATGATAAAAGAATGGAAAAAAATAAAAAGAGCATAATATAGCTTTCTGTACATAAGATATACATAAGAATGAATCAAATTAAATCATGAGACTTATCTAATAATAGAATATAATATTGTTAGACATTCTAAATTTATCTTTTATAGTATAAGTCATACGACGCCTCAAAGGCAGAAACTCACAGTAAATGCAATTGTTAAAGTTTCACCATCTTTCGCACATTTTTTTCTGAGAACAGTTTAGTTTCATATTTAAATTGCGTATTAGATTATGTTGGAAAATAAGTAGAACAAAAAAACCGTTATAAAAATCAGTTTCCGAAAATTCACCGGGCGTCACATCTATATGACGATTTTTATAATCGCTAGTAAGCAAAGTAAGACGTATTTGCCACAAAGAAATATGGATTTAAAGACAGAGTGCGCATTACAATGAATACAATATTGCTTTCAAATCACACCAGCTAAAATATGTTGCAGTAAGAAGAATTATAAGCGCAATTGTCTCATTCTATTCTCCAAACAAAAGTTACTAATTGGAACGACCATCTAATCTGTGTTGAGTTTGTTGTAAACCTATGTTAACGATGATTCATGGTTATCGATATATTTAACCCGGATGCCTAGGGACTAATTGACTTGTCATCTCTATCATTTTGAATGTTTACTCGTAATATTACTCGCTGGATATCTTACAAGCAAAACTGGTTTACAATCTCGGTAATAAAATATATATATACCGGTCAGTTGATGTACCTCAACATTTATACGATTACAAAAGTTGCAAATTCAGAAAGGCTTTGTGAATGCTATATTTCAGGAATCCACCGGTTACTTAAAATATGTTAATTTATTAAGGGTTATGATATGTGTTACACCGGCCGTTCTTACACAGGAGAAACTACACCGGTTGTCACTATAAATAGTGCGAGTCACCAGAGACACTGAAGACAAAGCACAGTCTTGTAACTGTCTAGCCAAGAGCTAGTCAGTTTCTTACTTTGTTAATACACTTGTTAAACCAACCCTCGACTTGACTTCCTTTATTTATTATTTACTGTGGAACTTCACAACAATATGGGTTGTTGATATTGACGCATCCTATGTCAGCGTTACATACCATTTTCACACAGATGTAGGTAACATAACTGTTTTTTTTTGGGGGGGGGGCTTTCCCAAACCCCAGAATATTTACATCAGTATGCTTTTACATTAGAAGAGTCGCAGATAGCAGATGTACTACTAGAGGTCGATATAGGATGAGAAGATAGATGTAGTAAATGCATGTTTCTGACTTAAATATGTCCAAAATCGACTGTCTTCGCGTGACTATGGTCATTTTCGAATATTTAAGACATATTATTTTTTTCTAATAATCATGTAAATGATTACCGATGTTGAGGCATCGTCAGCATTGACGGGTTGATGTTACGTATTGTAATCATTTTTCTAAGTGATCTCTTGTAGGATTGGATTAATTAGTCGTTTCTGATAGAAAGGTTATAACACAAACCAGTAGAGAATTTTACCATAACGAACATCCTTGGGGTTGTAATAGATGTAAATACAGGCAACTCTATCTAATTTTTAAAACTTAATCTGACGTTACGTCTTTTAAGTTGAAGCTTATCGATAATAAAGCATAACATGAGCACATTATCATTCATAGGCAAACGGTGCATAGTATACATCCTCTCCGTGACGATTTGACGAAGAAGAACAGCTTACAAGTCGCTAAAATATACAAGTCGCTTTAAATCTGTGTTCAAAATAGTTACATGTAAGGAATCCCTTATTGCATGAGCCATCTTTGTTCTCGTGATAACAGTTCATTAAACCCCCTCGTACATACCAGCCAATATGCTTCATTTCATTAAACTAAGAAGTAAAATTAAAATATGGCATTTGACCAAACACGGACAACAAGCAGAAACAGACATTACCGAACGTAGGCGACTCATTCAGCTCGACCTTTATCAACACCTTCAACGCTCGATCATCCGCTTTGACGAGTATAATGAGCAATAAATGCAATGCTAGGCTCAGGCGTCCACCACATTGGATTATCTGGTTTCAGGTTTTGTAATAGAACATTCCTGAAGGCATTTGCTTGAAACAACGATGCCAGAAACTTCCTTTAATTAGACACTATGTCTTTACGGTTATCTCGGCCTACGAACCCAAACAAGTATATGGCCTGTGTAAATTATTGTTTGCAAACAATCTAAAAAATCCTAACTCGAAACCTGGATGTTACTGTAGTCGCGTTGACCAGTTTTAGGCGACACAACACTACATGCTATTGCATGACGATATTTACCGACAAGATTTAATATTAAAAAAATTCGTAAAACATTCCTAAATGTGCAGCTCATTAATGCACTCGAAACTCATGATTGGTGTTCAGTTTCTCACTAATATCACCAGCTGAGATAGAATGAAACTACTCGATCTCTTGATAATAACCCACACACCCAGTGTAGATACTAAGAGCATACTCACAGATAAACTGAAAAACCTCATCGTTTATAGTAACATCCGAATAGCATACACTCTCTTCCAGATCTGCGAAATAAATATTTCACGACGTTTAAACATATTGTTTTCCTAGCTAGAAGACCAATTTGCGCAAGTATTAAATGTGGATAAAAAAAAAGTCCCTAGAAAGTATGCCTTTATAATAAGCTAGACTGGTATGAGTTTCTCGAATGTAAGTCATGGAAACTTGACACTTTTAAGCTTTGATTATCTAAAATAGCTTTTTGCAAAGATTACTCAAGGTTGGCATCCATAAACGAACGTTGATAACAAAATGGTTTTATCTTGTTTACTAGATTTTAGCCAATCCCTCGGTGATGCGAACCTGAGTATCACACATAATGTTTATGGAATTGCAATATTAATTGGAAGATGTCGTTTTATGGTCACCCAAAATACCAAAATTCAGTGACTGTTTCAACCTCTAATGGTCGCTTCTGTTGCGAAATATATACCAGAAACCCGAATTTCAAGGGCACATGAAAAGATTCATTTCTTGAGTTAACGATTAATCTATCCTTAGATAATAATAAATCAACCCCCTATCAGAGAAAACAACGCGGCGACAATAAAAGAACAATAACATTTATAACGGCATAACAGAAAAGAATAACAGATAAGAGCAACAACAATCTTACGTGGGTAAATCATATGAATGAAATAATAGGAACGGAACCGATTTCCAACTATATAGATTCCGCCAAATATGTTAGACCCGCCACACAAAAATGATATCAATTATTTCTAGAGAAACATAACCAACGACAGTAATTAGTTGCATAGTCGTGAGAGGCGTTCATCAACGGCTCATTTTAGCGCATGTAATTGATAACAACGATGATATATTATCATAGAGTAGTACCGCCTCTGATAATGTTTTTCACGAATCATTCAGACCCCACTACATCTGATAATTTAGCCTGGCCGTAGGAAATAACTGTCCCGTGACAGAGGAGTGCTTAGATAAAGCGACCAGCCATCAACTGTTACCTGTGTAATTATACGATCAGGGAGATGTGAAAGAATAGGGATGAAAAGAAAAACTTTTAAAATGTTTCGTGTGTCGGACATTTATTTCCAGTGGCAAATTAACTTGCGTTCATAATTGCAGATTCTCATTGGTGAAATTAATTTACATGCGTGAGAACCTTATTTGTATGTATAGATACAGACTGTTTTTAAATAATATGGACAAACAGCAAAGGAGGAGCTGCAAAATAGTGTTAGTGTAGGAAATGTGTTTATTACAGTGTGTTTTGTTCAATAGTTATTTATAATGTCGTATCATGATAAATAAACAGGTAACAATATCTACAAAAGTACGAGCAGTTTTATCAGGGAAGCGTCCAAATATAGTTACTGCTGCATTCGATTTGCCCGACAATCTAATACAATATTACTACTACTAATAATAAAAATATAAATACTAATAATTATACTTATGATATATAAAATATAGAACAATATTATATAAAAAAGGAAACTATGAAGTGTAATTACCTATTTTATCTAATAGTTTCATTTTTATATGATATTGTTTTGTATTTTATATAGCAAGGTATACTTATTAGTATCTATATTATTCTTATCATTATTAGTAATAGTGATCTTGGTACTCGGATTTCAGAGAAAGCGACTGAGTGTTGCTAGCGGGAAAGCGATATTAAACATATGTTGCGAGACTTACAAATGATTTACAACGGTATAAACATACACTGAATGCAATTCAAATCAGCGGTAATTTGTTGTTCTCAAGAGTCTAGGAAATATAATATGTTATTGCTAGTGAGCGATCATCGTTAAAAATAGCATGCCAGTCGGGCATTCGGAGAAAACTATTGACTATAGTGATTATGAGTACGATTACTGATATATATATATATATATATATATATATATATATATATATATATATATATATATATATACGTACACATATGTATATATATATATATATATATTTAATCTATAAATTATTTTTTAAACATTTTACTCCTATTAAAAAAAAGTTACACACCTTACTGATAAGCATAAACTTATATTACCATATGTTTTCTGAAGGATCAACTGGATTTGAAATTAACTGACAATCTTCTGTTACCAAGCTCTTTGATATAGCAATATTGACACACATCAGACGTCGTCATACCACTTCTATTTGTGGACGATCGTCTAAGACTGCGGATGAGTATCATTGTCCACATATCCAATGTTGTAATGAGAATTTGCATATAATAACATAGTATTCCGTCGGACTAAAACAAATATACATGTTTCTTTTTATACATCACTTTAATCGAATCATGAAAACACTTTTATAGTTTGCATATTGGGGCATTGTCTTTACACATGAATAGATTGATTTGTCCAAAGTGTATATTGAATAAAAGTAATATTTCATAGAAGCCACAGTCGCCTATTCCTCTGAACCAAATAATTCCAGCGGTTGTATTTCCTCATTTAAACACTAACAATACTCGTGTATGTGACACTATAAATGATGTTACCTCATGTTAAAATGATAAGGCTTCCAAAAGTATCACTTTCAGTTGTTAACACTGGCTTGTCTTGTTACGTGTGTCAACCGTAAAATATACGATCTGTAATTTCAATTATTACCTTTGCATAGTAGGAAACCAGTGGTTTCTAAATAATATATTCATGAGATTAAAATTAATTTACAAAATATATACGTTAGTTAGTTTTTCTATTAAATTGATAAGGTTTCCTAATTCATATTAACATTCTAATGAATACTTGATCATATTCATATATTTGTTTACTACAATACATCTATGACGGTATAGCAGAAATTTTATTTAAATTACGTAAAAAATAAACATACACTATGATGGAAGATTTAATGGAGAGTACAACTATAGAAATGAAGTACATAACATTATTACCTTAATTTAGCGTTAATAGGCAGCTGTAAACAACATAAGTTAGACTCTGAGAAGACGTGCTTTAGGGGACGGTTCACAACGATAAAACTACTCTTAAAAGATAAAAAATACAATACAACGATTGAAATCGAGAGAGCATTCCACGAAACCAAACTGGAAATAAAAATAATAGCGTACATCTCCAGATAGATAAAACTAGTATCATATGAAGACTAGTACATCATATAAAAGTAATTGCAAGTGGAAATTAGGAGAAGCCGACGTAATGCCAATTACAAAGCAGTACAACCCTAAATATGATCTTTACCGAATCCATCCCAAAAGACAATAAACAGTAACTGATCTGATATGTATTTACGACTGCATAATCTACACATTTGTAGGACTACATAAAACAATATTAACACACAGATACTGATTACCACCGGCATTGATAACCCAACTATAAGAGACTCACAGCAGTACAACTAGACACAACCATCAGAACAAAGACATGGTAGAAACGAAATTAATTTATAAAATCTAATTAAACAGAAGCGGAGACAGACACGACGCAAAAATAATATCATCCGACTCTGTTAAAAAAAATGCCAATCAACACAACATACATACACATATATCAGAAAATCAGATTAAAATTGAGTTAAATAATCTAAGAAGGTAGTCTACTAAGAGCTTAGAAATGTATATGAATAAGATTAACAGACAGAAAAAAAACTAAGTAAAACGTTGGAAAGTATTGCAATAAAGGTTCTCAGATATGACACACGTGTAGAAGGCCGGACGTTACATCAGCTATTGATACACTTACTAATGTAATGGGAAAACGGTAGCATAATTATTACATTAAACTTTTAAAATCATGTTCATAAAATGATGATTTGGTAAACAAAACAAGGTACAAATGGAATAAGTAAAAACCAAAATTAAAGTAAAATGACTCCCGAGTAATGCTGGGTAGGAACAGCTAGTATAATATAATAATGTACCAAAAAATATGTCCAGTGGTTTGTTTGTGAATCCAAGAGGAAACCAGCATTTGATGTCGAGGTTGACTATTATGTAGTTAAATAAAACAAATTAAGTACATAATATTAATCAGAGAGTTGAACGGTTTGCCTGCATTAAACTAGAATAATAGGCATAAATACAGTTAATAAAATCACTTAAGATTACTGACGGATAAGAGTTAGTGTACAGAACCCTAATACACATGTGCAACTTACACTAATGGATCACTGCGAAGTAACAATCAAATAACAATAGAAAAAACAAACACAACCCGATAAGAAACATTCTACACAGAAAATGCAACAATATCTAGACCTCCCTTGTAAAATATTAAGATAGGTGAGAATACTGTTTCGTAATTTTTTACATGGTGATTGATAATTATCATAATTATTTATATCATTCGAACTACTATTCTTATCTTGGTTGTCATTCTAACAACCTTTCGGTAGATGTTATCTCCGACGCTTTGTAGCTGTATTGTCCCGAACTGGAAAATATTTCATTAAAACCCAGGCACATGTTCTATCTTTCGAACGTAATCCTTCATAAAATCCGCAGGGGTAGGTTGCTCTCGTTACGGCAGACATGACAGGGTATAATTATTAAGTGATTTCCTATTGTATTCTTAGTATCGCTCGCACTAAGGATTGCACCTTCAACTCCCAAAAGACTGGATGTTACTTAGCATTATATCCGTTATGCCACGGGTCGTTGAGACAAGACAACTCTAGTATGAATTTTAGGAGCGTATACATATCCTTATTTTACATGGGTAGTCTTACTACTTTTTACTATAGTATACTATATGTGTTTTTCAAATGTTGTTAAGTAATCTTTAAAATTAGAACAGCTGTTCGAATAATTTAAATAATAACAATAAGTAAAAGTACTATTATAAATAACAGCAGCAACGTCTACATAAATAAAGATAGTAAGGCCAACATCGGATGCTACTACGTAATATTCATTATGATGTGATGTAATGCTTATTAGAGAAAGAACACATATATAGAAATGTGAATGTGCACAAATTGCCGCCATTATGTGATATTTATTGCCATTCAAATTCTATACTTAATGTTATCAGATAAACAACCCTGGTAAACGGGTAATTCGAAACCACAAATAACAATGGATGAACACAAAGAATACGGGAGTTTTTGTTAAATTCGCTGTTACTAATATTCGAAAAGAAGTCGATCGTTTCCATCATAAAAAATCGTTGGTAACGACTATGTGATAATTCCAAGTAACTTCTAACACGGGTAAATGTATAAGTGATGAAAATAGTATTGCTATATTCAGATAACGGAAGAAAAGTGTACAAACGAATTAAATGAGAACATCATGAATGAAGTCGGGGAACTGATTCTTCATCGAGATATCCTTCAATTCGTCATGGATACTGTTTGGGAAACGGCACGAAAATGGATACCATTTGAGAGATGTGATTTTTCCTGAATAAATTATTTAATTTCTGTACTATTTTGCAAATCAATCTCCATTGGTCTCCTCAGATTATGTAAACATTCCATTAATGTATCAGAAAAAATCTATTCAACTTACAAGACACTCAGGGATACCTCAGTTACTTATTGGCAACACTGTAATTAGATTTTTTTAACGTAATTTACAACAAATCTATATCAGTTGATTGCAGAAATAACCACAATTCATTATTCCAATTGTTATTTATAAAATGCTAATTACAAAATCTATTACGAAATTTATTTTAAATAACCTGAGTTCCATGTTGTAAATCGCCGAATATGGGTAGCATTGTTATGGTTAAAATCGTGAATTTCAAAGTAGATCTTAACCTTCACCATTTTTATAAGTCACTTCACTTAGCTATTTTAAAATTGTTACCATATGAAGCACACACATACTATGAACTTTTGATGATTGTTATCTTACTCTCTAATTACTGCTATTTGTTACGCAATGGAAACGTGATGTGAACAGAAAGCCTCCTTCGCACAAAACCATAATCAATAAAATATGCTACCAAGATTCATAAATTCCTTGCAAACAAGAATTGAGCTATGCATGCAAAACAAAGGTGGGAATTTTGAAAGGTTGCTGTAATTTGAAACCCCAATTAATGAATTTGTTAAATAAACTTTCTGTTTTTGTATTACCGTATTTTTTAAATTTAGAATTAAAAAAATAAATAGCTAAGTGACTTATGAATCCCCCTGTATACCTCTTATCGAAATGTAAATGCGTAAAGTGCAACTTTGTTTTACCATTTACATATATAACATATATCTTGAATAAAAAAGGCATCATAAATCGGTATATATAGTGTTCTTAATTAATTCTACATAAGACTTTAAAACTAATCACTTGCTACAGTTAGAATGTTGCATTTCAATTCAAACATATGGAAATCGTCAGTAAATACTGGCTATAATTACACATTTAATATGATATGTTATTATCATACGACGCACATGTTGAAGTGAACAACATCAAGTAGCAAACATGTGTTTACTGGGTTTAACATTTATATAAAACGCGGGTTAGTCTTGTTAACCTTTAAATATTCCTCTGTGAACTTTGAACAATACTCTCACAACATTGTAGTTAGAAAACAGTTAACAAAATGAACTGATAACTGGAAATACGAAGAGGAAAATGATTTAGTGTGATGATACGTTTCATGGATACATTATCAAACTTTAACTAGCAATATATGTATTAGAGATTTGTAATTTCAGTAATCTTCCAATTAAAATTAAATGATTAAATCTGTCTAATATACATTTTCAGTTTAAATAAAATAGTTATACAAGGTTACATAATTCGAATCAAACCGGGAAGATTACACTAGTAGGATACATACACACATACGCATATATATATATATATATATATATATATATATATATATATATATATATATATATATATATATATATATATATATATATATATTGTTTTTTAAATATGAAGTGTGTTTAACCTATGGACGACGGCGTTTCGAACTCTCTTATCCTCATTAGTTCGGTAGCATCGTCTCGTACGCACTTTGTAGATTCAGGCTAGAATCCCGAGACAAACGCTCAAGACCACGCGACCGCAGAAAATCGGCACATACAATAATTAAAATAAAGATACACTTACCCGGGAGACTAGGGAAGTGGCATTGCTGTATTCAGTGTTCAACGCTCGAGCGGAATTTTATTGAAATTTATGTAGACCTATGTATAGGTATATATGTATGTTTGTGTGTTTTGACGTTTCTATGCATCTCGCAATAAGTGTTACTCTCATTTGCAGCTGAATCAACCATTTGAAAATATACACAGCAGTGTTCCGTCATAGATATATAAAGACAACTTTGTATCGACTACCTTAAAATATATTTTGCAATATTGTTCCTAAAACAAATCGACTGTCGATAATGTCATGGAAAAACATTCCATTGATTTGTGCGATATATAGGTTCCTCCTCCTAAATACAGAATGTTCTTATATGGTAGAATCCAATATATTTAAATTATATGTTTCCGATGTGAGTTATTCTCCCCTTGAATGGAGGGTCGCCTTGAAAGAAACACTTAAAACTACACAGCTGATAAGAATTTGTAGTTCCCAGGATATTCTCCGTACGGCCTAATCAATTATGAATCAAAGATAAAAAAGGAATATAATGCAATAGAGTATGTGGTGAAAGCGCGTAACGATTGATTTATGAATGTATTCATTAAAACATTCCTTCAAGCTGTTGCAGAATAATCATCATTTCTCTTGCGCTTACATTCATAGAAGCCTTTTTACTCTGCATTCATATTTCAAGTAATACTTTTCCGGAACGATTTTGTAAATTCCAATTGAGAATTTTTAATGTATTTATTCTCATGTTTATAATCATACGAATATTTGCTACATTTGTTATCATCATATTATTTTATCAATATAAGTATATGCCATATGTATGTGTAGCATTATTGCATTGAAAATACTTTTTAGTGTAGGCATGTATTAAAATAGGTCCTGGTAATATCAGTAGACAATGCAATTAGCCCCAAATCTCTATGTGCCCTTATAACGTAAGGGCACTATCCATGTTGAACCACCTTTAATATCTCAAATATATCTTATTTTGATGAAATTTATATTATATTTATGACACTCTCCGGGGAAGATAATAAAAGTGATCCCGGATAACTACGTTGCCCTCTCCGTGCCAAATATGTACGTGTACAGTAAATCTAAATTACCTAGTTGGGCAGACACCTCTTGAAACATCAAATAGGTATATCTGATATTAATTAAAGTAAATCCATATGTATAAGACACTACTTGAAAGGGTTTTCCAGCATTCGAGGTTCTGTCCGATTATATTAGCAGCCGAAACGGAATGAGAGATGGGGATAATAAACACGAAGAAAGTGATATTGTGTCATAAGCATAGTGAAAAAATACAGAGTGGTGATCCGTATTCAATTTAGTGCAATGTCGGGTCTATCTGATACTGAAATAATAAAATGGTTCACAACGTGTTTGTTGTTTTACTGTTTACTTAAATGATTAATTTATATATATGTATTGATAATATAGACAAACACAATTAATGATTATTTGAGCAATTATTTTTATTAATTAAAATGAAGTGCAATTTACAGCATTTTAGCATCGCATATTTTTAAAAATCTGGAGAATATACTAATATAGTTTATTAGTGATCAGTGCTAGATATCAACTGCGATATTGGCTAATTAATTAAAACATCGTTTGCCAGGCCTCATATTTACACATAAGAATTCAAAAAACAATCTATACTCCAGCCATGATCTCGTACACCTATTCAGTAATCTATATTATATTCTCTGAATCGCCAGTCTGAAATATTAAACTTTAAATCTTAGAAGACTATTACTTAGAACAGAATGGTAATGCTTATTACATAGAAACGGAATACTTAGTAGTTTGTACGGCTGATTACTTAGCATTAAGTAACACGCTAATTAATAATCCCGTCTACCGGCTAACTCCAATTGTATAGGGCGATTACTCAATTTCGATTCTTTCCTCGTAAAACTTTATATATATATATATATATATTAATATATATATATATATATATATATATATATATATATATATATATATATATATATATATATATATATATATATATGCTTAATAGTAATTGCGTTTAGGCATATTTTATTAATTGTTTAATTTTAGTGCCTTTTGTCAACCAGTGTAAAAGTGATACTTTATAAATAATTATTTTATTCGTGTTTTTTGAACAGGTCAAACATATTCTACACGTTGTATTTTGCAAACAAATATATAAAGCAAAATAATTCATCAAGACGGATGTGAACATTTCTAAGACTTTTACATATATATACTTTTTTATAGAAATCTATTTCTTCAGCTTTTCAGTTAAGTTGTACGACATTTCGTAATTAAAACACTTGTCACTCAATCCATCACCGAAATATTCGGTCGTAATAGAAGGGTGTTAAAGTGTATAGAAATATATTTTGCGACACTATTTGGTAACGAGCGCTGTGTAACACATGAATCACTTCAGGAACGACTGAATGGTTATTGAGTAAAATTGTGTATACAATTTCAGATTAACTGTGTCGCTATGATATTATTTCGATTATTTTATAAGAACACACTTCTACAATGAAAATATATTCTGGCGAACTGAGCATGATATAACATCTGTATTATTTTGAGAAAAACGTATGGTGACGATACGAAACGAAAATTGTACTCATACGGGTGAATTGCTGCGGCAAACGTCTGATAAAAAGGGCTCTGGGTATTTGTCGATGAATACTATACAAATCGTCAGATTTCAGAAGCGATATCTCATGAGCTGGAGTTGCTTTAGTGTTCAAAGTTTAAAATACAATGAAATAATAGAAAGCATATTGATGGAGATTTGGAGAACGCAAATAACGTTAGATATCCCATTATATGAAGTTGGGTCTTTTAACAACAATACATGATATACACACTGTCAATAAGATTCAATCGTTGTCATATTCATAAAGTACAAGCGTTCTTAATTGCCAAGTCAATTGATGGATTTCAACGTGATTGAAAATGTATAAAGAGAGCAGAGACTAAGCGTTCAAAGAAGGACTTTTCGAATACATTATCATTTATAGAACTCTTTCGTGATTAATAGAAAAATATAAGCTACTAAATATGCAATGTAATCGTAGGGTCTGCTCTTTTGCCCTACGGCGTGTAATTCGTTATAAGGGGTAGGCTATGAAGTGTTAATAGGTGATTTAATAATTATATTATTCACTTTTGTGGCATTAAATATATTTTGGCTCATTTGGATATTTTTAATAATCATGTTTTTCAGAAATCTGATCGATTGACTAAAGACTTAAACATAGATTTGCGGCAAAATGATATAATGAATACGTTAAAATAATGTTGTGTAATATGTTGTAAACATTTTCGGTGACTGTATAGTATACGGTCTATCGTACTATAGATTTAGATATGAGTGTAAGCTATTTACAAAAATAGTAATGTTTTAATTTAAGCAGGGATATTTTTGGGCAAATATGTTCTATTCTGAAATATTTTCAATTGCAGTCTCTATAATTAGACCACAGATAAAGGTGCACATAGTTATTGTGTGACTATAACATTTGAAGAGTAATTCTAGTGGTATCGAGTGATTATAAGAAGACTAATAAAAATTATAATGAGCCGATAGAAACTGATTGATGGAATAAAAATATGTCATTAGTTTTGAAAACTGTTGATGACACATTTTTTGTTGAGATTCAACTTGAAGAGAACCATGTTGTAGTCCGCATGAGATACTTCTCTGACAATGTGATACACGGACGGAAACATGATCACGGAAAATACCTGCGCATGAGAATTGTATTTGATGATAGCCACACGGAGTAGGAAATCCATTTCTTTTGCAGTTATGATAACAAGATGAGTGTTGGTTATTGTTTTCTTTACAAGAAAAGAGCCAGAGAGTGTAACTCAGGCTTACATAGGCCATGGGAATACGTAAGTAGTATAGAAGTAAAGCAACGTATCATCTTTGAAGTAAGAAACGTAGACAACCAAAATAGTCAAACCCCGCCAGATTGATGTAAACATTCACAGTGTCTGTAGCTATCATTGGGTATACGTTTTCATGTTTGACCAGTCGTAGTAGCTCATAGGGATAACATTTCTTTTTAACACCCTCTAAACCAGTATCTAAGCTTTGCTTGTTACAGAAGATAAACTATATTTTACAGGTGTAAAATATTGCAAGTAACTTTTCCCCATTGAACTCGGGATCAGATCAGACATCTAGAAATAATGTTCTTAGAAATGTTGCCATAGGCAGTTATTTCACTAGCTTATTTGATAAAAAGCGTGGAAATGTAATATATATCATATTTTATAGAAGTAGTAATGCTGACATAAGATTTTAATAAGTTCTGTTTAGCCACCTCTACATTTTCCATTAACTGGTTTGAGGTATTACAGCTTTTGAACATATAAAAATGTAAAGCCACAACTTCTAATATTTAATATTTTTCTATAATGTCGCTCATCACTCTTATAAACATTGTAATTACTGATGCAATTAGTGAACAATGTTACAAACTTAACAAGCATACAATCTTACCTTTAAAAACAAAAATTCCTACGTTCACAAATAATTCGCAGTTTTACACGATATATCAGGTTGGTAAGAAAGTAATGTCGTTTTTATCCAACACATGTATTTAATCTAAAACATTCCCATTAGTGCCTGTGTAATCTGTACAATAATTTCCCTCATTTCCAATGATCAACAATCTTCTGGATGCCTTCTTCAAAATCTTTCTATGATTTTTGAGAGAAAAACAAAGTTTGAACATTATTTTCGAGTTGGTCGTCATTTTCATTAATTTACTTTTTTAAGTTATGCTGCAACAACCGGAAAATATAGTAGTCGGATGACGCAATGAGTCAGTGTTACTGTGTGAAGTATCGCGTTATCATACTGAAGTACTACACTCTTCCTATTGAGTAATGCGGGTCGTTTCTTTTTATAGAGCATTTATTAGATCATTCAGCTGCGAACAATATTTTAATGCTGTGATCGTTTGATTAGTCTCTAGTAACTCATAATGAATCAGTCCTCTGATTCCCACCATAAAGAGAGCATACCCTTCTTTTGGTGTAGTCCTTGTTTTGGAACAAGCTGTGGACTTTGGTGTCGGTCTAACCTTTTTCTTTAGCGTTGGGTATTCTTGTAAAAAAACATTTTTGATCTCCAGTTACAATTCTTTTCAAAAATGGTTCTCGATGAATCCTGGAAAGCAAATATTAGCAAATAGTCGATTTTGATTTCGTTGAGCGTCCGTCAAATCGTTGGGAACTCAGAGTCCAAGTTTTGAAACTTGTCATTACTGGTGAAGGCATTAAATAATTGTAGTATGTTTTGTATTGAATTGTTGAGCAAATTATATGCTGGTTAACTTTGGGGTGGCCTCCACAGCGTCTTTAACGACGTCTTCATAAATTAATGTTGGCCTTCCCGAACGTCGCCGATCTGATACGTTAAAGTCCCCAGAAGAGAATTTTGCAAACCACCGTTTATATTTTCGATCATTAAGAAAATTTATCCCATAGAAAGTTTCAATATTCCTTGTAGCTTCTGCAGCTGAGTTTCCTTTTTTTAATTCATAGAGCATGCAATATCTCAATTTCCCCCACTGATATTTATTTTTTGACGGCTGAGACCGTTAAACTTAATAATTTACAACTAATCACTATATCTGAAATAACAAAGCGACATATTAAGAGACCAAATCACAAAAATCTAGAACTGTGTACAACATAGGAGGCTGCAAAGTGATGAGGTAAAAATACGATATTACATTCTTTTTAAGCTAATGCAAAACATCCACGAATGCAAAATCTATATTTTGTTTCAGACAGTTTATCTACTACACTTATTGGTACAGCTATAATAGAAGGAGATACATGGCCTTTGTAAATCTTACTAACTGTGTTAATCAGGATTGCATGACTTCATTCGGAATAACTGTCCACTGCAATTTTTTCAACGTCTTACCGTGACACTTGGCCAAGACCACAGGAAATGATGATGTGATTTCCTCTCGTCCTTTTCATTCCGCCAATTTGTTTGTTCGACTGTTATCTTATTGTACTTGTAATAGTGTTGCTTTCAGGCAAGTTATTCCAACAATCATTCTTTCAATCTTTCTTAGAAAACAAAAACTTATATATATATATATATATATATATATATATATATATATATATATATATATATATATATATATATATATATATGAGGTCAGGTACACGATAGTGCATGAAAAATGAAGTGCCGTGATGGACAAAATGTGTGAAAAGATGACAGACGAAAAAAAAAGTCAAAATGGAGGAGAAAAACAAAAACAAGAGCTTTTTTGAAGACGTTCCCCACGAACGAAACCAGTAAAAAAATCTCTTGTTTTTGTTTTTCTCCTGCATTTTGACTTGTTTTCCGTCTGTCATCTTTTCACACGCACATATATATATATATATATATATATATATTATATATATATTATATATATATATATATATATATATATGTAAAAATGGCACAATTATAGTTAACTCCGATGATCGATTTCATTCTTAAATTAATAAGATAAACGTATAAAAAATTAATCTTGCATTGATAAAGGCTTCTATTTTCAATATAACTATAAAAACTGTAATAAATATAAAGAATACCAAATGAGTAAACGTGTCTGTTATGACTATTTTTACATTAGAGTATACTTTCAAGAGAAATAACATATCTAGTAAGACGGTGACGAGCGAGTTTATGTCAGATATTCCGTGGTAGTACGATTTATGCTCCTTTTCTTCTAGATAAAATAAAAAATATTCAGCAAAACATAGACATTTCCGAGAAGTATTTATGTGTAAAAATAATAATTGATTGTGTAGACTACATGGCCTTTTGTGTTATATGTTCTTTTGAAAGAGATACAAGTTGGTCTTGATTGATTATATGCTAATCTGACCAGTTTTGACATGGTAGATTCTGTAGGCAGCATTAAAATATAAGACACATATAGAGAGAATAAAAACGTCGTGTAAGAGCTTGAAGGCAAAGTTTAACCACTTACCAAAACAATACAAACAATAGAAAACAAGTACATGACAAAGTGGAAAAATATGCGAATATTGTACAGGGATGTCATAAAATAGACAATCACTGTTAAAAAGCCACACATCTTGCAAGAGCTAGAAAACTACTGGAAGTCTCTGTTAGAGTATGAGAGATTGTGCAACCAAGAGACCCATTATATATTGAATATGGCACAAGGTAATGAAAATAAATCCGAAAAGCTGGATCTGAGGATAACGGCATGCATGATAAAGATACAGTTTGATTGATTCCATAATTACAAAAAAAAACTGACATAGACTACCTTCGCTATTTCTGGCGGAAAAACTAACCTCATAAATAGTCACTATAGAAGCTGTTTTACAAGAATATTGACGGGTAAGTAGGTCACACCAGTATTGCTAATAAGACGCTATGTTAAAAGAAATCTTTTCAGATGGAATATTTACCTTCTGATTACGCCTGACGATGGATCCGCTAAGTAAGCTATTGAATAAATTCTGGAGTGCCTACAACCTTCGACAAGACCGCCAATAAGGCCGAAACAACATTGTCAACCGCCTGCTTTTCATGGATGACTTCAAATTGTATATTAGTTAAGACACTGACGTAGGGGAGCACTTGCAGGTTGGGCATACCTTCTCTTACGATATTTGAATGAAGTTTATTCTGCACAAATGTGCTAACTGCTTCCTTCGGGACATAACAAATATTCCCATGTAAAAGACTAATTTCATAAGAAGACTCACACAGAAGACCTAGAATATCAGGAACAACACAAATAGTGTGTTCATAAAATAGAATCATTTAATTTAACACGCTGTGATTAAAGCAACAATAGCTTATATGGTGTACGCCGTTTAGGAAAAAATAGTCAAAACACAGCTTTAAAAGTATCAACATAGCATGTAAGTGATATCATGAAGTGGTGGCATTGCTGCATGACCACAAAAGAACGATTGCAGGCTTGACAATTAAACAAAAATAATGTTGACACTGTATAGAGTAATATACAGAAACCACTGCCTACCAAGGCAGCATCTGTCTACAAGAGCAGGAGATATGAATCTCACATTAATTAACTATCAACATCGAGCCAGTATAGTTACCAATATCGAATATCTGATGAGCTTATAGAACTAAAACAGTATTATCGTATATCAACATCAGGAGAGAAGAGCCAGTAGAACAACCCTTGATGACAAAACTGGCAAAATATTTCAGACTTGAGTGTTCCATGAATGAGACAAAAACACCAAAGAAGCCTGCCACAGAAATAGTCCAAGGAGCATGAAATATTTATATGTGAACGAAATTACTGCGAATTCTGATATTATTCATGGTATCTTTATAATAAAATACCATAGTTGGAATCCAGATATACACCATTAATGTTAGTTTAGACTAGTAAAAAAAACAATTCCTAAGATTCTGAGATCAATATTAGAAGTTTAGCACATTCCAGTATTTCAAAAATACACGTAATAGCAAACATTATAGCGAAACTTATATATAGTGAGAAAAGGGTAACGCTAGCAATAATCCATATACACTGTTAAGTGTATATGAATTATTCGCTTAATCTGGTTAAAAGTAATAACGGTTAAAGGGATGAAGTAACTAATGAAAACCGCGTAATAATAATTTACGAAATGTAAGAGAAAAATAAGTGTTGGATATAAATTACGATAATTTGTTTGGCTGGCATATGTTGTTAATATAAATTGAACCAAGGGTAATAGAAAATAAACTATTGTTCGAAAATCTAATCGTGGTTAATAAAATTGGTAACTTTTAATGGGTACTGTGCATGCATATATTCGAAACCACTATGGAATTAGTATAATTGAGTACTAATTCAGATGTAGACGAATGTTAATTAGCCTTTCATTCTCGCCGTCATTCCAGAAATCGCCATGGCAAAGATCATAATACCAGTTTAATAATTAAACTAGAATAATAAATGATACAAGTGCACGTCAGTTGAGAGATCAAAATGATTACACACAGAAACGAGGTTCATCTCTGCGTATTAAAATGTTGATTTTTACTAGAAACGGTTCTGTCTGGTCGATTTTACGTAAACTAGGCTCTTATCACAAAAAATTAAATTAGTTTATCTCCAAATGGATTTGTTAAGAAATTATGACTGGTCAGTAATTGATTTTTTATGACGACGGCTCTACAACAAGTTGATGAGATTAGACACAGCAATGATGCAGTTTGTCTGGAAGCAGCCATATGGTACTGTGTTTAACAGAAAAACAGATCAAATCATATAAAATGCTCATGAGAGTTTCGTTTCGTTTAACAGAAGTAAAAAGGTAAATTATTTACAGTTGTTGTAGCTAAACGAGCTTAAGTTATACATTTTTTACATGGCGAACTATTGATTGAAACTCGATCGAACGGCTATTATGAAAACAACCATAGAGCATGGAAAAGCTAGTGACGTCTCTCTTGTCTAATAAGTCCGTATTCAGGTGAAGAGGACATCGCAAAAAAGATTTCTAAGAATTTCAAGAGATAAGCATCCAAGATCGTAAAGGGTTGAATTTGATGTAGATTTTCTTGCAAAAAGTTCGACTTTTGATCGGAGACTGAGGAAATCACCTATGGTCAATTGATGATAATCGAGATAGATGTCAGGTATCTCTTAAGCATCCTCTTTGTTATTGACCAAAACCCGTGAGAAAAAAAGCCTCTGTTCAGCTACCTAGACCTTACCGATTGGTCATCTCATTTCCCTCGCGTTTGCTATAACACTTTTGCAATGTTTACAGCGTTGATTATAGAACATCTATTTTCTTGAAAGCAACTGGAATAGTGTATTATGTAAGCAATTATAGCATCGCATTCTGGCGTGTACCATGGCAGCAGTTTGGTTTCAGTTGGAATTTTATGGATAGTATAAACCTCTCTATACTTACGATTAACCAATCAATTTATGTGATAAGACACAGGAAACATTCTTTTCAAGCATGAAATGCAACAAAGTTACTGATATAAAATATCTGAAGCTGTAACAGGCAGCCATCGAGCATCCATACACGGTTCGATGGAGAGGGCCAGCATAGGTATTGTTGAACGTTAATTGAGACCACTAAATGAGCGCAAGTTCTTAAAGTAGATAGAACAGTTGATGAATACAGTTCAAGACAAGTTGCATGAGAATAAAATCAAAAAGACTTTAAAAGTGTCCGTAAGTATCGGATACATAAGTAGGTTAGTAAACAATCTGTGTTCGATCATATGAAAGGGAACATTGTGATAAACTCTCCGTTCATCATCTGTCTTGTTTGAATTGACAAGCCATTTAACGTTGTGAACATAAAATCACAAAATACGTGAATGTTGGCAGAAGTGTTAGAGGACAGGATATAGTCAATTGTCTCAGACATACAATAAACGATAGTAACTCGGTGAATGCGGGACGATAGATAGAAACTTTGAATGTGGGGGTATGAGTAAGTGCTACTAGGAAACACCATGGACCCTTTAAATGCCCCTTCAAAATGGAAAGCCGTCACTAATGTAGGAATAAATTCCATGCCCATGACGATCTCTAGTGCCATCGTTTGATGCCATGTTCATGTATTGAAGTATTAAATAATTTACACAAATAACGAGACGATTCCAATTTCACACTGAAACAGGTTGGGGTTGGTCTCCCGTAAATAGATTCTGACCTCTAGAAAGTTGGAACCGATATCCCTAATGTTTGAAAAGGAAGACCTAAAAGTGGGTTCTGCATTAGAAGTCGAGGTGTTGGATTTACGATGATTTGTATTGTGTGACATATACTATTCGGATTGACAGGTTTGTGAAAAAGAGTCAGCAGAGGGTAAGAGCAAACCACAGTAAAAAAGAAAGTTATTTTGGATACCATTGAATAAAGAAAAGGCATAGCTGTTCGCATAATTATTGCATCGGTAGTCCCCATCGCAAACTACTGAATAGTAAATTCTGTATTCATCAAATTGCAATATAGCAGACCCGGTATTATGCATCTTCTGTGAACCAACCTCATTTGTAGTTAGTAAATGACTCAAACGTTAGTCTATCAGACAGATAATTTTACCCAAGGAAAATCTTCAACTTCTAGAACCCTTATAAATGATATGACCACAAGAAAATACATAACATTACCCAACTAATTTGAAAATAATGTTCATACTAAACTAACGAGAGAGTACAAAGCGCACTTTCCTATATTTCAGAGACATCAATTATTGAGTGGCAAAATAAAAAAGCGGAAGTTAGAAGGCTGGCGAAAATGCATCCACAATGCGTGTTTTACTCACTATATGTTTGATTTAATATTAAGATGGTAGTGACTTGTAAAGGAAAAAATAATTTTCCTTTACCCTTCTGATATGAAGTTACGTCGCCGTCTATAGGTGTACGCAGAAAGAAAATGCAGAGTAGGGAGGCTTTTTTAATATTCCCATCTGCTAGTTTGAATATTCAAGACCTGAAAATATGACATTAAATACATCAAAGCTCCTGGAGAAAATCTGTATATGTATTAAAAGAGCGTTTCTTTAAAATGTCAATAAATACTATAAAAATAGATACGAAAGTAATAGCATCATTGCGAGAAAATCGAAAACAAAAATCAACAAATTTTTAGACATATAATAGTAAACTGAAACAATATTCAGGAATAAGAGAGAGAAAGAAATAGCAAAAGTTTCTTAGCCTGTTGTGTATGGTAAATAAAATATGTCGGTTATTTGTTAGCAAGCAACGCTGACCAACTATTGAAATATGATTCATGAAAGAAAAAAAAACAATTACTCGCCGACTAGCAGCAAAAAAAAAACATTGACTTAATTGTAAAAATCCCTAGATGCCGGACGATTTTCTACTCCACTAGTTTATTTCAGTTGTTTTTGAAATTATCTCACGGCTTATTCTTTTTCTCACCGTACTATACTGCTGAAATTTAAATGTAATGTTTCTAACTATTATGCTCACCACGAATGACGCCATCTTTAAAAATATTACTCTCATCACAGTAGTTCCTACTGGCGATTTATTGACATTTTAGGTTTGTTTTTGATGAATAACAATAAAACAAGATTGAATAGGAATTTAAGTTTACTTTTTGGGGATGAATAACAGAAAATAAAGATTAAATTATAGAGACACGGAAAAGACGAAGGTATCTTGTTGATTAAATAACAAATTCAGACAGTACCTGATACGTTTTACAGCAGAAAACCAGGAATACCTTAAACTAGATACTAAAAAATGATATACTTTTAAAATATTTTAGGGTTGATGATTTTACAATGATGATGTTTCTCTTGTTTCCTGCCATTTTCAACTATACCTAATCCCCTCATGATCGATTTTAGCACACACTCACGTTCAATTCACACATTTTTCTCGTTCGGAAACGCCTGAGTTATTTGTCTTCTGAACATACACACGAACATTCCACACTTCAAGCAACTTGAAAACTGATTGTCAACAAATCCCTACGAGCCATTTCCCCACTAAAATGATTCCAATTATTTAGGATATTCAATTAGTATACAATATTAGTCCGCAATGTCGCATTAACACGAAATAGACACGACTAAATAAAAATGAAAAATTATACGACGGTTAATATTTGATAGTCTGAGTTTGAATTACCTACTAGACACTATCCTCAAGTGTATTCGGTCTCTCTGTACAAGGGTTTGTCAGGCAACCTGACATCAGGATACTTCACCCTACGGTAAACTCTACCGAAATATTTATAAAAAACAGTTTTCGAAGCCTAAATCAGATCCCCTCGACACGGCTATACAGTGAAAAATACGAGGAATGTTGCACCTCTTTCAAGTATTGTTGCATAAAGTAACATCACTTAGCTGGATACTCTACCTGACAAAATGAATTTCAGTCCTGAAATCCGTTAACGCCAAGTTGGGAAAAGAAATACATACTAAAACATAGTTCATTACTAACTCCATATTTGAAAGGTAACTAGATGTTTAATGACATATTTTAATAGCATATATCTCGTGTAACCCGCAAGTAGGGGGCATTTGATTGCTTGAGAACTTCGATGAAGTAAAATTAAACAAGTTACAGCTTGCAACAACATTATCTATCCACGCTCTCAGTTTCTCAAACGTATCAACGCTTTTATTTCCGTAAATTATTTATTCTAATTGCTTGAAAAATGTTTCTACTACGTTACCATTTTTAATGGTGATGTTTTTCAGATTATTCGAATGTTATCTCGAGCAACTTTAACACACTGAACACATTGACAACTATTAAGAAGAATAGTTGTTATCAGGCGACCTATAACGTAAAATTGGATCCCTCCAAACGTGTATTATATGTTCATTCGACTTCTCAAGAACTTTTACATTTACTGAAAAATCAATGATTTAACTTTTCCTGTGTTCACTTTTTGTGTTTCATTATTCCAAAACCATAGCAAAAGGGAAGCAATATGTCACATTTTCCGACCTGCTGCGATTACAACCTAACGCATGGATTGGAATCTCGTGACATTCCTCACTGATAACCGTTTAGTACGAGTGAATTCTGCATATTAAAATTAGGCTTTTAGAACATTGTTAATCAAAACACAATTTCGAGTTCTTCGTAATTCAGAATTTACCACTCCCTATAATTATATTTACAATATATACCGGTGTCATTAATGACACTGGATTTGTCATTTTTTTTTCAAATCAATCTTAGATCCATAAGGATATTAATAACTCCTTATTTAATTTCTGTATTTTCGTTTTTTATTCTGAGTGATTGTCTGAAACCAAATATTTTAGATCATATGAAAATGATTAAATGTAAGTATCTAACAACGAGCCCTAAACGGTGGGATATATGTTACTAAATTCTAGCTTTGTCTCACTTTATCAAGATGAAACAAGTTTCTAATTTCATTGTTTAACTTTTGTAGAGTCTTTCTAACAAAGAGTCATATTCACACGTCAGACAAAGATGGGTATGTATTATCGTCTACATCGACACTCCAGATATAATATATTGATCATTCGATTACATATATGATCTACGTCACTGATTGGCATTTCTATAAAAGATATACTAGCACCAAACGCTTTCATATTTTATACACACGTACGACTACTCTCGGAGAAAATACTAAAAAATCATATAACTCTAAACAACGACCGTCGGTAAACAGGTCGTGTCACTTAAAAATGACGACATGCTAATAGGTAGCATGCGAGATCTGTAAAACAGGCAGACTGTAAGTAATGAATGAGAGCTTCATAAAAAAGCATTAAAAAACGTTTTAAATTGCATTTAAATATAGAGAAGAAAGCAACACAATTCGATTCATACGACTCGAGTTATCATTTATTCAACATGTTTAAAAAAGAAATCAATGTAAATAGTAAATTGTTTAATTTACAATAATATCAATCTATTATTTGTTATGTAGCCCATATAGTTTATTACAATGTATGTAAGATTGTTGCTCCAATTCTTTTCTCTCTCTTTCCTCACTTCACAAACATGTCCAGTGTCCACTTCAAATTCAACCAAAAATTACCCTTCTTCTTATCTATTTCATTGAGCGTCGTGGTCGCGTCTTCTCTAGCATATCGTTACGTTGATTCCTTTTTTATTTCGCCATCGTGATTCGTCTTCTCCACCTTCGTTGTACTGTGATTCGCCATAGTTTCGTTGACATCTCTCCTGGCCCGTGATTATCGTAGAGGTATTTATTTGATAAACGTATTTCATACGACAAAGGGGAATCGAAGATAGAGTGTGAGAGGTTAACAGAGACTTTTATTTATCTTCTATATCATAACAACGTTGGGAAAAAGTGGGGTTGTCGTATACTTCTCAATATCTTACTTATTTGTTTATTAATCTTACGAAGTGGAATTCAATGTTATACTAGACAGACAAGGGGGCGGTTGCTTTCGGTCCATACGAACTAAACTTAAGTCAAGTTTGAGATCATGAATTGGCAAGTCCACTCAGCCTTAAATCCATAGATAATCTGTCCGAATAACAGATGTGTTACCCCAAAGTTTGTGTCAAACTTACATGCACCAAGCTAGATATATCTGACATCGGTCACAATATATACTAGCTGAAGTACACGTTTTCTTAAATAAGGCACTTCATAACGTAACACAATAACGTATGTGTTTTACCAGACAATCACATGCTGCAAATTTGAATTACGATAGAGAGGAAGAAATAACAATAAGTAAAAAAGCAATTTTAAAAAGTCTACACAAGCATGTAACTAGTTTTGAAAAAAACAATAAGTACGTTTAAATTAATACAAATTATAAATAAGAATGTTTAAATGAACACAACGAATGAATAAATTTTAAAAAACATACGTTAGTTTAATAATGGCAAAATAACGATAAACTACAAAAAAAGAAAACAAGATAAATTTATACAAATAATTAAATACAAACAAACAATATAGTTACTAGTCAATAAATATTGTTGTAACCAAACTTATATAAATATCCGTTCAATTTTTCAAATGAATATTTGAACTTTTATTTTTCTGTTTAATTTGTTCTTATTAATATAATCATTTTCTTTACATCATAAATTAACCTTATTCACTGGCATTACTGTTATCTGTTCCTATATGAATTACATTGCACTGAAATATGTAAATGACTTATCTTTGTAACATGTATTAGTTGCCTATTTTTACACTTTTTCCTCTTCTGTTGATTACAGTAAAAATAACTATAAATATATATTGCATTTGATAACATTTATTTGTTGCACATTTTGAATCGTTTTTGTTCTGTTGACTTCAGTTAAAATATCAAGATTTTCCACCACTGACTAAGGGCAGAAAATATGAAGTGCAATATAAATAACCATGAATCCATCTAAATGGAAGAAATTTTTATTTTTGTTCCAATTGAGAATGCCTTCTGTTGGGGAGCTTGATTTACTCGCCATTAAACACCAACTGTTTGTCTATATTATGTTTCTGCTTTTGTTAACTTAAAAGTTACTTTTAGAAAATATTAGTATACACAAAAAATATTTTTGGAAAATTCTCTTCTTACACACAAAAAGGTTTCAACAACTTTTAATAAATTTAAAAGAGCAACAATGAAATTAAAACAAAACAGAAACCAAATGTGTGTGCTCATACAGCTGAAAAACAAACAAACATTTATATCCCTATACTGAAAAATAGTATCGCTTCCAAATTTATAACAGGCATAGTCAATGAAAAGTTATATTTGTTATTAAAAGAACCCACTCAAAAAGTATAATGCAACCATTATTTATTTTACAGTTTTAAAAAATAAAAAATATTTCTTGAATCAAGTTTTACTTAAATATCTTTAATAGATACAAATATATTCACGGGTAAAGTTCATATTTAATAACACGTGTCCTAATGTTAAAAAGCAGTGCTGATACGAAACAGAAAAATGAAACACTATGGAAAGGCCTGCTTTACGACGGCATCGGCTTAACACGTGAAAGCATTCAGAGTATGTTTCCCTTTTATACATTACGGTGGAACTAATATGTATACTACATGCAAAATTGATATGCAATCTACGATAGTTGATATATATATATATATATATATATATATATATATATATATATATATATATATATCGTATTGTTTTCATGAAATACTCAATTTTATAAGTGAAACACTCTTGCAAATAAAATGTTATAAACGATAAATAACATATTTCTCCGTAGGAGTAGGGAGGGACATTTATGCGTCTTATGTGTGAAAAAAGGATTATTAATCAAAACGAAGGTGTGTATATATATATATATATATATATATATATATATATGTATGTATAAAGATAGATAGATAGATGGATGTATATGTTACAATAAGTCGTTTTAAAATGTAATTACTGTTATATATATATGTGTATAAATAAATATATATATATATATATATATATATATATATATATATATATATATATACACCCTCCGTCATTGACATTTTCTATATATTTGTTCTTGTTTGAATTAAAAGCTCAATTTCCTACTGCACTATTCTTACATTGCAATGCTAGTAATTGCATTTAGGTTGTTTCGCCGCGGAAATAGTGAAAAAATGTTCAGATGTATCTCAAATCGTATGGAAAATGTAGATTAACTTTGAGTGCAAGTTATTTTATCAAAACAGATTATTGTAAAGTATTTCAATGTATTAAAATAGAATATGTATGAATAAATATTAAAATAAGATACCCATAAATATGTAAAATAGATATTTAAATAATCCGGTAAAGGAACCTTTTTCCAAAGACATTTGCATCGAATTATATCCTTTGCTATCAGGGCCGATTACCTCCTGAATATTCCCCTGTGACTGAAAATACTTGACGGTAAATCCATTTATACGTACAAAATGTTGCCGAACTTATCATAAATATTCATGCCAGCAAACCAACTGGCCTTGAGCAATTCTAATAATTGTGATTTATAAACTGCAACAATGGCTAACAAACATTCTTATGAAACTCTTCAATCCTTGCTAACAGAGAAATGCTTCCTAACACATTTGTAAATCCCGTTATCTGCCTAGTATTTAAAATAAAACTGATGATCATCTGCTGCATCTCAGTACAATCATGAATAAGTAGTTTGAATCTTTTATTAATCAAGATATTTCTAACTACTCCAGAAAACCAGATTGGCCAGTGAAAATCAATATAGATTTCGTTCTGGATGATCAACAACTGATGAGCTGATTGTAACATCACACATGAGTCAGTAAATCTATAGACGAAGGTTTTGTTTCTAGAGTAATAGTGCTGGGCATATAAAAGATTGTTGAGACGGTTCGGCATAAAAGTATTCACAAGCTATCTAAGCTGTCTTGCAATTCACACTAAACCATGCAATCCTTACTCTCTGATAGATTTATAGAAGAAGTAATTAATGTGGTGAAGTCTGAAGCACATAGTATCAATGCTCACATTTCTCAAAATCCATTCTGGGACAAACAATTTATTTTTAAATTCACCCCAAAACTAGGCAAGTTGTCACTGTGGACGGAAGGGGCTACTGAGAATTATGGTGACTATTAGGGGATCATGCTTAATTGGGAGATATGCAGCTAGATGCTTGTTATCATAAATTTTAAATTTCTGAAGGTCGGTACAGTCAGTCAAACAGAGAGCTAACAGGGAGTTCCTGATGCCAGCAGCCTGAGGGAAGAAGCTATTTGACTAGAAGACTTTCCGGTATATTGGGACGTCCACAGTGAATGAGGGTGATGTAGTTGATTCTCGGGTTGGTCGAGTGTATTTATGTCGAGGAGCAACCAGAACAGCAAGTTTATCGGATCACAGCCCATGGATATATTTGTAAAACAAGCGCAAAATGCCACATGTTGGTGATGGAGTAACGACTTGAGCTTGGTGGGCAGTGAAAGACTAATTTGATAAGAGATTCTTTTTCGGGGCATTTCAAACTGGTAGATTGTGCAGCAGCCCATATGTGACGACAATCCACTATTCATGGGCGGATAGTGATTTTGTAGACGTATAGGGTACTGTAAGATGTTATAACTTGTCTAGCACGGTAGAGAGAGCCCATTTTCTTTGCAGCAGCCTTGGCAATGTATTCTATGTATTTGATGAAATTCATGTTACAGTGAATGTAAGACCGAGGAGTTTGAACGTTAGACTCTCGGGCAGGGTGTTATTCGTCATGATACTCTGCAGTTAAAGATATTTATTCTAGTTGCTAAAGGAAAACAGCTATGTTTTAGCAGCATTACATGTTACCATCAATCTATGACCTCATTCCATTACAGACGCTTTCTAAAAAGTCAGCCATTGATTTCGATATGTGCGTGTCCGTTTTACACACATGGCAGAAATAGGGCGTGGCATCGTCAGCATATGTACTCATCGGAGATAAAATGTCTCTAAGGAAGTCGTTTATACAAATCAGGAACAATAAGTGTCCAAGGATTGACCTCTGGGTTATACATACATTTATCTCATGTTGTTTCGATAGTCGGCAATCGATAACAAGCTGAATCTTTCCTTTGGATAGGAAAGATCTAATTATATTAAATATTCGTCCAGTAATACCATATGAAGTAATTTGTATAAGAAGACATTTATGCCAGACATTGTCAAAGGCTTTGGATATAAAATCGCTACCGCCCAATATCAACCTGCCTTGTTTAGTGTATGGTATATGCGTTTAGTGATGTCCGTTAGGATATTCTTAGAAGACCGATCTTGCCTAAATCCATACTGATTGTCAGAATAAAGTTGAGTATTAATGAGGGAACAGAATATCGCTAGATTGATTAAAGATTCAAAGATATTTTTCGAAGAGCAGGAGTAGAATGCTGGGGCGATATATATGACGGTCAGTTCTATATCCAGAATCTTGAAGGCTGGTACCACATAGACAATTATCCAGCTATCAAGGAAGCAATATTCAGCAAGGCGTTTGTGGTATATTTTGCAGGGAAGAGTTGTCAGTTCAGCAGATCATTTCTTTATTACTATTACTGGTATAAGATCAGGTCAATATGCTTTGGATGTGTAAGTTTATATGATTTCCTTGACATGGGATGGTCAGATGATTAAATATGACTTTAGTATGAAATGTGAAATTTGGGAGAGATTCATTTGCGTTGTGCAAAGTGTAGTTTAAGGCGAAACGCCTGATAGATTGCCATGCACACCATAACATTGTAGTTACATAGCAGGGGGCTTGTGCAATGTCCATTGTTGAGATTTTCTAGAAATTGCGAGTACCAAGTTTCTGTGACTAAATGCATATTTTGTGGATCGCTGTATCCTTTGCTCCATCTATTACAGTTTTACAATGGTGTCTTGACGCAATATGTATATGTATATGTGTAGTTAACTTGTGGCGTTTTAATTGTCGTAATGCTTTCACCCTCTGTGCAATAGATGTTGCACAGTTCTAGGTTGACTATTGTGGGGAGTGGGGCTAGTTGTATAATTTTCTCATAGAGACATGTTTATTAGTGTCTACTTTGACCGTTTTGGCTTCCTCATTCAACCACATATCAGCGGAAAGAGAAACAGTTTCACTCCATTAGGCGTCTCGGATGGTATCGCTGATGGATTCCGAATCAGCCCGTGTGTAGTATATCGCTATTTTTAACATCAGCTCATCAGTTTGGGACGTGATATTCGTGTAATAAAAATCATTACCACAAAGTGACCAGCGTTTCCGAATTGGTTATGTGTATTTTTCGCACAAGCCTTGAGCAGTTATGTCAAAAAGAGATTGCGAAATGAGGCTTGTAGGTCCACATGATCACGAAGGCGGTTCAGGAAAGTAACAGACTGTGAGAAGGATTGCGCTATGGGGAAACTATATGTGGAGTTACCAGCTGCGTCTTTCTAGATAAAGAATGGACGCAGTTACTGTGATGCACATTAAGATTTCCAAATACATGTATTTGGGCACTCAGTTCAAGTGAGAGCGCTATATATTTTCTTTTAGAGACAAAGTTAAGCAATGTACCGTCTTGGGTCGGACGAGAACGGTATATGGAATATAAGTAACTAACGCTGTGCTGTAAGGTGTATCTAAAGCACATGTAGGCTTGATCGTCTGATTCTAGCCTATATTCTTTGGTCAAGGAGAAGGTGTTCCGAACATAATCTCCTAGCCCGTGCATACGTTTTCCAGAGTATTTACAGTAGAGTGGGATGTATTCAACCATGTCAAAATGGTGTTAGGAGAACGAACAGTGTAGATGTGTTTCACTTAGTTCACGGCTTTTCTGGGAGTTTACTAGGAGAAAGGTTTCTAACGTTATTTATGTTGGTTCTAAGCCTCTGGATATATTTGAATGCTAACCTCAAAGGCGTTACGGAAGATATATTTTGGGGTGTGTCTGACTTAGGTGTTCTGATTTCTATAAATGATGTCCTATTTACATTCTAAGATGATTCGTCGACATTTATGCTAATCTATAGAAACACTTCGTAGAACTTAAATGATCAAGATATTTGTTATTATATCTATTCTGATCTGCAGTACGAGGTGCAATGAAGAAAAGGTAACTGGTTACTTTTAATACGTCTAAAACGAAGCTTCTATTATTTGAAAATAAACTCTCGGATCCTCAATTAAACCCAAATTGAAATTAGTTGCTTTATCTTTTAGGAACTCGCTATTTTTGATACTTTCAAGGAATAACGTTCACTTAAAATTATTTCCTACGGTCGCTAGAAAAATGTTTGGCGTATTTTACTGCTTAAAAATGTACATTATTACTGTTGGATTTTTTTACCTGTATAAAAGTAAAATATGTCATTAGATGGAGTACTCTCACCACACCTGCGAACTGCCGCTTACAGCAGCCTGTGCTGTCTTGACAGACTACAAAATCGACGTCAAAATATGTTGTTCGATGTCCTATTCGCTTAACTCTAGCCTCTTTCTTACAGAGAACCCGTTGCTGGCATTTATCTACTTTATAGTTGGTTTCATTGTACGTTATCGACTGAGCTCCAATCTACGGCCCCCCTCTGTAAGACCTTCAGAACAAAAACTCGTCTAGCTACAACCGCAGTCAGTAATTTCCATTTCTCCATTCGTATACCTAAAATAAAACAGAACTTCCATGAGATAATGTTCTTTCCGATAACTGCCTGTCTGTGAAACACACTACCACGTGGCTGCTTCGCGGCTGCTTACAACATATCCGTTTTCAAGTGAGATGTTAATCAATTTTTATTGATGCGACCTCTTAAATAATAAGCATCCGATCAGTTACAACCACCGTTAAAAATCCCCTCAATCCTTCATCGACTACCTGAGAAACTTAATAGCCCCAATCCTCGAGTGGCCTTTGGGCCTTACTATACTATTTAATTGTTATTATGTAGTCGACAAAGCCATGTCAGCCCACGCGCAATTTATTCAAAAATTATAATTCTTGTTAGGTCTTACTTTATAATATTACAAGACATGTCATATACGGATATATATACCCGCCAACCTGTCAGCATGTTAACTGGTTCATAGAGTAACCACTTAAATCTAGCGACAAACACAGTTAAACGTCGATTGTAAGCTTATGTAATCTTAATAAAACGACCGTTTAAATGTTTATATATAAAAGAATTAGCGGTAATCGTATTCAAAAACAATATTTACGAGTTAGTAAAATTGCTCCTTAATGGAAGTAATGTTTATACATTCCCAAATAAAAACACTCATGTTAAGGCTGAGGAAACTGAGCCTATCAAATCATACGAGTGAAACATTTTTATATGTGTATCCATGCTATGTTAGTGTAAATACAACTTTTAGTATATTTAAATAGCTCTCTTTATCATTGAGTGCTATAATATTACCACAGTAATGATTCTCCGGATATATACCCTGTGGCTATAAAGCTTACCTGGATTACAATATATATATATATATATATATATATATATATATATATATATATATTCATTTTTATTATATTTGGTCGACAAAACTATGTCAGCCCACGTACAATTTATTAAAACATCATAATTCTTATTTGACAGTACTTAATATATTTTTCATCTGACATAAATTCTACCATGTAATGGATATGTCGTATTTTGTTTTTAATAAGTTGTTTTTGGCTTAATACCTAATATATATTTTGAAATGTATGTGTATATATAAAGCGTCGGAATTTAAATTAAATAACACATGAATCGTATTTCGGAGGTCGAGTCCTGCGACCGGTATAAATACTCATATCTATGCTTACGATTCTCGTAAGGTTAACACGTATATGTATATAGAGAAAGTTAAGATATATTTATATATATATATATATATATATATATATATATATATTAACATTTATATACATATGTATATGTATATGTATATATATATATATATGCATATACGTATATATATGTATATATATACATATATATATACATATATGTATACATGTATATGCATACATATATACATGTATATGTATATAAATATATACATGTATATATATACATATGTACATATATATACATGTATATATACATATATATACATGTATATATACATTTATATACATATATATATACATATATATATATATGTACATGTATATATACATATATATATACATATATATATACATGTATATATATATACATATATATACATATATATATATGCATATATACACAGATATATATATACATATATATATATATACATATATATGCATAAATATATATACATATACATATATATATGCATATATACACAGATGTATATACATATATATACATATATATGCATAAATATATATACATACATATATGTATATACATATATATAAATAAATATATACATATATATATACATATATATATACATTATATATATATATACACATTATATATATATACATTTTATATATATATTATATGTATATATATATATATATATATATATATATATATATATATATATATATATATATATATATACTTAATAATTAATATTAAATTATTATCAACATTTTATACTCACAGAATCGTCAGTGGCGAGATAACTATTTACACCGGTCACAGCGTACGAACCTCAGACCATTAGCCACTTTTAACTCAATGCTTAGAGCTCCAAAGAATGAGGTCAATTAAAACCGTTATTTGACAAGTAGATAAATACATCTCTCTAATGTCAAATTAAGCGGACAGCATAGTAACCCATGTAAAACAGTGATAACCAAATCATATGCATAGGATATTTTGTGTTAACTTAGATAAAACTATTATAAGTCCAGCATAAAGTGGTATATAAATAATTATTTTATAATTAATATTTAATTATTCTCAAAATACATGTTTCATTCTAACGAAATGTTATGCCTAGAGATAACTGTTAAAACTGGTTGTATGATTCGAACACCGGGACACGAGTCACTTTTAACTCAATTCCGAGCGTTCTAACCGATGATTTCAGTTCAAGCCGTTATGCAACAAGTAGATGAATGAATACATTTGTATCAAATAGGCGGACAACATGTGAAGCCGCTTTAACAGTGTTCAAAAAATCACGTAGATAGGAACAACTACTTCAGCTTAGATTACGCGGCTTATATTTTTTCTTTTAAAAGTCCGACCGAAAGAGGGCTATACATTATAATTTAAGAATACATATTTAGTTATTATTCACATAAGTATACGTTTCATCGTAACGGATTTTTTTAGTCTGATTAACCCGGTGGCATAATTCGAACACCGTGACACGAGTCACTTTTAAGTAAATGTATATTTATACAAATATGTTTGCTACACGTTGTAGATTTATTTCGGCATTAGCTGGAAATAAGCTAAGCATTACTAAGTTAAGTAACATGGAGATGTAAATAAAAATATCACAAGTAGCATTATTGCATGTCATTGTTAATGTAAAAGTATACACATGACGATTGCCTATTTATTTTTATTTCATTATTTATTCTCATGTAAACTATGGCTGGAGTGTGCGTCGTAATTTACCAGCTACGAATGTAGACTTAAACAAATTAAATGCTAAGAATTCTGACGTATTCGCCTTTGTAAAATGCTTTCCTGCCACAGTCGTTTCTAGACAAAAATGGGTACGTAAACATTACCTATGTGACTATCAATAACGACAGAAATTCACATATCAAGTTTTCGAATTATCAATTTACATATATACACGCAAATACGCTAATCATACGAAGTGTGCCCTTTTTAAAATTACATATAAATAAGTAAAACATCCACTTAATAAAAACTGAGTATTACCTACATGAAAAAAAAATATGCAAAGATTTCTAAAAATAGTTTCATTACATTTATTGTATGTATATATATATATGTATATATATATATATATATATATATATATATATATATAGAGAGAGAGAGAGAGAGAGAGAGAGATAGATAGATAGATAGATAGATAGATTGATAGATATACATAAAGATATATTTATAAGTGTTCTAAGATTAAGAACACCATTTAAATATTTTTACAGAATAAGAAAATGCTAATAACTGTTTTACACTAGTTCTAAAAAGTAGTTATTAAATATACCGACACATATTTAAAGCTTTCGTCGGTGTCTTACTATAAACAAACAATCCTAGTATATTTCCATCTCTATGCCACAATATATATGGTTCTCTTTAAGCCATCATGAATTATGTCTGTCCGTATCGAAATAGTAAAACATATATAAATTATTTAAACAAAATTGATTACTATTAACAATAAAGTAATACATTTACTAAATTGTGCGCTTTTTTTAAGCCCTCCGTTCAGTCTAGAGAGACTATGGATACCCCTATAAGGGGCTGGCTGCGCGTGTAATTATGAAGCAAGGGTTGCGCAATAACTAACAACACCTCTCCTGAGTCGGCACTGCTTGATTCCAATGGCAAGCAATTCAAGACGACTGGAAACAATGCTGAGATAAACAGAGAGCACATACAGCACCTGGTAGTCCCAAATGGCCACCCATTTAATACTGGCGTCGCTTAACTTCGGTGATCTAACGGGAACCGGTGTGTAAACGTGATTGTACCGTATATAAATTGTGCGCTAGACAATAATAAATAAACGTATTTAACGTTCCATAGAACTAATATCGATCTATATGATGTGTAGCAAAATTCTAATCACCTTTCTGCTATATGTGAATCGTTTATTGCTATTTTTTTAGATTTATCCGGGAGTAAAATTATCTTAGAGTAAAATTCTGATTATCTTAATAATGCTATAAATACGTCAGGATATAAAGATATCATTAAATGTGAAGTAAGTAAAATACCCATATAAAAAAAGGTTAGTATCCAAAACCAGAATATGGTTATGAGAGCGGACGTACACTACTTAGATACAAATAATTCTCAAACAAAAATAGCACTTCTTACTCTACGAACGTTCATTTACCCTGTAACACACTTGCTGCTGATGATAACAGTACGAGAACACTCGAAACTAATATTCCTACGGACATATCAATGATACTGCTAAATAGTAGACAAGCAATTCATTTTATCTTAATAGTGTATGCATACATATCAATAGTGTTTTTGACGTTGTCGTTAGGAACTGGTATGCTAATAATAATAATAATAATAAGAAGAAGAAGAAGAAGAAGAAGAAGAAGAAGAAGAGGAAGAAGAAGAAGAAGAAGAATAAGAAGAAGAAGAAGAAGAAGAAGAAGAAGAAAAAAAAGAAGTATCAGAAGTAAAAATATTGTTAGAAACTACAATAAAAATAGTATTTAAAATAATAATTATGACAACGATGAAAAAAACTTAGCCTTATATTTGCGCTAATTCTACACTTATTAAACAAAGGATCACAACACATAATTTGATTTGTTAATGATAAATATATTACCTAAATTAGCTATATTAACGAACATGTTTCTTTAAGTTAATAATATGAGTGGTTATATAGAACGGTCAATCTACAAACAGCAAAGCCATATATGCCTGGCACGAATCTGTTTAATCTTTAGAGGCTTTAGAATTTGACTGTTATAAAAATTGATTTTAGTCTTTATCAATAAAGTGTCTGGAATTATTTCCTGTTGCTTAAAGAAAATATATTTTTTATACGAGCAATATAGAAATAATTAAACTAACTATCATTTAATTTATCATACTGAATGTTGCTTTTTCAATAAAATTATTACTTGAAATCTATAGTGTTACATGCAAGAATTTTCGAAAAATATCATAAGATATGTAACGATGACTTTCTGCAATATATGAAACATATGTATATTGATTAGAAATCAATAATGTAACAGTAATCATACAGCCTCAATTGACTATTATTTTAAACGTGTGTTGCAAGTGTAAATACGTTTATAATGTAGACGTTAAATACTCGAGTTGATAGAACAACCAGGACGAATAAGGTCCGATTTAATGTCATAAATAGTACAGTAATAAATATACAGAGATTATTACGACATAATCTGAGGCAAAAGTATATATAGTTAGGTGTTAGTAAGTACACATGGAAAAAATAATTTGTAAAATTGAAGCGAAGCGGCCGACTAATGCAGTTCTCACGAATTATAGTCATGTGATAGAAGGATCACATATGTAAACAGGTGGTTTCGGATAATCTAGTAAAACAATGTGATAGTTATTTTACTTACTATATACATCCATTTACATCTTCCAGTTTGCACCAAGTGTTATTGTTATCATAACTATTTCAGGTCTATATAAAAAAAGTGAAAATTAATGTTATATAATAATAATACTTAAACTAAATTAAAATTATATAATACTTATGTTTATTTAATCGATCAATAATATACGTAGGCATAATAACCAGTATGCTACATATACCACGCTTATGGATTGAGAATCGTTTTTATTTTCTCCTACATACTGGATTTCTTTTTAAACATTAAAATTTAACATATACACATTTTAAAATAAATTTTGATAATTATTTAATTTTTTTTTCAGAAAAGTTTTTAAAATTGTAAAAGATATTGTTCAATTCTTCAACATAATGTTCACCATATTTATATGAGCAATGTTTAATTTCACGACGTCTGTGTAAAAATAATTTCAATTACTACAAAATTTGCATATGCCCCCCTTTAATTGTGATTATTTTTCCATGCAAAAATACCGTTTTCCTGTAGTTTCTTATTAAATTGGATAATCTTCTGATGTGATTTCTTCTAAAATTATGGTGCTCATTTTTCCTTGTTGTTACCTATATCAGACATATGCGATCAATTTTTTGACATTTAGTTGTTTTATATCTTTCCAGAGAAGCAGTCGGTATGTATTCAAAAATATAATTAATATTTTAAATGTCCATTATTTTGCATACTTTTCCTTGTTCGCTGTACTTAATAAATATATTTTAGAAACGGGCGTTAAGTTTTAAGAAATGGTTATATCTGAAAGTTGATTTAAATCCCATTTTAGATTAACAAACTCCAATACGTATTGATCTCTATTTTATCATAATTATATTCCAATCATTTGATTCCCTGAAACTTGGGTAAAATTAATTCAGATAGCTCTAGTTAACACTTTTTATACGAAGTCTAATTTAATTATATAACTCCCTCTATTGTTTGTACACTACAATACGTGTTAATGTGTGGGAGTGTATTCTTCATTTAAATAATAACAGTGTATGATACAATTGCATTTACTGAACTACTTGACTAAATCGACAACGAGTGAACACATTAGATCCATTGCTCCTTCTGCTTTCCGAAAGGTCGGTTCTCTCTATCGCGTCAAACACTGTCTCACACCTGAGGCTATTCTCTATCTCTACAAATCTACAATCAGACCATGTATTTAGTACTGTTGTCATATTTGGGTTGGTGAATAGTTGTCTAAGTTGAGCGTTCTTGATAGGGCACACAAACGTATCTTTAATGTGATTAGCCTACTCTTTCTCCTCTATGTATCCCGCTATCACAGACGTGGTGTTGTTAGTCTCAGTCTTGTCGATAAATACAAGATTGGCAGGTGTTCTTCAGAATTATGCAATCGATTTTCCAACTCGCTTGACTCGTTGGTCTAATTATCTCCATCAATTCCTTATTTTCATAACTCATCGTAATACAGCTTCCACTTTCGGTAGCTTCTCTAAAAAAACTGCAGGCTTATTGAACTCTTTTTCTGCTGACAATTTCCTACTAGCTATAACCTTGGTATTTGCAATAATCATACCTGTTCTTGTTAGCGTCTTACATCAAGTGGCGTCATGCCTTTTCTGGAGCCGTTTCCATAAGAAAGTATGTTTAACTTATTGACTGCTTCGAATATTGCTATAGACGATAGACAAATATGATATATAATTAATCATTTTCACTATTTTCATTTTTTTAGCATTTGCTTTTACATGATCGTTGCATAAGTATAAGTGTCAACAAGGTGTACGCTCATGTAAAAGAGTGCATGAATTTCACAGCCGAGTGTATAGGCTAACTCTTTGCTGAAAGAAGTATCTGTCCGAAAATGTTAAAAGTCATGGCTATAGAATGGAAAAAATGACTACATATTATCTGGTATCATAATAAGCGCGATTCTCTCACTTTTAGTATGTACCAGATTATGAAGCTAGTGTGAGAATTAGTATAAGACAGTGTAACATTTTATAGAGTATTACCGTTTAATGAGAAAAACACCACCAATACAATATAGAGAAATACGAAGACCTAAAAAGAGTGCTTAACCGTGAAGATTATAGGGTAATCTTTCCAGTCGTTGACATTGGAGATCGAGGTTAACTTGCAGGCTGTCTGTATCAGTTTCTACGCCAATCAATTAGAATTAAAGGCCAAAAAAGAGCTGCATTCAGCAAACGTCTCATACCGATAACCGAGTAATGTGCAATGTAGCTCTGAGCGAATAGGTATATCATATGATGATTTCAAGTTATTCATGTGAGTGGAACACATTTATTTATTTGTTATTTTTTTAATATTTCTAAATTATGTCGGTTTAATCATTTGGAGTATAAGTTGTCTCCCCTGAAACATCTCTCAGAATTTAATTTTAGGAATTTTATTTATTTATTTATTCATTTATTTAATTTTATTTCATTTATTTATTTATTAATATTTTTCTCTCTTCGATATTAGAAATATTGGTATGCAACAGAGACGTGAGACGTTCAACCGTTAAACAACAGATAAGACGCTAAGTTTTTAAACGACACGTGGGACAGTAAGCTATGTAACAGTCAGTTGTTTTCATTTATTCGAACAGTTCGTTAGATTGACATGTGATTCAACTGATGGGGATTTAAATCAGTGAAGGGTCAACACGCAAAAAAGTCGTCGAAAGGAAGGACCCAAAACGGTAAGTATTCTCTCCCGATGACCCGACATTGTCTGGAGGCCGAAATGAAATATTCCACAAGTAAAACAGCCGAGGAAAAATAAATATGTATACTGGCCTACAAGGTAAGCTGTTTCTTCCATAAAAAACTATTTTTTGTTGTCCGTTTCCTGCATAGTTTATGCTACTGTTGCAGAAGCTAGTTTCATTGTTTTATTGCATTTAGAAAAAGTAATCTTGTTTTTGAAATATCTATCTCTGTCTGTAAATAAGCCAGGCATAAATGTTTATTATTTTTACGTTATGTTTAATATACTTTAATAGAAATTGAAAAATAACTCATGTATGGTGCATATTAACTTCTGTAAACGATATAACAGTAAATAATATATGCTGAAGGAATTATTAAAACATACCCAGGGGAGATAGTGTCAACATTATACGTGAATCGATTTCATATTCAAATTATGTAAATCAATATATAGTTTAAGGCTTTTTAGATATCGTACACAAATAAATAGACAAACCAACTTGTGTTTCTATCGATCACATGTTGTCGAACATTTTATGAAACAATGAATAAGCTGCTATGAATTTAATATGACTTATCAAAGGAAAATACTTAGTTCAATGTTTTTGTTGAGACAATTTAATGAAATTAAAAAGCGTTAATATTTTCAATAACATCATCGTATTTAATTTAAAATTATTAAATATATTCCGTAGCCTGTTTCAACATATCTTCAATATTATGTGATAAAATAGTAAATATCACAGCAATTTTAAAAACATCAAAATAGTATCCGATCTAAATTACCGTGGCACTAAGGTAGCTTTGAAAAAGACGAGTAACTTTGTTAAATATAAGTAGATTAAAAATATAGACGCTGAAGTTAAAATATACCCCTCTTCCCTATCGCATTAACTGTAGTTATCACTTACACTGTCTCTCTCCCTCTTTATGTATACACCCCACACACACACACACATATATATATATATATATATATATACATATATATAGTAAGTTATGAAAATATATTTATGGCAATCAAGCTACACAGAGACTCCCGCGTTCCATCCCCGAGGGGAATCTTCAGGCTAAAATGAAGATTCCCCACGGGGATGAAACGCGGAAGCGTCTGTGTAGCTTGATTGCCATAAATATATTTTCATAACTCACTACCTAGCTCTACTTGCGTATCGAGCACTGTTGAAGTAAATACTGAAAATCGATACATAAAAATGATATCTCCTTATAAAATGTGTATGTGGATACATGAAATACTGATATATATATATACATATATATATATATCTGTATGAGTTTATTCAAGATTCAGAATAAACAAATTTATAACGTATTCATTTATATCCTTCCAATATTTAAACATCCACAAAAACTAGGTGTACGCTCGTTTTTTAGACGAAATAAACCTTTATTGATACCAATTCTTTTCATCACTTTGGGTTATATATATCGGCGGAACTTGTTTAAAATAGAATTTACAGACACGCATACATTTTAGAACAACTCTTCTCTCAAAATTCAGGTCTCTCGCTACCCATATCTGGGAGCTTAAGAACTTTGAATGGAAAATAATACAATTATTGGCGCGTGAATACTTAGTGAAAACTGCGTAAAGAGAAAGTAAGATGCATTACTAAATACAAACACCCTTTACTAAAGAAATACATAAAGTTCTATATCGTTGTATGCATAAAACCTAGTACGAATAAAATGACGTAAAAGATACGCCTTATTCTACGCCTTTTTTGCAAATGTAGACGTTTCTACAATCTGATTGCTTTCTTATCTGGTGATAGAAACTGGGTTCGATATCTTAGCACCGGAGCTATTTGGATACATGTGACTAGTAATTAACGAACGTTTATAAATATTTAATCCCCTGGTGTAACATTAGCTCTGTTGTTGCATTGCTGCTTACCTTTGATGTGGGTACCCAGGTTTCGTTTTTGTGGTTCGGTATATCTCAGCCTTCGTCGCAGCTAGCTCCTGTCCTTCGACCGTGATCGACAAACACATCGACTCCGGTTTTCCTTTTAAAAGTTTTACTAAACGTAAAACAGAAGCGGAAATTATTGCATGGGCACTAGCGAAAAGGAGAGAAAATAAAGTAATTAGAGAGAGATTTCGTCACGCTATTTATAGACACTTCGTCTCCTCGTCTCTTTCTCCGCCCACTGGCAGCGAGCGAACTGGTGATTTTTTCAGGTCTGCTTCCGTTGATGACTCAGGAACAAGCGATCAAAACAACCCCGAACGGATGTGACGTAATTTCTAAATTCAGCCTTTACTCTACCCACCTTTCAGAGCGTACTTTCACGTTTGACAACAATTCTAAGGGGTAACTATAAACGCGGAACTACTTTCATGATGTCTACAAGCGAATTGTACACATACATAGACTTATATTAAAGGGATACTCCCTTGTATGTTTAATTTTAATAGGCAAACATACACACCGAAAAAAAATGAATTCGTATATATATATACAGTGAGAGAGAGAGTAAGAGAGTGTAAGATATAGATAGATAGATAGATAGATAGATAGATAGATAGATAGATAGATAGATAGATATCTAGAAAGCGATAAGGAAATAGAGAGCAAAAAGGGAGGCAAACAGAGGTATAGAGAGACGGAAATTCGTTCCATACTAAAGCAAATGTCTACATTTACATTTATAGAGAGGTAGAGAGAAAGGGATATATTACGCAGACTTCTATTCATACATATTTTCTACATTGTGTTCTAGCAAACATACATGTGTTTATATGTACAAAATATTCTACTAAACGAATGATGGGATTATTACAGAGTTCATATTATATATTCTGAGTTAAGATGTGTAACATTTGCCCAGTATTTTATTTGGCAATTCAAGCAGTTAAGTGGTGTAAATATACAAAGTTAGGTTATATATTTCGTTTTACAAGATAACATCTAAAAGTATTGACTGATCATTATTAATTTTAGACTATATATTATAGGCAGACGGTGACTAACATTAGCACATTATTTATTTTGTGAACGTTACTATTTAAGGTGTGCCCCAAGCACAACTTACACCCGCTTACTCGCCGAAATGGATTTTAAAATAAGTTATGCACAAACATATTTATAGGGGGAAAAGGTGCTATAAATAAGAGACATATTGATAATACATTTTTTCGAAGGATTGGTGCGCGCATACGCGTTAAATAAATATATATATATATATATTTATTTATATATATATATATATATATATATATGTGACGTGTTGAATTTTAATATATTGAACTTTGTATAATGAAGTATCTGATATGTATTCTTTAGAAACAGTGTCAGTAACGGTGGCACATTTTTTTTTGTAAACCTTACGTTTGACTTGGGTTCCAGCGAAAATTTGTCATACCAACAAAGAAAGAAATTCAGTAAAATGTAAAACTAATGGTTAATCAATTGATTATAACGGTCCTACGACTGCTATTCTCCTAGCACACGCACACACACGTATATATATATATATATATATATATATATATATATATATATATATATGCGTGTGGGTATGTATGTGTATTCATTAACAAATTATCATAACAGTCAGCGGGCAAAATGACAGGCTCTGCCTTATTTTATGTTGTCTCTTATTATCTTAAAGAGTGATTACTGCATAAAATATAATACATGGTTAATCAATAAATCGAGATGAGAATAACCTGGAGATCATATAGGATGTTCCTATTGTTGCAAAAGACAGCATATCCATAAAATAACAATTAATCCGTGCTCACAGGCTTACGAAACCCCTTGGGACTGATATTCCTGTACATTTTCTTATTTTTCTATACGATGAAGTATGTGTGTTTGAACGGAAATTAAATGTTCCATTTCTTCTGTTGTGGATGTTTACAATCAAAGGCGCGCGTTTCCGCATAGATTCAGTCGTGAATTTCCGTCGTTGGCAGACAAAGGAACGCAGCCGAGACTAAACAAATATATAAATCAAATAAAGAATGTAATATTAAAATAATAATAAAAAAAATAAGGAAAAATATATACAAACATTTGTTCAAAACCCACATGTTGTTTCTTCACTGATTAGAATTATGTTATGTTGAGTTGCGATGTAACAGAGTGTATTACTCGGGGCATAGTTTCAATTAAATGCATTTATTGAGAAACAATGGGCTATATTTTGCTAATAGAAAAATAAAAACAGGAACAGCGACATAGTGAGGGAATGGAAACTGAAAGTAAGGAATATGTGAGCGAAAGAGAATTAAAAAGAAATATTGAGATATAAAGATGTCAAAAAGTAACTCATGTAAAAATAAATATATAGTTACAAAAATCATAGTGATCTACAATAAACAAATATGTTTATGTAGATAAAGTATTCAAATGTAGTTAGATGCAGAAATAGGCGATGATTACAACAAAAGAGAAAATGCCGATAGATAGAACAAAAGAAATCGAATGAAAATAAAAAATAAGGGGAAATGTAAGCCTAATCTAAGCAGAGAAAAGAAAGAAAAAATACTTGAAAATAACGAAAACAATGATATTAAAGGAATGGTTGACTTACAAAACAAATCGAACTAAACAGATTGAAATTACGAGAGTTATTTCAGAATGGAAATATAAGAATAAGAAAGAAATCATGCATAAAACAGAGGAAGTAAAAAATATACATGTGAAACGTCAAATAAAAAAGGAAACATTCAAGAGAGAAAGACGGAAATTACAGAATGAATGAAGAAAGTAAAGCGAAAAAAAGTATAAGAGAAAAAAAAGTAAAGCGAAAAAAACGTAAAGCGAAAAAAAAGTAAAAGCGAAGCAGAGAGAAAATGGCAACGGCAAATTCAATGCAATACATTTATTAAAACAAAAAATAACATGTTAGCACAATTTTATTCATGCATTGAGGCAAATTAGAATACACAAATTTATTAGCAGCTGCAAACAAATTAAAGAAAAGGAAAGTGCTCAGATTTTAGTGTCAGCGTGTTGAAAAAATACATTGCAAACACAAGGGAAAATATAAGAAAATAAAAAATACGTGTTTGTTGAAATATGCAACATGATAATAAAAATCATACGAATATTCAAAAATAATAACTCAATACAATAGTTTTTTTGTAATTTTAATTATAATTGGGAAGGGAATCTTCCATGGTTGTCATACAAATGCTTTATCATTTTCTTTAACTTTGACCAACTCCCGCTCACATTCTATATGTATCTATTTCGTTATATATACATATATATATATATATATATATATATATATATATATATATATATATATATATATATATATATATATATATATATATATATATATATATGCATTTAGCCTGACGATTCCCCCCGAGGATGAAACACGGGATCCTCTCTGTAGCTTGATTGCCATATATATTTTCATTGCTTACTATATATATATATATATATATATATATATAGAGAGAGAGAGAGAGAGAGCGAGAGAGAGAGAGAGAGAGAGAGAGAAAAGAGAGAGAGCAATAGAGATATGGGAAAGAGATGTGCTATTGTTTTAGATTATTATCATTATTGTTATTATAATTGTATTATTATTATTATCATTATCTCGAGATATATATATATATATAATATATATATATATATATATATATATATATATATATATATATAAAGAGATGTGTTTGTTATTCCACGCATACTTCTAGATAAGTATTTTAAATATGAGTTTTAATGTATGTAGCATGAATACGATGGTGTGGTACTAGTAGTTATCATATTGTATTCGTATCGTTCGAGTAGTCCTCAGCTTTATGTTAAAATATAATACGAAATATTAATAATTTTCTCGACAAAGAGAAATCAAAATATCAGAATAAAATATGATAATTACAATAACAACATTGTTCTTTTGTTTTATACATTTCCACTCATCTTTAATATATATATATATATATATATATATATATATATATATATATATATATATATAAAAATGTGATACTTAGAAGGCAATACAATGCAGAGGTGTGACGGATAGACACAAGTCGGAGCAAATAAGACATATAATGGTGAAACAAATGAAATAGTTTCACCCTTAATACAATGTATACATACACATATATATTTTTTTTCACAAACACATATATATATTTATATCTACACAATGTTACAATGTTATGTAATTCCTGTATCAAGATGGTCTGGTGCAAATTATGTATGATATAATATTTTTTTAAATATTTCGAGAACTCTTCCCTTCTTAAGAACCGTGCTCAACTCAAGCGTGCATATGAAGGTTCCGTAGGATACAGTCTCGCAGAAAATACCGGTTAAATTTTAAATTCCAAACAAAATTCAAAAATAAAAAAATCTTTTTATTATCATTGATTTTCTTTCTTAATATTTGATTTATCTATTTTTTATCTAATTTATTTATTCATCTATTTACTTTATTGAACTTTTTTTTGTTTTTACTTTTTAGAATATTTCCTTTTTTTGTCGTTAAATTTTAAATTCAAAGCTAGTTTTAAAAAAAACAAGTCTATTCGTTTAAAGTAATATGTCGGTTAATACTGTCATTAAACATTGCATTATCTGTTCGTTTTAAATTATTATGTATATTAATATTTGGTTTATTTATTTTTTATTTTATTTTTAAGTATGTATATTTCATTAATTAATTGAATATTATATGTTCATTAATCGTCTCATTCGTTTAACGCTTAGGACAACAATGAAAGAGGGGTAATTCGGTTCATTTGGTCTGTCTAATGTTGTTTACGTCGCTTATGAATTAGTTATTTCTGATTGTTAGGCTAAAATATTGTTATAACAGATGTGTTCTTTTCCTTTATTTCATTTTTTAAAAAAATCTTCTTTTTTATGATTATTATTATTGTTATCAGAGGTGTATCCGGTATTTCATCCATCATCATCATCATCATCATCATCATCATTATTATTATTATTATTATTATTATTATTATTATTATTATTATTATTATTATTATTATTATTATTTTTATTATTATTATTAATGTTATTATTATTATTATTATTATTATTAATGTTATTATTATTATTATTATTATTATTATTATTATTATTATTATTATTATTATTGTTGTTGTTGTTGTTGTTGGTGGTGGTGGTGGTGTTGGTGTTGTTGTTGTTGCTGTTGTTATCATTGTTATTATTTTATTATTAGTAGTAGTAGTATTACTGTTATTATTATTATTATCATTATTGTTATTATTACTGTTATTATTTATTTTAGTTATTTTAATTTGTTTACTGTTACTATTCTCATACATTTATTTGTATGCTGTTATTAATTATTGATTATTTTATTTAATAGTTATTATTTTTTTTACTGTTATTATTACTAGTTATTTATTTACTTATTTTAAATTCTATTTATTTATTTTCCCTTCAGCATGTAATGTCGATTAACTATTAATGTTGTGAATTGAATGTTCACGCGTGGGCAGATTCCACATTTCTAATTAATTCCTTATATTGTTTTAATAATCTCTTAATTTATTTATTTTTAAATTTATTTATTTCACTATTTATTAATTCAATGTCTTGTTGTAATACTATTATTATATATTATTATAGTTCATGTTTTTGTTAGGTTAAGTTATTATTTTTATTAGTTTATATACTTCAATATTTTTTTATTATTTATTTATTCATATTTTTTTATATTATCTATTAATTTTTTAAATTTATTATTTATCTACTTATTTATTTTACTTACTCATTTATTTATCTTTTTTATTATTATTATTTATTTATTCATTTATCTGTATCTATTTATTTATTTATTTTATTTTTTCATTTATTTACTTTATTTTTCCTCAGTTTGTTTATTTATTTATTTATTTATTATTTCTCTTGGTTTAGTGAGTATTTGACCTATGTTGTTATATTATTTGTTATTATTATAAGGTGATGTTTTTGTTAGATTATCAGTTTTTAGTATTACATTAAGGGTTACATTAAGATAAAATCAATACAACAAGAGTTAGATGTGAAATTATATCAGACTAGAAATGAAGATCCTAATTCGAGTCGGTGATTTATTTGCGGAGATAATTTTGCTATTAGTATCGATTCTTTTATTCGGTGTGGTTCACGTTTCTCTTCGTAGGTAGGATATCAATCTTGAATGATTTGCTGGAGTGGCCACATTCGTGGATCTGCTTGTGGAAGGAAGAGGTGCGTGTTTGTAGATGTTCTTTGACTCTAATATGTAGGGGTCTCACCGTACTAACAATGTATATGTTGTTGCATGTGGTGCACTGTAAACGGTATACAGTGTAAGTACAGTGGCATTTGTCTGTGGTGTTCATGAGGCAGTTCGCCAGGGTGCAGTGAGTATTGTTGTAATTGGTGTTCCGTGTTGTTAATTGTTGTCGTAGAGAAGGACCGGTTGTGTTAGTTGAATATCGAGTTTTTCTTCCTTATAGCTTTGCGGATAGCTGTGGTGATCCTGTCGTTGAAATGCGGCAACTTCAGGAAGCATGTGTTGGAAAGAGCGTGTTGTGTCTGTCTTCGGGTTTTCCGGGGTTTCCGAAGGTGTTCAATGATGGATGTAGGGTATCCATTGGTTTCTAGTACCTGTTAGAATGTCTCGCTGTAGGTGGATTTGTCAGCCTCAATGCTACATTTCTTACGGATGCGAGTTAGCTCATTCCTAGCATAGCTTATTTTAGCCTTACTAGGGAGTGCTGATCTGTAATGCATGAATATGTCTCTACATGCGGGCTTCTTGTAGAATTTAGTGATTAAGGTTCTTCTTCAGAGATGTGAAAGCTGAAATCTAAAAGTACTAATGGTTCAGAGTTTTCAGTTTTCAGGGTGTTCTATTGTAAAGTCTATGTGTGAGTCAGTGTTGTTGAATGTGTCGAAAATTGTGTTAGCCTCTTCTTGGGACGATGAAAGGATAAAAATGTCGTCCACGTATCGTGTGAAGAAGATAGGGGAGTGACAGGAGTTGAGGGCATGGCGTTCTAATTTATCCATAAAAGCAATGGCGAGCAGTCCCGAGAGGCTGGAACCCATAGGCAGTCATGTTATTTGTTTACATGTGTTGTGTTTGTATGTAAAATGTGTGGTTTTTATTATTATGTTTAGGAGTTCATGTATATCAGTAGTGGTGAGGCCGAAGCAATAGAGGTCGCTGGATGAGATGCAGTCAGTAATTATGTTTACTGTTGGCTATGCGAGTACAGATGTGTAAAGGGCAACGACGGCTGAAGTCATATCGGGTCAGTTTACGCAGTTCTGGTGGTAGTAGATGTAACCTCTAGACGACTTAATCCGAGCATCTGACATGTCCGGGGAAGGTTTGGAGTAGGGGTTTAAGTAGATGGGAAAGGAGCCTGGGACCTTGTTTAGTGGTCCTTCAATGCTAGATACTATGGGTCTGATTTGTGTGGTGGTTTTGAAAATATATGTTATTGCATAAACTTTCAATCTTCATGTGTATCAATCTCTTCTAATTTAAGCTCGATGAATGTTGACCAGTAACCACAGAGCATATATAAGTAAAGCGTATTTACATTCCAAAAGCCACGATTTTTTAAATACTCTGACAAAACATTTTTTGAAACAGACACATCTCACTGCAAGTTATTACGAATCGTTTCGCTTAACGTAAACCAAACAATAATGCTATGTCAATGTTGGAGCTTTTCACCTGAAGCTCCTCAGAGAAAGTACCTAATAATCTTTAATTTGAAATACATGCAACGTATCGAAACATGAAAAGCCAAACGTTTAGAAGAAAAACGTTGAACTCACCTGCAACCCTCAAATGTCCGCCATCTTGAATCGACAATTCAGAGTTAGGAACATAAATCGCGCCGCCTATTCATGTAATGTTAATTTAGTTTAATCATTCTGTTTTAGCAACCTTTTTTTAAAAAGTAAACACTATAGTATGATTACCAGCATAATGATATAGAGAATAAGAGATATTAACCCGATATAAATGTAATACAAACTCTAATTTAACTCTGCAGTCAGTTTCATATTCAAGTTATATTTGAGTTAATTTAAGTACTTTGAAGATAAACAATAATTATAAATAAAGTTCTTAAATTAACTCAAATATAACTCTCATTGCATAATTTACTTCATAAATATTGTAAGTCTATATTTACTTCCCTTGAATACGAAACTAAGTGAGGAGTTAAATTAGAGTTTATATTCCATTATATGGGATTAATATTCTCTTATTCTCGAAACCATGACGCTCGTTATAAGTCTATATTGTTAACTATTTAAAATAAGGCGCATTTTCCACTTTTTTATATAAACATCCCCTTATAAGTTTGCGCTCTTCATAATGGGTACAATATATTTTAATATCAAGATTCTAAACTCACGAATACCGGCACAAGCCGACATTGTATATTTCCCTGTCAGATGCCAATTATCTACTTAAATGTAACATTTAAGCGTCGGATGAATATATTTCAATAAAGCATATATATTTTATTACTTTTAAAGAGTACATCAATCATTAAATTAACACTTTCTAGGTTATTCTAAACTGTAGGCTTCTACTTTACAATATACTATAATTAATATTACGTGTAGATATTTTTTTGTTTTCCGTCTTCAAAATTAACGCCTCACAATACGCGTTCTTTATGTCGTAGTCTTATTTTAAATGTTATGGTAGATAATCGAAGTAAAACACTTACATATGCCCATCAGGGTGAGGTCAAAGATTGTTGCATGTATCACTATGAAATGAATGGTATGGGCTATTTTTAGCGTGTTGACGTGGTTGATTAGTTTGAGAAAATAGTTTGGATGAAAATATCTACCCTTTGTTCTGTTATACACCCGTACCTAAACATCTCTACATCACTCTATTATTATGCATTCATATATACTATTAAAATTAGTTCGCTATATGGTTCAGGTGTAGAAATCAGAAACTGATAGAAACCCTCCTTCCTAATTTTAAGATAGCGACTCCCGGAAATATATTATGGGCAAGGTTATATATATTTTTAGCTTGTAAATTTACAAAATTAGTTGTATTCCATTGCGGTTTACAGTCGTGATAAGGATATATCTTGAATAATTAGTAAAATAAGGGAGTTCTCCCATTCTTACGCTAACCTAATAATGGTAATACTGCATGTGCATGTATATATCTATATTATAGTGCATTTACTCCATGGATGTATTCCTCTCTATTAATATATCCCGATTAGGTAGCGTTCATATATGACGATAGCTGTTTCTAGGTTAAAACACAAACCCTACTTATTTTAATTGCCGAATATACTCTATTACACTTCTTACAAACACCAATATTACTTATAATCTACCTTTCCGTCCATTGCTTATAAATAAGAATTATTTAACCTATATCACGATCCATATTTATTTCGTATATGGTAACATCCATATTTAGTATCATGTAATTACCGATGTTCTTTTTCCTTATCTACTCCTAGATTTTCAGTTTATTTTACATGTCTCATCTTAAAATGGCTTCATACTGTTAACACTTCTTTAGTTTAGTTGATAGAGAATTCATACCCCGGGTATCTCGACAAGTCTGTGACGAGAGAGAATACATGCGGTTCTATGCCAACAATTCTGAACAATCTCCTGCCTTTTATTCAATAAATAACCGTAGACATAACTATATGGTAAATACCAAAGTACGGAGACTGTATCTCTTAGATTTGTTAGGTGTATACTTCCTTGCTCTACCTACTATAGAGCATTTCATACTGCACTGACTGTTTTACTACATAGTTTCCTAACATATTTAGCTAAGGTTGTAGGTGTCCTCACCGATCCAGTAACAGGTTTCGTCAATGCGTGTACATGGTCTCTAAATCTTTCTTTAGAACTACGCTGTCGACCCAATATATGTTTATATCTATTTCTGTCTATGCCATTAGAGTGATGTACTACATCTGTGATTAAGCATCTCCCATCTAAAGGGCAGTCATTTTTATGTTTACAGTTACAGCGGCGATTGTTATCCTAAACTTGAACTCTAATCTGGATTCTTATTTATTTTATTTATTGAGGAATTATTTGAACCTACAATAGTTGAGGCAAGAGTTATCTTGATACTTCGGTAGAACTGTTTGGGTATGTTTGTTAGGATGTTTAAGTCATGGCAAGCGGTAAACAAAATTGAATTTCGCCATCTGTTTTTCTTTCTTGTATTATTCCATTTATTAGGTGGGTGTATTGTCCCTCTAGTTCTTGGTGTGGTACCTCTCTTGGTATATATATATATATACTATTTTTTTCATACATACATGTACATAATATGCGACACTGGCATGTCTATGTTATCGATCAGCAACTTTTAGAAACTGAGATCTTAGCAAGCGGAAGAGAAAGGTTGGTTCTTCCCTCAGACCATATTTGGAGAAACTAAGCGGAAAAAAGAAGGACATTAAACATTTCGGATTGGAGGGTCACGTGATCAAATTTGAAACGGTCTAAAATTAGAAATCAACATGTGTGAACTCATGTTATATTTAAATAGGATCTATTCCCAGTGGACCACTTAATATGCGTCAACCTCTCGATAAGTATACAAAGTTAATTAAACAGCGTCAATTTTCTGCTAGGTATAGGGACGGGGAAGACTAACAAAATGTATCGTGTTTTAGGGTAAGGGTGGGAGGGGAGTTTATCCATTTAATCTTAATGAAGTTTTTTTTTCACTTTTTTATTTTATTTTTTTATTGTAATTATTTAAATGTTTTGAGCGATTAATAAAATACAAATAATAAAAATAATGGGAATAGGAGAAAAAAGGAAAATTAACGAAAATTAAAGAACAATTAATGAAAGTTGTTTTACATAATATATGGACAGTAATAACAACCAGTATAATAATAATAATAGTAATAATAATAATAATAATAATAATAATAATAATAATAATGATAATAATAATAATGATAATAATAATGATAATAATAATGATAATGATCATAATAATAATAATAATAAGAATAATAATAAGAATAATAATAATAATAATAATGATAGTGATTATAATCATAATAAGGGGTGAGTAATGAATTAATATTAGTTATAGTTATGATATAAAAAATAACAGAATAGAGGTGAGATTATAGAATAGAAATAATTATTATCTTAGTGACAATAATAATAATGGTAGGCAATAATGATATTAAAGAAATGATAATGAAAAAGAAGATAAAACTAATCATAATAGTGGCGGCACTGTTGACAGTAATAATACAATTAATGATCATCACTAATAATAATTAATGGTAGTACTAACCATATTAATAAAATATCGTTATCATAATTACAACAATAATAAATTGAATTGATTTAATTATTAATGTAATAATCATACATACAATAAAATAGTATATAATAAGATGTGGATAAGTATGTTATCTATTTTTAGTTAGTCGATAGATATTTTCTCTATTTTAATATATAATAGGGGCCCTTATGTTTCCGTGTTTCAGTGGATCATTATTGCGTTAAGAGGGGTATTAATTCCAGGGAATTAGGTTCAGACATTAGAATTACGGGTGCGGTTAGGGTTAATAGTTTTAAGTTTATTTATCTTATTTTTAAATGGTGGCATTGGTCGAATAGGTTATATGATATTACTAAAAAGGTCTGATCTTTTGTCCCTAAAATTTATTGAGGTTTATTGTTTGTTAATAAGAAGTTTACATCTCTCACTAAATTTAACTACCTCAAGCTTTTTACTTAGGCAGATGTAACAGCATGAATACGTGAAACAACAGCTTGTTCTGATAGTTTCATTTAACTATTGACGATTTATTTTTAATTGGTCAGTTCCCAGTAGTACAGAGAGAATTAAGAGACACTGTCCAAAGTTACTCGAAAGCTTCGATTAGAAAGAAAATACCTAATAATGGCAAGAACGTCACCAATACCATACACCTTAGATGTGTGTAGGTGACCAGAATAGCACAATCTGTCAAACGCATTCTAACTGTACAGCGCGACGGATCTGCTCAGTTACAACAGTTAAACAATCAACAGTTGAACGAGAACCTCGAAAGCCATACTAAACATACCTAAAAAGGCCCAGTCCTTCCAGAAAATAAACACGCTTTCCGTCGACTAACCTTTTAAAAACCTTGTTAATAATGGAGATGAGATTACCTGGACGATTCTTAGTTGTGGCTGACCGATCACCGGATTTTCTAAAGATAGAGACAACAGAAGACTCATTCCAACAAGAAAGAAAACCGGACTTAGACAAACAGAGATTGCATAATTTATAGGGTAGAAAATGTTCAGGATCACAGCGCTTGAGAACAACTATAGGACTTGAATCAGGACCAGAAGCCTAAGACTGGTCAATATCAGAAAGAACCTTAGTAACTCACTTTGGAGTTATACTAACATAATCAAGGGACTGGTCTATTGTCAAGGGTAAATCAGGAAAAACAGCACCAGAATTATCAACAGAAGAATTATCAGAAAAGGACGTGCAATCGGGGCCGCCTTATTCTTAGAAGATATAATAACGTGAAGACATTTAACAAAAAGAGCTATAGTAGACTTGCTACTATAATTAATTCTATTGTCGATTCTATAAGAATTACAACAGCAAACCCTTTGAGATGAGATAGACTCATACATCAGTTGAGAGTAGCTAGACTTAGCCTCAGAGATAACTATATTGCAGACATTGCTAGCTTGTCTGTAAGATTGTCTAGAATTCTTATAACCATCCTGACGATACTGATTAAAGTAATGGTTACGATTAGCAATAGCAGAAGCGCAAACAGATCAAAATCAGGGAGGAGAATGAGGTTTTGTTTGAAACTAACGATGAGGAATAAAGCCAGTCAGTAACCTCCCTAGCAGCAGCATTCAGAGGCATACAATAAATAGAACGCCATTGAACATCACATAGAAAGCTGCGAAGCCCATCCCAATCAGTTTTTATCTAGTTGAAAGTCTACCTATAATAATAACGAATATAAGACTTTACCAGAAAAAGTAACCACAACATCTACAACAGCATAATCAGAAGAATCCAATGGAGGAGAAGAGGAAATATTACATCAGTCAGACTCAGAAATGAGAAAAAGATCAAGTTAAGATGGTTCAGGTCACTTGAAGCCTACCATGTGGCTCAGATACGTTGACGACACCTTCATACTCCGGCCCTACCAGGAAAACATCTAGTCACTTCTGGACCATGTGAACTCAGTAAGACCATCTATACAGTTCACAATGGAGAAAGAAATAGATAATCAACTTGCCTTCCTGTATATGCTCCTGTCACGCATAGAGCAGGGGTTTAATATATTAGTATATCGTAAGCCCACCTTCACCGGAAAATACTTGAACTTCAATTCCCATCGCCCATACCGTATCAAACATGGAATCGCACGCTGTCTACACACCGATCACAGAAAATAAGATACGATACGAATACGTACCACCTAGAAATAACCAGGCTGAGAATATCTTCAGACATAACAACTACCCTGATAGTATGCTATCCACCAGAGCTAATAATAGTGAAAGAGAAGAGAGTAAATCCCCAGAAAACACCAACAGTCTGCCTACTATATATACGCGGTATCTCCGAATAAACCCAAAATATATGTGGTCCCTACAACATCAGGACGGTATTCAAAATTGAATCAACACTCAGAAAACACCTAGTTCGAGTAAAGCCACCAGTAGAGGAGAACATGATCATGAACTACATATACTCAAGTTGTAGGAAGGTTTACAAGGATGAACCATATCGCCTCCTCAAAGTAAGGAAAGAAGAACATCGAAACGCAGTAACTAGAGGAAAAACGGAAAAATCGGGTATAGCCCAGTATGTATGGAAAGAGAAGGGTGACTATCGCCCTCTCCGGGAAGAAGTAAAAATAATACAGGAAAGTGAGGAAACTTAAGGAAACTGCTCACATGCTCGGACATGGCACCCTACTGAGCAAACCAAAGATAGAGCTGAATACGATTTCGAGATCTCTAATAGAGGAAGAACACATTGATTAACAAACATTCGTTTAACAGTTAAAAAAAATTGATTCCTAATTGTCCTAGTTACACATGGTTGTAAGGTTTAAGCCGGTGGTTCGAAAGTTACAAGTTATCTGGAAGTTAAATCCTGGTCGAAAGCAGTGAAAGTAACATTCAGCGAAAACAGCAATACGGCGGTGGCAGGAGCAGAACTGAAAGCATCGAAGAATTAACGAGTGTGCCCTAGAGCCAAAAAATAGAATACGAACTTGGTACCCCCGTGACAATAAAGCGATTGACAGACAGACAGTTCCTGAATTCGATACAGGACACCCGATGAAGGCCGGAGGGCAGAACAGCCGAAACGTTGTAGGCATGGCAGCAAAGATGAGGAAGACAGTCTAATCACTGAAATCAATAATGAAAGCGCCTTATATCAGATATACAGACAATTAATATATATATATATATATATATATATATATTCCTCATGATATACATGCTATTATGTCCGAACTTAATAAAAAGAAAATTCAAAATAGAAAAAAATGAAATTATTTTTTAATAAAGATAGTCGCATCTTAAACGTGGTTTCCGAAATCATTTTGTCTGTTGTTTACAAAGTTCTAACTTTCTTAAAAGATGATTGTAAGAACGTTTCCAAATTCTTCAATACTATAAGCGCGCACGCGCTCCTAAAATTCATATAAATAGATGTTCTTCATCGTACATCGTTCAATACCATCTGACCGTCTCTTCAACAACATCAGGAAGAACGGGCCCTACTAATAATAGAAAACAAATAAAGCTTAAACCATTATTTTTGTGTGGAAAAAAGCACTCTTTCTTTCAAGATAGATATGCTATTGTCAAAAATCAATTTTATAAAGGCAAGATAAAAAACGTATGTATAATACAAATATTCGCATTTTAAACGTTGTTAAGAAATGTATGTTGTCTGGTTTTCAAAGTTTTACATTTCTTAAAATATGCTTTTAAGAACGTTTGCCAATTTTATTATCTTATAGGTGTCCACGCTCTCTTAAATGTTCATATAAATAGATGGTCCTTATCATATATACCTTAATTACATCTGGGCATCGCTTTAACTACATCATGAAGAACGGCCGCTACTGATTACGAACGAAGGTGAATCCTTTAATTTTCTGCGAGACTAACACTCTGTCTATGCAGGTTTACAAACGATTGTGTGAGATAAATAAGAAATAAAGTTACAGTAATATTCATACCTTAAACGTGGTTTACAAAGTCATTTTGTCTGTTTTTCGAAGTTTTAAACTGATTCTAATTGCTCCAATTAATAGATAATAGTAATATTTTTTTAATAGTAACGGTACATTTGCTAGTACGTGTATATTGATTTTACAAGGTCCAAAAAAGAATCGCCAACCTAATAGGTCCCTCACTGTCAAACAAGCTCCAGTCCCTGTCCTATCGCGGCAATATAGCATCTTTGTGCTTGTTTTACAAATACTTCAATGGATTATGCTCTGATGAACTGGTTACTCTGGTGCCCCCTCGACGTAAATTCACTAGACTAACTCGACAATCAACTAAATCTCATTCATTCACTGTGGAGGTCCCCAGATGTCGGAGAGCTTTCTACTCAAATTGCTTCTTTCCTCGTGTTGCTGGCCTCTGGAACTCCCTCCCTTCCCCCTGTTTCCCCGACACTACAGACATGCAGAAGTTTAAAACTAATGTAAACAAACATCTCGCTGCGCAGATCTCAATCTAGGTTGACTGCCCCCTACCTTCTCTCCTCTTTTTTTCTCAGTAGCCCCTTACGTCTACAGTTGCGTCCTGCCTTGTTTGGGGTCAACTATGTTAAAAAAAAAAAAAAATACATTAACGAATAAACAAGAAATCAGGGTCTGGAGGTAAACATGCACTTGGATGTTATGTCGACGTGTCGTATGCTAGAAACGGACGTGCTGTTACATAGCTAAAAAAGAGAGTAAGCGAGAAAGTATAAGAGTACTACTTGTAAAAGTTGATTTTGCAAGCGAATATTAACGTAAAGCAAAAGTCCCTATCTAGCCATAGGCCCGGAGTGCCCCTCCACCGCGTTCAAATAAGAAGGCGACGTAAGAAGCTTAATAAATGTTCAAAGTCAAAATTCAGAATATTTTTCTTTTTCTTTCTGCTGTTGTGAAAAGTTATAGTCGCAGAACGAGCGTGTTAAGCCAGGTGTGATTTCATTGTGCTGTGCTGATTTGCTGATTTTCATTCGATAAGGAGCATGTGGTTTATCTTATCGTGATATACGAGGCATTATATCTCCCCTGAAAGAAGAGGTAGATTCGACAGACTTTATCTAAACAAGAGAAATAATATTAGAAAATAATTATAACGAGTTACCATACAACGTGTAATAAGAAAAAAAGGAAACCAAATATAATAAGGAGATAAAAATAAATAATGTGCGTCACACAGCAACAAGCATGGAAATAGAGAGGAAATTAGAGAAAGAGAAAAGAGATCGGAAACAACACGTGGAGAGCCGGCTAATATAGAAGCAGAATGGTGAGAAAGGTAAAAAGGAGAGAAGAAAGAGAAGTATAAAAAAGGAATAAGGACCATCGATACAAAACATATCTAATTACCTTATGTACGCATATATACACATGTTTGTATGTATATTAAATGGGCAATGGAAAGACACAAGATACCACATATGGAAACATATATGAGAAGCAGTTTCATTCATAAATAAATGAAAATAAATACGCGCATGTGAACAAATGGGAAAAATAAAAATACAAGAACATATACACGCACGGTTAAGATGAAGAGAAAAAAACGTACATGGAATTAAAAAATAACACACACTCAAAAAGACCCTCACTGATAAAAGAAAAGAAAGAGGAAATATATATTCTTACATCACAATGAAAAGAAAAACGAGATGGGCAATCAGATGCATACACATATATTTAATTGTTTTGAATTTAGTCAAAGAAAAGTGTAACTACATTAGATTTTGTTTAATGTGTGTAAAATATAGTTTTACTCCCTCGCTGGTGTGTAGCAAGGAGAGTACGAGGACGGAAATGGCGTATATGACTATTGAATTATTTTTCATAGGATAGCACATAAGCTATGAAAGTTATATTATCTTATTAGTCACATGAAATTGATAATTTTAAAAGTAGTAATTACATTCAAATGTGATTGATTAATTAATTATTTTTTTTGCGAAAGTCCATTTGTGTTTTTTTTAGTGTGTCGGATGGCAGTATAAGGTGTGGCTTGTGATCGTCGAAACCTATCCTTACTGCGGAGTCAAGTAAAAAATGTTACCATGAAAGATCAACAATTACCAAGGCAAATGCGTAATGATCTCGAATGGACAGAATATTCCGAATGGGATGCGAATTAAAGGACAATTCTGAGAGTTATCGTTGAGCTACGTCGAAGGAGTTAGCAGCCGGGATATAACGCAGTGGTGGCTCATTAATATTGGCGTTGCCTTATACCCCGATTATACGTCAGGTAAGAGGTCGTTGAAGTTCTCCGATCTTCGTATGACGACATAATTTTGGAAATGGAACAAAGGAAGATCGTTGACTCTACTTATTACTTTGGGGGTGTAGGACGATACTTACTTTGTCGATGAACTGTAGAGCTTGAAAATATATATAGATAGTTTTAAATATAGAAAGTAAGAATGTAAAAAGTAACGGTTCAGTCCCTAGGGCGTATATGGTGTTTTACATTCGAAAGGAAACGTTAACGAGTAAACAAGAAATTACGGTCACGGTGTTAACTTATGCACTAAGATTACATATCGATCTGCTGTATGACAGCAACGGACGTCCCATGACTCAAAGACAGACAGAGAGAGAGAGTTGGCGAAGAAAGTCGTCAGTTGATTGGAAAGCTTTGCACCGTAATGCATGGCTACCGAAATTACTAAAGAACCCACTATAAACGAAGGGATAGTGTACCAGATGTCGGTGGCTCCTGAATGTTATCCTCCACCGCCGCTAACTGAAAAGAGGCGACGTCAACAGCTTAATAAATGGTCCTTTTTCAAATTTAGAATATTCTACGCTTTCTGCTGTGCTGTTGTGAAACTTAAATTTAATGTGCTTATATAACAGGAGGAGCAGTCAGGCAGTATGATTGCATTATTCTGCTTTAATTTGTTGATTTGAATTCTATAACGAACTTTTTTTATTTGATCATGACATACAAAATATTAGACCTCTCTTTCCTACCCTTACACATACGAGACTAGCGAATGGTTAATAATAATGATAATAATAATAATAATAATAATAATAATAATAATAATAATAATAACAATAACAATACTACTACTACTACTATTACTACTACTACTACTACTACTACTACTACTAATAATAATAATAATCAAGATCGAAAATGGGAATTAGTTAGGTTATCGAAATGTTAACGAGTAAAGGTGATTCCTGTTGTAATCGGAACGCTTCGAACCATAACGAAAAGCCACCATAAATGACTTTAACAGATTGAAGAGACAATTACTATTCACAAATTCTGCAAGAGGGTTGCTTGTTAAGAGCAGTGTAAGTATTAAGGTACAGCTTGAATGTCAAAGGAATTGAATTGAAATTAAAATATAAACTCCGACTAAAAACATCCAGAAGTGAAGATTCCTATAAAATACTACTACTACTACTACTAATAATAATAATAATAATAATAATAATAATAATAATAAAAACATAGAGCGCTTGTGTTACATTATGACGGGCCCTGTATTTCAAACGGGTAGATCAACTAGTATTAATTGTGCCTGGGGTGAATTTGTCGGATTCAGTGCAGGTTGAGCTGATCTCTATTTTGGATGAGTAAGTCAGTTCCCACGAATGATTTGTTTTGTAAATCATAATAGGTTGACAGCACCTGGCTTGCTTCAAAAAATTTGGGGTCAGTAGGGGTCAGATTTGATATAGGGATTTTCGTTCATGACAAGACAAAGGGCTGTGACGTGACTTGTTGTTGTCGGGGCGACAATCGAAATCAGTTGGCCAGTGGAAGTCGAGGCAAAAGCATGCAAACACGATCAGCTCGAGGCGGAAGAGATTGTCCAAGTATGTAGACGAAAAGTTTAGGACTGAATCTCTAAAGTGAGACCAGAACCCACTTATCTTCCCCCATCCAGTTAGCAGTTTAGTAAGGTAACCACAAATAAAAGTGACGGTCATCGAAGAAGGCGACTCTCTCCATGGCATGACTTAAAGAAAATAAAACCCACCTCGGATCCTCTCGAAACGTCTTCAAAGTTCTTCTTTTTTCGTTGAACCAAAGGGTATTGATTTTCAGAATATAAAAACGCAACCAGACGAAGGACCGAACAGAGAAAATTCACGGCACAACATTTATGGAGGGGACCACTAGACGACGAATAATAAAATTATAGCCAGAGAAATATAAGGTAAATCATAAAATGCATTAAGATGTTTTTAAAAAAAATGGGTGAAAAAGAAAAGAGGTTCAGATTTTTGTAATGACTTTTGATCATCGCATAAATGTACACTCAAAAAAAAGTTCCCGTTGCAAAAGACTATATAGCAGAAGGGACAGTTTGCTTGTTTGATGTCGACAGTTAAAAGGCTTAAAATCGCCATTCGTTGATTCGCGTGTTTAAAAATAACAGTTTAAAGGCTTAAAAATTAATGTTGAAATACTGAATGTTGAAAGGTATGAAAACGCTTCTAAAGTTTCGATCTCGAGAAGCGTGGACGTAAGAGACCTTTAATTCACACGCGTTATGTTACACTTGTTCAGAGTGTAAAGTAGAAGGAGGTATTTAATCATAACTGTATGCTAAAGGGAAAACATTCTCATGCCAGTAATTGTAGCAGCGGTATAAGTACTATACCATTATTATCACTCAGTCTATGTTATACAGATAATTAAAGGGTATGAATTTGTTGTTTATTCATCGATCGCGCTACAAAATATTAATTCACTTCAAGTATTTGTATAGAGAAAAAATTTCTTGAACACCGCAAAAATCCTATTCTCCACATCTATTGCATGCACTTTAAGAATTACAAAACAATACATAATTTAAAATATCGATTGTTCAATGTTAATTATCATTCACGAAGTTTTTACATACAGCATTTTTCATTTAATATGCATAGGTAAATAAAATATCAAGTAAAATAGATGTATAGATTTCAGACGTATGAACATAAGGTACTTGGTTATTCTGACTATCTCAGGACACACTCAAGCCTGTTCCCTATATATATATTCATAAGCAGATGTTTAATTACACTATGCAATATTTATACCGTAAATACTAATACAGTATTACACTTCCGATAATTATGTCCGAAACGTCTTAACTTATAGCAAAGGAAAAAACGTCTTCGAACCCCGTGAAAAAGAATGCCCTATCCCCGTCATATTCTTTCATCAAATAGGTGACTCTTTTCCTGCTACGGTCATTCATAGGCTACGCCCACTAAGCAAGACCCGATATTTCTCTATGCTATCGACGCGAAGATAAGCACTTTCATTTCTTTCTCTCTTTTCTTACTTTTTTGACAACTCACATACACCTTCTCTAAATTCTAATGTGTATTATTTGAATGTACTTCATTGTGTGTTTGACTTAAATGTGTTTTATTATTGATATATATCTATATATACTGTATTATTGCGTGTCTGTTGATTTCACACTGAAGTAATTCCTGAACTCACACGCTGGCCTGAGGTTATGTCTGTATTTCTCTCATCTGTACTTACTTGTGATAGGAAAACTTATCTTCAACTTTCTGTTCCTGTGGAGTATACAGAAAACTTATTCTTTCTACATATATAAGTTTTTTTTTAACATGCGAGGGTTCGGAAATACCCGACTAGTACACGGGCGCAGGCTAGTTTGCATTCTCGGTGTTTTGGACCCGTAAGACCTTGTCAGGCCATCCATCTAAGAGCAGGAAATCTTGCTACCAACTACTTACGTCGTGTTACCAAACCGTTGGGGAGGGAGGCCTCCTTAGTCCTGATCGACAACCTTGCCAGACCTAGAATCTCGAACAAAATATCCGGTTTGGAAATCTACAATTGCTTTAGGAGTAGATAGGTTTTGTCTATCACCGGCCTAAGCACTCCTTTGTCTATTAATTGTTTCCTTACGAGGACAATGAACGCCGTTTTTCTTTCTCTCTATTAGGGCAACTTGGAGAAATGTTTTCGTCACTAACACTTACATGACCAGGCTGGGTATCTCTTGTTCCGACAGGTTGAGGTTACAGGTCAGACAGCTTGTTCGGCTGCTGTTTCCGACTGACAGGACAGGAGCTCACTCTTAGGTAGCGCCAGGAATGGCTGCTCCATCATTATCAGTTGCATGATACCGGTGGTAAGTGTACGTGTTATGTCGTGCATGGAAACTGACCCTACAGTAATCTCCGGTGTGCTTTCCCGATGCCACAAACCCCATGGAGCAGGTCGTGACTAATAAACTGGTTGTGTTAGCTTATTGACATCTAACAAGCACCCACCTTGCTCACCCCACTTCATATAAAAACAAACATGTTATTGCAAAAATATCAAATCAAACCTAAACCAGACACCCAACAAAAAACACGTTCGACTTTGCTCTTGAGGCTCCCATTCACATATATCCGGAGACTTAGAACCTGAGAAATGTATAGAGTCAAGAAAAAATTGTAAGGACGTGATACGTGAAGCGAAGAGAAGTATACAGAGTTAACCAAAAAACGCATTCAATTACAGAAACTAAGTACTCGCGATTTCTTGGAAAACCTACAATTGTGTTGTGAACAATTATGAATCAACAATTCCCCCACTATCAAATCACAAGAATGTCGTTGTCACGGCAGCTGATACTACTTGCCCAGCGTTTCGCCTCAAACTCTACTTTGGACTCAGAAAACCACTCCCTCTCCAAATTCCTATTGCGGACCGAATCCACGCTTGATAACCTGATCATCACCTTATCCCAGGTCAGAGACATCATAAAAAACCTTGACACCTCTAAGTCTTGTGGGCCTTATCTTATACCTGTAATAGTAATAAACAAATGATCTGCTGAACTGGTCCCTGTCCTCTCAAAACTCTACAATAAATGGCTAGCTGAATCTTGCTTCCCCGAGAGCTGGAAACCTGCCTCTGTTGTACTTGTCTTCAAGAAGTCTGGGGATATAACTGATCCTCAGAACTACCGCCCAATCAGTCTCTCCCGATTTTTGCTAAAATCTTTGAATCTGTAATCAATCTAGCGATAGTTCGGTACGATGTAAATGATAAACTTCTTTTTGACCGCTAGTATGAATTTAGACAAGCACGATCCACTGCAGACACCCTAACGCTCATCTCTGAACGCATGTATCATACACTCGACAAGGCAAGGGAAGCTGGGGTATTAGCGCTTATATATCCAAGGCATTTGACAAAGTATAGCATAAAGGGCTTCTCCTGAAAATAAGCTTATACGGTATTACTGGGCAAATACTTAATATAATTAGATCCTTCCTAACCAAAAGAAAAATCCATGGTGTTCTCGATAGCCGTTCATCTAAGCACCATGGCATAAATGTAGGTGTACCCCAGGGATCTTTATTTTAACCTTTATTGTTCCTGATCTTCATAAATAATCTCCCTGATGACATTGAGTCTGAGATCCGTATATTAGCTGACGACTCGACGCTTTACTCTCGTGATGTTGGCAAAACGGACGCGATCATATCCGAAGTAATGGCAGAATCTGTAGAACATGACTTCCAGGCTGTAGTGAGTTGGGGTCATAAATGGTTGGTAAAATTTAATGCCGCAACGACAAAGCTCCTTGACTTCAATAACTACAAGAAACCTCTTCAACCATCGATTGTCATGGCAAATAACACCCTACTTGAGAGTCCAACATTCGGACTCCTCGGCCTAACCTTCACAGGTAACATGAATTGGAACAAATACATTGAAGACATTGCCAAGGCTACTGCAAAGAAGGTGGGCTTCATCTATCATTCTAGTAAACTCATCACTCCTTACATTATCCTGTATCTCTACAAAGTCACAATTCACCCATGAATGGAGTATTGTTGCCACATCTGGGCTGTTGCATCATGCACTAGTCTCTTCCTCCTAGACAAGGTCCAAAAAAGAGTCTCCAACTGTATAGGTCCCTCACTATGAACTAAGCTCCAGCCTCTGTCCAATCGCCGAAATGTTGCATCCTTGTGCTTGTTTACACAATTACTTCAACGGATTGTGCTTCGATAAACTGGCTATTCTGGTGCATCCTCAATGTGAATTCAGCAGACCAACTTAAAAATCAGCTGAATCCCATCCATTTACTGTGGAGGTCCCCAGATACCAGAGAGCCTTCTACTCACATAGCTGTTTTCCTTGTGCCTCTGGCCTCTGAAACTCTCTCCCTGCCTGATTGTCTTTCCCGACAGTACCGACATACAGAGGTTAACAACTAATGCAAACAGACATCTTGCTACACTTCTTCCAACTTGAGGTTATACCCAAAACCCACACCCTTATTCTCAGTAACCACTTACGTCTACAGTGACGGCCTGCCTTATTTAAGGTGAGATATGTTTTAAAAAACACTACACAATAAGCAATTGTAATGAAAAATTCACATTCGTACACGGTAACAATAAATACAAATTAGATAGTGCATGGTCTCTGCAGAATAAACTGCAAACTATCTTTCTTTGTAGATTATTTATAAGTATAATGGGCTCGGTGTTATTACATGTCTTCCCAACACGACAATCGATATGTGACGGCATAATAAATGTTTCAATGTAAATACATTTGAACAGCAGACTTGACTTGTGAACTTCAAATGATTCAACCTTACCTTATAATTTGCTAGTAAAAGACATAGTCTTATACAGCCGAACCAACGTCATACAAGGTTTACGCATGCGTGTATACTGGAAATAAATGTAATGTTTATCGTCTTGGTTCTGACACTTAATGACAGGAGAACTAGAATATGCATGCCTTGATGCCATTGTTGCTGGAAAATAAAATGTTAGTTTGTGATGAGAGAACAGAGAGAATGTACATAGTTTGCATGGTTCATGTTGTGAAATGATCTGGCATATAAAACGTTCTATTTAATTTTGCATCTACTTTAATCCACCAAGAAGATAGATCAAATTATATGTCGTTTACCTTCAAATCAATAAACTATATCTTGGTTAGTCAAAAATGTGTGGGAGACTTTTAAACGAAGCACAGAGTCTTACATAAGATGACCAACAATGAGGCTTGTTAAGACTTCGATGCGAACAATTGCTAGATACTTCACTCAGCTACAAAAGAAAGTTTAAAGTTAGAAGTCTAAAGTTAGTGACGACAATAATTACCAGCATGGCCTCATGAATATTCGGTTACGTCGAATTCCAATAAGTGCATACACCTAATCCCGCAAACTGCAGTGCGAATAAAATTCAGAAAACTGGGAAATTAAATAATATCGCTTAAACAGAAATATTTAAAATGTGACTATAGAAGAACGTCATCTACTAGAGGAGCTCCATAACATACGTAGAAGAAAATGTAAAACAATCCGGCAAACTGAGTTGCATAGAAGAACAACAGAGAGATTAAACAAAAGCGCCCATTTTTCTAACAACATTTATGGTTTCACAAGAAACTTATAAAGGGGCAAGCACTATAGGAAATTGCTACTATCGAGAAGAGGAATTAACCCCCAATCTCCGTAAGTTCATGACCGGCACTTAGAAAAACAGGAATTGGGTATGAATAAAGGTTTGATACATTTAAAATCAGCAATATTTTCATTTTACACCAAACTGCTCACCTGAACATGGATTCAGGAGGTTATGAAGTGTTATTATCCATGCAAATCGGTTGTTAAAAAGGGGTCTTGTAGTTGATAAAAAGACGGTGCTTTGTCCCAATAAAATTACATGTTACCACCCATGTTCGTCCCCATTCAACTACAGAATAGAGTTCATTTTATAAATATTCAGCAATTGTCTTTCATATGTCTGCCATTCTGCACACATTTCGAGGGTAGAGCATGCTGCCACCAGCAAATATTTCTATATCAGGTCACACATTTATCAGTGATGTCGTTTATGAAAATCAGGAACAACGAAAGTTCAAGGATCGCTCTCTGGATAACATCTGCATTTATATCATGTTGTTTGGATGTATTATTATCGGGAACACATGGGTCTTTCTCGTGGGTAAGACGGATCTATTTATATTAAATATACGTCTAGTAATGTCATACAAATTAATTGTCATGAAAATACCTTTATGCCAGACCATTTCAAAGGTGTTGGATATATTAAGCGTAAGCGCTGTCGCTTCACTTGACTTGCCCAATGTATAGTATATGCATTTGTGACGACCGTTAAGATACGAGCAGTAGAACATGCTGTACTTAATCAATATTTATGGTCAGAAATGTTTAGAATTTACGAGGTAACAGATAATCGCTAAATGGGATAACTATTCAAAGATGTTAGCGAACAACAAGAGACAACTGATGGAGAGATCATATTCCGGGTAAGTCTTATCATCAGAAGTGTTGAAGACTGGTACAACAAAAACAATTGTTCAGTCCTCAGGGAACCAACATTAAAAAAAAAATATTGTAGTTCGGAGAAAACAGGAACCGGTTGAACACAGCATTGCTGTGTTATTATTACTGATATATGATCAGGTCAACTAGCTTATGAGTAGTCAAGTTTTTTTTTATGATATACCGGATACGTGAATGTTTGCTGATCAGGTATAAAGTGTGGTTTCAGTCTGCAATATGAAATGTGGGAGGGGGTGGTTTGCGGAGTCCACAGTGGAGTTCAAGACGGACCACTGGGCAAGTATGTTAGCCTCATCAGTTGCCGTGCAAACGGCATCATTGCGGTTTGTTAATGGGGGAATTTTCAAATGCCATTATTAACCACACTATTATAGATTTTTTCAGAGTACCTAATTCCTCTGACTCAATGCGTTTTTTCGTCATCTCGATATACACTCTTGTAGCTGCGGCTATTACAATTTTACAACGGTTTCTTGATGCTATTAATCTTTATTTTTGTATCATTATAGCAGGTAAATTCGTGATCACGTCCATCAAGCAATCTCCAACGAGGGTTTGTAAATATCAGCCTTGGTAACATTGAAACTGATACAGGGCATCAAGTCTAGACCTAAGACGTAGAAACAGAGAAGAGAGAAAACTAGCCAATTATATTTGCCATATACGTTGACTTGATCTCATACTGCATTTTGAAAAAAAAACGAAGCAATCCATTATTTGTGAATTCTCGCCCGAGAACTTGTCAGGCAAGGTTGTCAAAATGGTTTAGTTATTAACTTCGCCAAATAGAAGTTGTTTTCAGGTGATTTGCTTGCCAGCTGCTCTGCTGACAGAAATTGGTATAGTGCGAGCAGTTAGAAACCGGTCTTTAAAAGAATATCGGATAAAGTGCGAGCTGCGTGCAAATGTATGTAGCTAAAACGATCGGAATCATGGAAAAAGAATTGTGAGAAAAATGAAAAGAACAAACAGACTTGTCACTTTAAATAATGGGTTTTACCCACTAAGCTTATACGTATGTTTGCTTAATTTAACGTATGTAGTTTAGTGTGTAAAAAGACAGTCGTTAGTGTTTTTTTTCTTTATTTATGTTTTTTTCTTTATTTTGTAATATATAACGTCTGGTTGTTTCTTCTTTCTGTTTTTTCCTAGTTTTGTCTTATATGCGATATGTATTGATCTTCGAATCCGGTACAGTGATTTTATTTTAACGGCAGCACGTAAAAATATATAAAACAATCTGCAGGTCAAACTGTTTAGTGTGTAAAATTGGCAATCATTATTGTGTATTTATCTGCACATCAAACTCTTATAAGTGTAGATATGTTCTTGTGTTAATATATTTAAGCGGTAATGTCCAGTAGTCCTTTCTTTTGAGTTGTTCTTCTTCTTGTCAAATCCGTGCGAAACGGTCACATCGTGTTTACGTAGTTACGTTAACCTATCTGAGTCCATGCCTTACAAAATGCCAGTCTAAACAGTTTCGTAAAATGTGCTATTAGTGGTGCGTATAACGTAAGCGTTATTTTCACCAATACTAGAATTAAGTATGTTGCGTATGTATAGTTTATTAATATTTATATACTAGTGTTAATGTATGTATGATAAAATGAGTCTATGAAACTATTTTCTTTCGATAGTATTAGTAAATAATTTGTGTACGATAGGTCAGTCGAATAGCTGACTTAAAAGTATATATTTCTCGAAAATAAAATACAGTAAATAGCATGCGATTAGATGTTTAATGAGTTAAGTTAAAAAGTATAAATAATGTAAAAATAATAAGGCAGTTCTAATATAATATACCAACTTACTTGAGCGAGAAAAGGAAAAACCGAAACACGAAAGTGAGTTAAACAATTATATAGGAGCGGAGTGGTATGAATTATTCTCATTGGTTGATACCGAAGGAACAGGCAAAAAAATATTTGCAATGTCGGTGTCCGAAGCTAAACTCTTTCAAGAACCGACTAATGCGTCTGGAATCAGATCGGGTTTTTTTACCGGAGCCGATATTACGGGGAACGGAAATAGGCCTTAATGTATCAATAAAATATAATTTACGATAGTATATCTTTGCATATATACATGCATGAAGTAAATTAAATTTATAGATAATAAGCTACACTAAATAGGTCGTGATTTATTCCGTGATGATTTTCTTTCGGATATTCTCAACGCAATAACAAATGAAAACAGACCCATGAGGTGACTCATTACTTAACTTGAACTATCTAGCTATTTAGCTACACACGTTTACACAAAGTATATCTCTCTTTTTATAAATATATATATATATATATATATATATATATAATAATTAATAATTCAATATTTATTTATAAATATTATATATATATACATATATTTATATATATATTTCTCTCTCTATATATACATATATATATATATTGATATATATACATATATATATGCATAAATATATATATATACATATATATATATATATATATATATATATATATATATATATATATATATATATACATAATTAAATGTTCACACTTGGAAGCGTTGATGAAATGGCGATAAAAAGGAGAATATTTTTAAAACATGGGCAACACATTTTTCATGTTTTTTAAATAAATTATTTATTTATCTTAAGAACTTGAGTACTTTCGGTGTATACACTCTTGTCAAAAGTATAAGCATATTTTTGTTATCTTCTTTTCTCGTTTAATCCTTCTTGATTGAGACATATTTATCGCAGTCAAGGTGAAATTCGTCTTCATGTTACCGACGATTCATGTTAATATGCCAGTGTGTGTAGCACGCGGTTACGTGAATATGGTAGAATGAAAAGTTCACACTTGGCAGCGTTAAGGAAATGGCAGTATACATATGTTTCTTCTCCAGTCACAATTCCTTGCAAAAATAGTTCTCGATTATTCCTGAAAAGCAAAGATGTGCAAACAGTCAATCTTTGATTTCATTGAGCGTCGGTTAAATCGTGGGGAACCCAGTATCCAAGTTTTGAAACTTTTCCTAACTCGTGAAGGCATTAAACAATTGTGGTATTTGTTGTATTGAATTATTGTGCTAATTCTCTGCTGTTTAACTTTAGACCTCCACAGCGTCTTTAATGGCGCCTTTATCAATTGATTGTTATCTTCCCGAACGTCAGCGATCTGACAGAAAAAAGTTTCCAGAAGAAAATTTTCCAAACCACCGTTGACCTTTTCGATCATTCAGAATATATATCCCATCCACAGTTTCAATACTCCTTGTAGCTTCTGCAGCTGAGTTTCCTTATTTGAATTCATAGAGCATGCAATGTCTCAGATGATCCTGATTAATATCCATTTTTTGACGGCTGAGACTGTTAAACTTAATATGTTCTAACTAATTACTATATCTGTGAGCAAGATATTAAGACACCAATCACCCAGAAAATCTAGAACTGGGTACAACTTAGGAGGCTGTAAAGTGATGAAGTAAATAATACAACATTACTTTCGTTCCTTATATATATATATATATATATATATATATATATATATATATATATATATATATAATTAACTTGTAACAAATATCCAGGGGGTATGAATCCGAAGGAAGTTGAAACCGGGTTTATGAGAGTGCTCAATGAAAATTCAGAGCAAAATATATTTTTTTTGATTTTATTCCATTAGTTGCGACAAAACAAGTTTTGTTTCATTGGTGCGAATAGCGACCAACTCATCGGGCCGGCGAAAGGAATTCAAATGGCATAAAATTTTAACTTCACTTTAACGGGAGATTGAAAATTGAAAATACATTGGAGGGGGAGGGGGACAGAGTTGGGGCTTTGTCTATAACGGCGACATGGGACATGAGAGGGGAGGGGGGAGGACCCCAACAAGTCGTGCTTCAAATTATTACGTGGGAGGTTTTTCACGTGTCTGTGCTGTGACAATCTCAATCCCGGCCGGGGTTGGAGGAGGGAGATGGAGCGACGGCCAGAGTGAGTTAAATTTAAAATGAGAATAAAATTATGATTACAACCGTCATTCTTATTTTATTTTAATTCTAATAAGTTATTATCATGTGGATAAAAATGTTTGATAATTTTAATTTAGGGTATTAATTGCTACTTTTGCATTTTATTTATTTTATTTTAATGTTTTGTTTATTATTTGTAGTAAATTTTGTTGTGATTATATTTTTTAAATTGTGATTATATTATACCGAGATCAATACTAGTGGAATCATTTTATGAGAGAAGTTTTCTGGTGTTACCAGTTTTATCATTAACAAAACCGATTATGACAATGGTAACGCCTGCCAATCATACCTACGATAGTCGCAGTGATAACAGCCTTATATAAAAGCCTTAATAAAAATAAAAATAAAGATAAATATGATTCACTTATGTCACAGTGCCTTTACAAAACCTTTAACTCCTCATTATCATCTTCTACTGGAACATTATCATATTTTCGTCTTGGCAATGTTTACATGAACTTTTACATTCTAGCCCATGCCTCTTGCATGTACCCATTAGGTTACTGCGTCCTTTTGAATAGTTTCAATGAATTACTTGAATCAGTGCATCTAGAGCAGGGCATGTGCCCGTCATCACTGGAACAATGTTGCTCCCTTTCACCTTCAACCCCCACTCAGATGGTATCATTTCATCACTACATCTTATCCACTCTATAATCTGGTAGTAAGTCTGCAAATAATGAAATTTACAGGCAGAGGGCGTTAGTGGGAGCTGTTCTGACGTGACGAACGTCTTAACTTTCTCAACTTTTTTGCAGACCATATTGTATCTAATAGATGCCAGGGAGTGTTGTTCTATCCGCATTGAGGAAAGCTACAATTGTCTTACAACTATTGGTTTCCACAACATCGTGGCATTGCTTTGGTAGAGAATATGATTTTGAACAGTCTATCATTGTCTTGTCCTTCTTGACGATTCGTTGGTACCCCAACGTCTTTAGTTATTGTGAATACTCTGAACACCGAATAACATCCCGTAAATCATGCAGAAAAAAACAAATCATTACAAACTGCTTCGACAAGCACCTGCTAGAGAACTTTGATATTATAAAATTAGGATTTCGTCTCGTCAGAGCAAATATAAAACGCAGTACATTTAGAAACGTATTCACGGAACAGTAAGAGAAAGTTAGGGGCTTCTCCAATAAGGGTGGTTAATTTAAAAACAGACCTATTGATAACAGCATTTGCAATTTCAAGATCGACATCTCCTTCTGCTTGAATAACGTCAGAGACTTTTTGTCGAATTCGTTCTATGATCGTCTGCTTGTTTATCACATTTGACAAATTGTCCTCCTTTTTCCCAGCAAATGTTGTTACCTCGGTAATGTTCATCTTTCTTCCAGTCAGATTTCGACTTTGCCGCTGATGAGTACAGTCCGTTATACTTGATCTAACTTAATAAGCATCAGATACGATAGTTACTGTCCCATAGTGTTCAACAGTAAATAATGCATAATCATTTGCAATCTAGTTGTAAGTACGCTCCGCCATCCATTTCAGACGGTGAAATAGATATCCTCCGTCTAGTAAATTGTGATGTGTTACTGGAGCAAGTGTGTCACACCACTGTCCAATTTTGTTTCAACATCATTTCTGAGAGATGCTGCCAACTACGATTTGTCCGCTTGAAGTAAGATGCTCTTTCCTTCAAATAAAGACATCGGGTAGAGACAGAGTTCATAGAACATGAGATCATCCAGCCATAGATCACCTATCTTTGAAGCCACAGGAAACCTCTATAATAAAAGTACTGGGGCAATGCTACGATCTACAGTAACTTTTACATTCTTGCTCGATGCGAGAGTATTTAGACTCAAACTTCGTTTGTGAGAGTAGAAGAAAACTGTATGTCCATCCATCTTCTGTACAATGTCTTTTCCGATTTTGAAAAAGGTCCTGAACATTGACATTCTCGTTAGCAGTAACCCCTGTGATAATATTGCCTAATGATTCATCACCTGAAAACGGATTAAAGCTTTCTAGGAGCTCTGCAATTTTCCTGGGGTATGTCTTATCTCTTTTCACCCGAGAGGAAGAGACCTCCTTATGTTGTTCACTTGTGTGACCTTTTGCATGACAAGGTTATAAGCGACAACATAGTAGACGACATGGCCAAATTATTTTCTGGTGCTCGGACATCTTACTACCTCGTGTGAAGCCACCATGGCTTTTGAGTGAGTGCATTAGTGTTTGCTCGAAGACAAGGTCGGGACCAAGACTTGCCCAGTATTGGCTACTGCGTCTGATTACTAAAAACCTAAACTAGAACTTTCGATGTACTGCAGGGTTGTCATCTATCAAGGCGTACGTTTTCTGGAGATATAGAGTAGCCACCTTCAGATAGTCTGGATGACAAGTGGCTGCGAATATTTGCAGGCAAGCAAAGATGGCACTGACACTCAGTACCCAAGATTCATTTCGATTTGGAATGCTTCGCATTGTATGGAAGTTGAAGTTTCATGACTGGTGGTACACACATTCTGTAGCATGAATACACTACTAAATATTCGATCCGACCTTGAACATAAGTGGCTTTTTCATCCTTTATTGTGTTGCAATGAACCAGGAGACTAAATGTATTATAATATAAATAACATAATAAGTGATAATGACCACAAAAGCACATTGCAAAACAGAGACCGTCGAATGAAACAGCACTAGCAAACAATTATTGGGAGCTCAAAGGAAATAGACGCTCACCAATAATTGAATGGAAAATAATACGACAGGCTAGTAGATGTAGAAATGAAGACGCCCCGTGTAGACTATGTCTGAATGAAAAATTTGAAATCCCAACTTTAAAAACCCCCGAAATCTATTAAACTGTAGAAGTGAGATAGCAAACAGCTGCTTACACAGAAATAAAATTACCTTAGGCTAACAATAAATAAATAAATAAATAATAAGTAAAAAGACCAAAAAACTTAACTAAACTATAACCTAACAATTTAAAAACTAAATTCACCCATTATATTGACACAACAAACAAACAGGATATAGGCCACTCCATAGAAAACACAGCAATATAACAGGATATAGGAAGTAACACTAACCGGATCTTTGTTCGCGAGAAGCCCAACGATTGGCTGTCAGTACAAGAAAGAATCTGATTGATTAACTAGCTAGCCATGTATATAAAAACACCCGGCCAAAATAAGTCCATGCATTTTAGCCTGAAGATTGCCCCCGAAGATGAAACAGGGGAGCTTCTGTGTAGCTTAATTGTCATAAATATAGTTTCATAGCGTATTACCTAGCTTTACTTACGTGTCGAGCAATGTTAAAGTAAATACTGAAAAGTGATACATAAAAAGTGATATCTCCCTATAAAATGTTATGTGGATACATGAAATAGTAATATATATATATATATATATATATATATATATATATATATATATATATATATATATATAACGTGTATATATAACGTGTATATATATATATATATATATATATATATGTATACACCATTCTAACTAATGCTATTGTGTACTTTAAATTAAAGTGTGTTAAAATAGCTTAAACAGACATTAGTAAACTTGGAAATTGCTGTTGGACAGCAGTATCGATTGTCAGTTACTAGAATGTTAATGCATCCGATTTATACGAGACATTTAGTAAAAAAGGTTTTAGTTTAACTCACTTACAATATATTATGCATATATATATATATATATATATATATATATATATATATATATATATATATAAATATCTGAGCGACAATTAAAATTTATAGTTTCTGCGAATCTAATAAAGCCAATTTGACAGAAAACAAACAAATATGTATTCAAAGTCGTCGCGTTAATAAACCCAACCGGGATCAGAAAATACGCCATAGCTACTTTAACTGATTGCGTCTAATGATCTTTAATGTCTTAAATCTATTTTATTAGATCACTGAATTCGCATTTTGGATGAAGAACTTACACGCTTAATGCTGTGAAATATTTGAAGTATTTCATAATAGAATATTATTTTAAAACTCAGATAATGCCACTTTTAGTATTAATATAATACTCGTCGTCAGCATATATATGCATTACCACATTTAGTTTCTACACAGAGTAAACCAGTGGAAACAGGCAGGAGCGTTGTAAACATGTCACTAGTGAAAATCTAACGTCGTAATTTATTACCAATGGAAGCTTAACATTCCCAGTGTAAACATTCATTTATTTTTCGATAACTTTAATTGATCATCGATCATTGTAATTTTGACTCTACGTGAAATAAAGCATGTTTTATCATGAATTTCTGTATTCTTTTATATTCTAGATTTTATGTTGTTAGGCTCAGTTAGTTTCCATTAAATGTCAGCCTATAATTTAGCTAGTGACAAAGTGTCATTATCTGTGAATTCTTAGCTGAGTTTTTCTTGAAATCACTTATTTTTCTCTAGATATGAAGCTAAAATGTATAAGAATGAAAAAAAAGAGATCTTAATAAAACACAGTTGAAAATAATGTCTATAAACAAATGCAAAAAATAGTAGCAATATTTTATATGCTGAGATTGTCTTAAATATTATATAGATAGAAAGAAAGAAAGACAGATAGACAGATAGATAAATAGATAGATAGATAGATAGATAGATAAATAGATAGATAGATAGATAACTAGATAGATAGATAGATAGATAGATAGATAGATAGATAAATAGATCGGTAAGTAACAAGTTAGTTGAACACAACTTAAAGGCTTCGATCGTTGATTCTGCAAGAGCAAATATGAAGATATCATTAACATACTACTTATTATAGGGTCCGGCTTCCATAATTTGTCCATCTTAGATTAAAGATCAACTCCGTTTAGTTATCCCAGGCAAATTCGGCAGTCCCGCTTTCTATCGAATTTTCCAAGAAAAGTATGTAGCACCAATCTCGGAACATTCGATATGAAGTTAGAGTGCCTTTCTGGGATAACTTGTCGGAGTTTCTCCTAAATTCAGGATGACAAGATGATAAAACAGGAATATCCCAAACTTCAACTATAATGTATAGTACTAAAAGACTAAATAATTTAAACCCTCCTCTCTCTCTCTCTTTCTCTCTCTCTCTTTATCTATCTATATATACATTATATATATATATATATTTATATGTATATGTATGTATATATATATATATATATATATATATATATATGCGAGGTCTGTCTGAAAAGTATCCGACCTTAGTCTAGAAAAAATGTTAGCAATACGTGACGAAGTTGGGACCTTAATCCCCTTTAGAATAGGGCCCTTATGCTTCACACACTTAGCCCACCGATCCATCCATTTCCTGAAAAACATCTGGAAGTCTGCTTTTGGAATCGTGTTTAACTCCGCTGTTGCTTTAAATTAAGAAAGTGTTAGGAGAAGATGAAATGTCTAACACCAATTAAGGATAGGTTCGGCCGATTAAAGAAAGGGCGCGCATCAGCGGAGAGTGTCCAGCGTTCTGCCAGGCCCAACAATTCTCAGAGCGCAGCTATTTTTGAGAGAGTGCGAAAAGAATATGATGCGGAACGGGACAGCGAAGATGAAACAATTCTAAAAGAAGATTCCAAAAGATGTTTCCGGTAGTGGATGCGTCGGTGAGCTAAGTGTGTGCAAGCGCAAAGGGACTTACCTTGAAGAAAATTAGTGTGCAAACCCCGTGATGTATTTGAAATAATTATACTCGCCTAAGGTTGGATACTTTTTAGACATTATTTGCGTGTGTATATATATATATATATATATATATATATATATATATATATATATATATATATATATATATATATATATTATTTGTCGCTCCTTGAAAGTAGAGCACTGTAATTGGTAGTATTAACACAGCATGACGTCACTTGCTTATAATGCATCATTCCTTCCCTTAATAGAAGTAGAATGCCTCGACGTCAAAGCCGCCGTTAAAGTGTTAAAATTATCATAGTTTATTCGCTGTTTACAATTGGAGTTGAAAAATACTTGAGATCCGGGGTTTCGAATCGCATGACCGGTAGTGAATAGTCATATCTCTATGCTGATGAGTCCCGATTGAAAAAGGACGAAACGTATACGTACATAGATAATAAACAATAACAAATATTTATTATATATATATATATATATATATATATATATATATATATATACACGTGTGTGTGTCGTGTAAGGTGAGCATTCCGAGCCAAGCGCAATGCAATATTGTATTGCTCATGCCTTTGAATTCTTACCTTCGTACTAAATTATTTACCAGCACTGTTTCAAGCTAACTACCATTTCCTTATATATATATATATATATATATATATATATATATATATATATATATATATATATATATATATATATATATATACCTATTCTATTATCTACAAAAAATGCCATAACATCTCAAATAAATAGTATACAGACATTACCATTGATTTGCACTGATAACATGGGGACATGTGTACCTGCATCAATACGATGCGCTTCTCTCCGTTTCCAGTGCAACACAATTGAGGTTTTCGCTAAATTTCAGTAGTTCATCGGAGATCTGGATGATATACTTCTCTCCCGTTGGTTTCTTCCTCGGAGAACTTACCGTCTTCCAGAGTCATGTTGTTATCACCGCGCCGTATTGTAGTATTTTAAATAGATGTATTCAAATAATAACTGCTAACATGGCTTCATGTTGATATGCTTTATTTATAAATCTAATTGAGTTTGACCTGGGGTTATTTTATTTTTACCTTCCAGTGTTCATTTAGTGTCATCTGACTATAAGTGTCTGCTCTCGTACTCGATATTAGTTTTTAATAAATCAGTGTGAGAGTTTGTATGGTAGAATTCCTAGCTTTTATTCAAATTTCCCGGCTCTGCGATACCGTCAAGACTTGTGTTCAAGTTACAGTTTTAAAACTATGTTTTTGTTTTTATAAATCTTGCTTCCTTGAACATTACGGCCAGTTAGTCAATCGATTTAAGACTACACTTAATAAGGAACACTCATAATTTACCTTGTATTTTTGTTGTTTCTTTTATTCTGAGCCCACAACTGTTTTAACCGGTGTAACGATAGTACCTCAGCAAACAGAAATGTAAACAAAAATACAATATGAATTAATAAAACTTGTATAAGATGATGGTTGTATAAGAAGAACATTACACGAGGATTTATATGAAAGCTTGAATCTGGTGATACCAGATCAGGCTGCCCTGTGGCTCCCTGAGACGAAATTCACCTACATTGACGTTTTTTTTTTTTTTTTTTTTTTTTGTAAAACTTAATTATGTTCTACAAAACCAAAAACAAAAACAACAGCCCCTCTCCCTTTCTCCCTCCCCTTTTTTATTTTTATTTTTCCTACCCTACTCCCGGTCCTGGATATGACCTTAAACTACATCCGATGGTGAGATCCGGCTTACGGACTTTGGGGAATGTGGAGGCTCCTCTTAATTACCATTGCTACCAGGTCCACCCTGACCCGGAGTGGTAGTACCTGTTAGGGTCCCAACTATGGGTTAAATAGAAACAGATATTAAAAGGGGAAAGAAACAAAAAAGAGAAGAAAACAAGACCAGGTTCGGCATTAGATAACCCAAAAAGGGTTGATATACCGTAAAACAAAACAACCAAAGCTTGAATAATGGTTTACTCTTGTTGATAAAGCTAGCATATTTTAACAATGTGGCGCATTAAACAACCCCGGCGTTATTCAATGCTACTTGCGTATATATATATATATATATATATATATATATATATATATATATATGTAATTATTTGTATTGGTGATTACAGCGTTCGTTGTTTTTTTGTGCTTATATTATTTAGATTGTCCTATTTCCTAAGTGATTACGATGAAGAAAATTCCTTTATTAGTCGCCCTTAACTTTATAAAACGTATTTCCTGTTAATATATATTTTGATAAAAATACATTAAATATTTAGGTGATAAAAATCGAACTTACTTCTAGTTGTAAAGACACTACACTATAGACATCAATATCGACTGTTCGATCCTTGTCTAAGTTGGCCATGCTGATGACGGTTGTGAGACCGAAACACCTGGTCATTGATTACTTTTATGTACGTATAAATTAATAAACATTGTGAAAAATACCAGAATTCGTCTGTTTAATATTACCTTTTGTATTTTTTATATTTTTATGATGGTCTTTTTTTCTATTTAAAAAGAAAATAAATAAATTGTCCACCTGTTTCACAGGTTACACGAACGTTTTACATTCTTCGTCGAATCATCCTCATGTGTCAAACGCAAGCGAACCAAAAAGCTGGAGAGAGAAGAGAATTTTAAAAAGACAGCGGATAATTATACACTGAGTATATATACACACATTAACACACACACACACACACACATATATATATATATATATATGTGTGTGTGTGGGGGTGTGTGTGGGTGTGTGTCCTAATACTGTATAGGTGCCATTTTATACTTATTACTTTTGTTATTATATGACTAATAATCCCTGTAAATATGTGAAATATAAATATGGAGTTATGTTTGGCCACAGGGCATTTTTTTAAGCGTAATCCTGAAAAGTTGTTGATTTCTCTGCATTTTATATTGAATACTAATATGCTAAAATATTTTATTAGTAGAGTATAAGGCATGGCAATTTCCAAGATGTAATTTTGTTTTTTCTCATTTCTCGTTGCTACGATAAATATTGGTTTATGTTTTTACTGTCAGTGCAGAAATGTATTTCTCTCTAACGACGCAACTCGTTAATTCAATAATCAAATATCAGCAATCTGTTGGGTTATCGATTTTCCGGATGTTCAGCTTCGAACTTTGCACAAGTCTCTTTTTTCACTTCGTGTAGTGCAACGTTTGCCCCAATACAGTTGCGTAAATAAACGTTTAAAAATGGTATTTCCTAAGTAAACACGAGTTTCAACAAAGTAGCCACATAACGTAACGTCGGAATAAATCACTAATACCTGTTACAAATATTAATAAATATATATATATATATATATATATATATATATATATATATATATATATATATATATAATGATTTATAAATAAATCTTGTTTTGCAAAGTAAACCAATATATATACAAATATATATACACATATTTAAGTGTGTATATATATTTGTATATATATATATGTATTTATATATATATATATATATATATATATATATATATATATATATATATATGTATATATATATATATGTGTGTGTGTGTGTGTGTATCTATACATATACATATTTATTCTGAGTCTGACGATAAATAACGAATACCCCGTGTAGCATTGCTTGCGTGGTAGTCTAAATCAAAGTATAACCCAGGCTTAGACTGTATTCGTTCTGAATCTATATAACTTCAATCCACTGACGCAACACATTCATAAATGACTGGATATAATGCCGGGATAATCAGTCATTTCGGAGTTTCCCTTTTCCTTGGTAAAACGAAGATTTGCAAGTATAGTCAAAGTTCCATATTTTTTAACTAGATATATCATGATATATTAATCTATGCCTTCCCAAATGTATAAGTGAATGTAAAGAAAGTTTACCGACACGCATATATATATATATATATATATATATATATATATATATATATATATTTATACGGTATACACCATGTTTATTTAAATCAAGCTTCAGTGATCCGTCAATGTTTCATCCCTGTAAGGAATCATGTATATATGTATATATATGTATATAAATATATATATATATGATATTTATAAATAACTATTAATTATTTATTACCTACAGATATCGATGTTTTATGCTAACGCAATCTTCAGTGCAGGAAGTTAATTCTCAGCGGTCGTCGGGCTCGAAGTCCGATCACAAATCGCAACTGATTAGCAGTCAAGAGCGTTAACCCTTCGGCCATAGGGAATTAGCTAATAATTAAAGAGAAATTTAATTTTGTAAATAGGGAGTCGACGGCTAATTTACACGAGCAGTTAAAGTGATCAACAAACTGTGTTTGGAACTTGCATGAAGCTATTTGTACTGCTTGTTATTAAACTCACTCAGAGTTGCCGGCCTTTAGTGAAGGGGGCTTATAATAATATTTATAAATAAATATGAATTATTCATTACCTACAGACATCGATGTTTCATGCTAACGCAATATTCAGTGTAGGTCGGCGGGTTCGAACTCCGATCACAAATCGCCACTGATTCGCAGTCAAGAGGGTTAACCCTTCCACCATTAGCTAATAATTACAGAGGAATTTAACTTTGTAAATAGTGAGTCGGCGGTAAATTTACACGAACAGTTAAACTGATCAATAAACTGTGTTTGGATCTTGCATAAACTATTTGTACTGCTTGTTATTAAACTCACTCAGAGTGCCCGGTCTTTAGTGAAGGGGGCTTATAATAATATTTATAAATAACTATTACTTATTTATTACCTACAGACATCGATGTTTCATGCTAACGCACTCTTCAGGAAGTTAGTTCTCATCGGTGTGTGTGTATACACAAATATATATATATATATGTATATGTATATATATATATATATATATATATATATATATATATACATACATATATATATATATATTTATATATATATATATATATTATTTTATGTATCCACGAAAATGTTATAAGAGTTTATGATATTTTATGTGTCAATTTTCAGTATTTACTTCAACAGTGCCATAAATATATTTTCATAACTTTCTATATATATATATATATATATATATATATATATATATATATATATATACATATATATACATACATATATATATACATATATATACATATATATATATATATATACATATATATATATGATTTATACACACAAAGTAGTGCATATATATGTATATATATATAAATTGAAATGCCTATGCTCCTATATATATATATGTAACCAATGAATTTTTTACATTATTTTGTTAGGCTCGACTAACTTACCATTTCAAAGTTTTAAAATGATTTACATTCCGTTGGCAGTTGGTTAGTAAACAGATGGAATTAGTTTTTCTTGTTTAATAATAAGTAAGATTAATCAAAACGAAAGCACACTCGAGGATAAGAGTGATCAGATTAATGGAGTGTCAGTTACAATAATGAAGACTATTATGAAAGGTTTGAAAGCTGTGTATTAAATTAGCACAAGTTGATTACTTATAAAGATATATAAATGATGTGGGTAAAGATTACATTTTTGTCATTGGAATTGAATTAATGCACTATATAATATAAAGTCAAAATATAGACTTGAGTAGAGTATCAATCGATAATAGAAAAATACTGTTTTATGTGATTGGAAGCTGGTATAAAATAGTTGCCTTCTACTACTACAATACTGCAGGTAATAAAATAAGCTGTATAATTGATACTTCATATATGGCAGAGCTCTAGTAGACTATGTTGTGACAAATTAATTTATAAAATTATTTATTTTAGTTCGAGGAGTACATCATCAACAATGTTTAGGCGTACAATCGCTTCTAAAATGATAAGTATTTGTTTTCCAGTTTATCATTTACTTATTCTTTCAAATCAGTATGTACTTCAGTGCGTTTGATAAAAAATGCAACATGAATTCAAGCAAAAAACATTGATATTTTCTTTTTCATTACACAAAATATATATTAAACTATCAGAGGTAAAAGAAAAATAACACATGTACATAAATTGATAATACACTTCTTCTTTCTGATAATTATTACAATAATGATAAAATTAATATAATGTTTATAATAATAGAAATAATAATTTAAAAATAATGAGAACATATATAATGGTTTAGATTCTTAAAATAAAATATAAGAAAATATGTAAAAAATAACATCAATGATAACAATAAAAGTAAATTAATAATAATAAGATAAAGAAGACGAAAATGTATGATAATAAAATAGTAATACATAATAATAATAATAATTATAATAATAATAATAATAATGATAATAATTATTATTCAATAACCTAAATTAAAACTACATGTAATACTGTTATATCATGAAGGGCCCTGAAAAGAGAGTAAGTGTACTAGTATTGATTGTGACTGGTGTGAATTGTTCGATTCAGTGCAAATTGAGCTGTCATCTGTTTTCAACAAGGAAATCCAGTCAGAGGAATGATTCCCGCGTCTTGTGATCTGACAATGGACTTTGGGGAAACAAGTTTCAATCAAATGTTAAAGGGCATGACCTACCAATAATTGACAAAAGTTAGGATAGATTAAATCAGCAACGAAAATCAAAAGACAATTTTTAAATAGGGATTCTGTAGCTAAGTGCAGAATAAAATAAATAAAGATTTGTTCGGACGACTAACCTTTTGCAAGAAAAGGTCAAACAATGATAAACGGAAATGAACTGAGATTAAAAGCAGAAATTAAAACTGAGTATGAACACAAAAGGTGTCATAAAAGAAATTAATTACGCAGTGAAAATTGTTCTAAAATATGATTTCATGTGCATAGAGAGGAGGGGTGGATGGAAAGTCATCACTCACAAAGAGAGAGAGAGAGAGAGGCGCAAAGACGAACACTAGAACGACGGGGAGAAGAGACGCCCGAGGATTAGTATAAAAAAGTCCGGCGGGCGAGATTCGAGAAGTTTTCGCTTGAAGGTTCGAGGGGCGAGTATCACAAGAGAGAGATCCAGCGTGGCGAACTCTAATTTCTTTCTTGGAACACTATGCACTCTGAATTTATTTAGCCACGAAAGATACATTTTCGTAGATAAGTGTTAATCGTTGGGCGTTTCTCTCAAAGACTTTCACGATAAACACTTTCGAAGGATACTCGAGAAATCTCTCCGTTGACGGTTAAGGGGAACCAACTACGCCCGCCGAAAATAAGAAAAGATTGTTTTTTCGCCGGACCAAAGCTTTTCGACAACAAACTTGTCGCCAGTGTGCGCATCTGACCCCAGAGACCGTTCCGAGAAAGGAGCCCGGGAGGAAGTAGATGTAAGGTTACACTTTTCGCAAAAGAACCACAAACGCAGACTTTTTATTAGGGACACCAAAAACAAATATACATGTCCAATCTTTTTCCCACAGGTGTATCAATTAAGAAGAAAAAAAAATAAAGATAATAATTACTTCATATTACTGTGTCACGTTTTTGTAACCTGTTTCCTGCCCCCACATGCCCTGAGCGACAGCGTATTGCAACAATACTGGTAAAATACAAAAAATGTAACTCCAAAATGTAGGCCCATTACATATTAGACAATATATTTTTTAAATTTAAAATCTGACTTACCAAGCCACAATATACAAACATTAAAACTCAAATTAATAATATCATGTAAGAGATGTCGCCGTTGAAAAAACAATCACAAAATCATATTCACGAATAATAACATGGTTTAATTCATGATTATATCACCGTTACTGGGATCTTACAGAATGCGGTTGTAACCTATAGTCGAATGCAAACTAGTATGATGGGTTAACACATGCATATGCTTAGATGATCTCTACAAAGTGTGTTTTCAGCCCGAAACTTGACACTATACCTTTTAAAGATTTTACAAAATTAAGGAATCCTAGAAGTGAACAAGCAAATAAATGTAAACACAGAACACACTTTACATTAAAAACTCAAATAAAAAAGAAATAAAATTACATTCATGTAAACATTACTAAAAAATTAAATAAATATGTCGATAACTTATGGAAAATTTGATAAATAAATTGATTTATTTCGCCCGTGAAGTGTAAACTCACCTATTTTGTTAGAGCGCCAAATTATCGCGTCATATTTATTGAGTTACACCCATCAACTGATGTAAATGAACTCGTGAAAAATTTTAATAAAACAAACGATTCTGTTTGTAGTTAGAGGACGCACTAGTTAGAAAAGGGAGTGGTCAATATACATGCACGCAATAAGCATGGTGATATCGTCTTAGAATAAAACATAAACGTATTTATACAGATTACCTGCCATGAGTATATTTTGATACTAGTTATATTTTTTTAATTAGTTAAGCTGTTATTGCAGTGTTACTATCTATGGCAGTCAAAGTTAAACATGCGACACACACCTCTTTTTGTAATTTACATTTTACGATATACCTACTGCTTTCAAATGTTCATTCTTGTTTAATAAATTCGACTATATAAGAAACTCAGAAATGTGTTGTACTTTGATGTGTAAGCCATCATATACTGAATGCATGTAACTAATTAGAAATATATATATATATATATATATATATATATATATATATATATATATATATATATATATATATATATATATATATATACTGTTACCCGGATATCAGTTGAACAATATTAGTTCTAGGGAAAACAACCGGTTGAATCTCGCGAAAAATCGTTGGTAACGACGCCTTAAAAAAATCGAAATGAATATTAACAAGCCGCGCGTGCGTGGTCTCCCTCTGTATGTGACTCGATATGGCGAGTGTAAAATGCAATAAATTTGGGCAATTTGGGGCAATTTTGCGCGAACCAGTATTTGTATGATGTCAAGGATGCGTAATTTATATCCAAATAATTGCCTCTACATTTTGGCCAAGTTTCAGAAAAATTGAATGGATGGATCAAACGTTATGGGAGAAAAGGGTCATTTTTTGCCATTTTGGGGGCTTTTGACCCCCTGTGGCGCGAACCAAATTTTTTCCAAGGTCACCGATACTTATTTTCTATTAGAAACAATTGCATCCACATTTTGGCCAAGTTTCAGAGAAATTGAATGGATGGATGAAAGGTCATGAGGCAAACAATTTCATTTTTTGCCATTTCGGGGCCTTTTGACCCTCTGGGGGACTAACCACTTTTTTTTTCAAGAATTCTACCCTGACCAAAGTTACAACTTCTATGCAAAATTTCAAAGAAATTCAATGAATGGTTGCGGAGAAAAAATCCGGACGGACGGACTGACGGACATGCCTCAAAACATAAGTTTCTAAGTTTATAAAATCGAAGGACCAATAATTATAAAGTGTGACACATGGCTAGTAAACATTGTCGAATTTTAGTAGCCGCTTATCTTTATCAGTGGCGCCATGAACGACCAGATAAGGGTATTTCATTACATCTATTTTAACAGACAGTGTGTTAAAAGAAACGCTTTAATCTAATACTCGAAATACTCGTTTTGACTACGAGTTTATTCCTATTTCAGTCACGTAAATTATTTAGAGTGAAGTAGATTTCTGCATTACCTAAGAATAAGTAATATGTTTAACCTGCACTATGTTTTAGCACAACAAGCTTCAGATTTTTAATAGTTTTACAAGTTTCATATGCACGTGAAAATAGATCGGGAAATTATAGTCGACACGTAAACAAGTCGAGAAAGGAACTAACTAAGAAAGAACGATAAATTAAGTTTATAAACATGTTTTTTTATAAGTTAATTAGCAAAGAGAGTTATCGTTCTCTTTTGCTAGCATATTTCTCTTTGTTTATAAAATTAGCGACTATATATTTCCCAACAAATTTTTATTTCGGCGTGTCGCGTGGACATTTGGACTTTACTATTCCTCTTTTTTTAGATAGTACTAGACTATCTAAAAAAATAAATGCTATTTTTTTTCACGTATCCAAAATGTATTTACATTAAAACGGTGTATGCTTATTTAATTCCGCGTGGTACTACATTCCTAACAGGCATTACTTTCTCTATTAAGGGGAGGCAGGATAGTATAGTTCGTTCTTAACGATAACATCATCCCTGGATGCCCTACTTTTTGTGTGGAGGATGTAGTGTACTATCTATCGGCTTTCATGGTATAATGCTCCCCAGCAGTAACTCTTACTTTATAAGACGGGAGATTCCGTGGTAATGATATAATCTCCTTAGTCTAAACTCGTTCTTTGGCATAAGTGTATGTACGTCTGTTCATGATGATATCATTCTAAAGCCTAGCAAACATATATAAATATATAAATAGAAATATATACACCCACACACACACACATATATATATATATATATATATATATATATATATATATATATATGCCTGTGGGTGGGTTCGTGTAACTCGAATGATTACGAAGATTGCTACTTGGAGATCGGTACATTTTCACATGTATGAGGTAAAATATTTATTAAACTCGTCATGAACAAGATCGATGACTCTTGAATAGGACATATTCCTGTCAACATTGGTTATCGATTTGAACTTTTGATTAGGCTCACATCAACTTATTATAATCAACCAATCAATCAAAATAAAGTTCCGACATTGTCATAATCGACTGGCTCGATGACATGCAATTTAAAGGATGATACGGTTCGGCGCCAGGCGTCAGGCGAGTAGAACTGATTCAAGATATATGTATGCTGTCGTTAAGGTAAATGGCGCGGGTGAGAGGAAGCGTTGTGTGTCGCTGTCTACGAGAGTCTGTTTAATGGGTTAAAGTAATTGCATTATGATATGAAGGCCGGAGATTCAGACTAAAAATCTTAGTGTATTGAAAGTATAGTCTGGCAGAACGCTTATTGGTTTACAAAGATCAGTCGAGACTAGAAATTGATGTTTTTATCAATAAGTATTTGGAAAAATCAACCAGTATGTGTAGAGTAAAAATGAAGCTAAAACATTAGGAGGAAATGTATATATATATATATATATATATATATATATATATATATATATATATATCATATGTATATATACGTATATATTTCGTATCATATATATATATATATATATATATATATGTATGTATATATATACGTATATATGTATATCGTATCATATATATATATATATATATATATATATATATATATATATATATATTAAATTGAGAATAAAAGCCCCTTACAATGCAAGATATATTTATTTCCTTTGCTTTTTTTACATGTATCTTATTAATTTCGAAGATAAACTCTATCTTCAGAGATGCTGTTCTCTTTTTTTTTCATTAAAATAAACAAACTTATTCTTTTAGTTTTGTTTATCTGTAAAACGGCCTTGTGTGTTATTTGACGTACTGTCCGCTTGTGGTGTAACTTCGCGGTTCTTTGGTTGAACGGAAACGCATCGGGCATGCTGGTATATTAAGGATATTGGTAGTTCAACATTTTATTTTCATAAGCATTGAGGAATAAGTATTAAATTGAGAATAAAAGCCCCTTACAATGCAATATATATTTCTTTCTTTTTTTTGTTGACATGTATCTTATTAATTTCGGAGATAAACTGAATCTTCAGAGATTCTGTACTCTTTTTTTTAATAAAAATAAACCAACTTTTTTTTTAGTTTTGTTTATCGGTAAAACGGCCTTGTGTGTTATTTGACGTATGTCCGCTTGTGGTGTAACTTCGCGGTTCTTTGGTAATACTTATACCTCAATGTTTATAAAAGAAATGTTGAACTACCAATATATATATATATATATATATATATATATATATATATATATATATATATATATATATATATATATATATATATATATATATATATACGAAACATGTCTAAAAAGTATCAGTCCTTAGGCCAGAAAAAAAACGTATTTGAAATATTTTTCTGGCCTATGGTCGGATACCTTTTAGACAGTCTTCGTATATATAAATGGATATAACCTATACAGTACGTAACACGATTCGTAAAGAGAAAAAAATGTCACCTCGAGAGACGAGTATAAAATGACAAAATGTTATTGGCAGGTTTAATGCTTTAAAGAAAAACTTTAAAAAAATGTTGTAGGTTTCCAATTTTGAAACTTTAGTTGCGAGAACTTTTAATTACGTATAAAATAGTGACAAGGTAACAAATACACACAGGTAAATAATAAAAACATGGACACGTACACAAACACATATAATAGCATATAATAGAGGAATCCAGTAAACAATTATATATATACATACATAAATCTCTGTTAGTTAGTTCACCTTAAACAAGGCTAGTTGCAACTGTAAACGCAATGGTTACTGAAAATTACGGTGAAAGTTTAGAGGGTTATCCTAAATTAGGAGTTTTGCAGCGAAATGCTTGTTCACATAAGTTTTAATATTCTTGCATGTCGGTACAGTCGGTGAAACAGATCGCAGGTAGGGAGTTCCGGAAGTTGATAGCTTTAAGAAAGAAACTATTGGAGTAGAACGGTATCCGGCATCTGGGGAACTCCACAGTGAATGTATAGGATTTAGCTGATTGTAGGGTTGGTTGAGTGTATTTAAGTCGAGGGGGGGCAATCACAGCATGTTCATCGAAACACATTCAATTGAAGTACTTGTATAACCAGCACAAGGATGCAATGTTGCGACGATAGGGACAAGGGCTGGAGATTTGAAGATAGTGACGAACCGATTAGATGATAGATTGTTAATACTTTGTCTTGGAGAGAGAGACAAGTGTATAGTGCAAAATCCTATATGTTACAACAATACTTCATGCATGGGCGGATGGTGGATTTGTAGAGATATAGGATATTATCGGGTGTGAGAAGTGTTCTAACACAGTAGAACGATTCCACTTTTTTGCAAGAGCCTTAGCAATGTCGTCTACGTATTACTCTTATTGTGTGTTGCTTGTAAATGTTAGGCCGATGAGTTTGAACATCAGCCTCTCAGATAAGATGTTATTTGCCAAGGCAATCGGTGGTTTAAGAGGTTTATTCTAGTTGTTGACGGGAAAAGAGCTTTGCTTTATCAGCATTAAATGCTACTATCTATTTATTGCCCCATTGCACTACAGATTTAAAGTCACTTTGTGAGGATTCAGCCATTGCTTCAGATGTGTGCGCTTTGTCCATATGAATACAATACACTATCTCAGTATACATGGTTCTACATATGCATATATTTACATATAAACAATGATGT
>OY744515.1:213649480-213681980 GCA_963556195.1 Sepiola atlantica | reverse complement strand
TATAACTTTCATATTTTGAAAAAATATATGTTACATAATTTGTGTCGTTTCAATTAAGTATTTTACATTTTTTAATCAAAAACAAATTAATTCATAGATTTATACAAACGTGAAAATAGCGATATATGGAAAAATATGTTCAAACAATTTAAACAAATAATATAGATGTTTGTTTATAAGTTTTTAAGTTTATTATTTCAAAATAACATTCCACATAAACTGAATGCTTTATTTGTATCGGGAATTGTGTTAAATATTTCAAAAAGCAATGCAATCTGCTAATATATTTCTCAAACCAATTTGCAAGGCTTGACTGCTTTAAAAAAGTTAATCTGTTTTATATTCAACTGGTTTTATTTTTGTAAACACGACAACTTTGCACCAATAGACAATGCCCACTATTATTTAAAAACAGTAAACCAATTAGTTTTCTTAAATCCCAAACAACGATTCGGAACAACAATTTTCTCAGGAATTCGAAACAATGAATTAGTCCTAATAATTCGACAACAAAATTTTGCCACCTTAATTCAGAACAACAATTAGTCTCCTATATTTAAAACAACAATTAGCAACAGCAATTTGAAGCAACAATTAGAATCAACTTCACTCATGTGTTTCTGTTCAATTTCGATTACGAACTGTTTGACGTACAGATTCGCATTTCAAATAATAAAAAGAAAATTAGAACAATAAATATGAAAAGCAGTGAATTTGATGGATGAAAATTATAGAAAATAAAAATATGTTGAAGTCCAAGAAAAATAAAAGAAAGAAATTATAATATATATTTTTTAAATACTAGTGAGCAATATCCAAACGGTATAAAAATAATAGAGAAAAAACAAACATCGTGAATAATAAAACAGATAATGCTTAAAGACAAAACAAACATGGAGAAAAATAAAAATGCATATGAATTTAATAAACCGCATATTAAATATCAGAAATATATATTAAGAAAAAGAAACAGATGAAAATTAAAAGTCAAATAATATTAAACGACAAAATATTAGTTATTTTATAAAAAAAAACAATAGGACAAATAATTAAAGGAAATGACTAAACAATTTTCCCAAGCATATCATTTTGCCTTGGGCATTAAGAATGTAATAACTAGCAAATAAAACATACACTGTTAATAATTTTATCAAAAATTTTGAAAAACAAGACTGTTGGCAGTTTATCAGGGGAATTATTCGTACCATACTTTCACTAATGAGCACTTTTTTTCTTTTAGAGTAATACAGTATAATGCGCCACATTGTATGCTTTCAGCATCGGCTAACTTCAGGAATTGAATTCACTAATGAGTTCAGATATCTAGTAATCTCAATTGATAAATTATAGAGTACTAATGAATAAAAAAAAATATTAATTGTGATGTGATGTCTTCCAGTTCTGAAAAGCAGCAAATATATATAACCAATTTTACATTAAAAGCTGACATTTCCATGAGGGGCATCATCTATGGCAGGTTATTATACTTGTCAAGTCAAAAATATAAGAGATAAGTTTGATGACATAAGTGACAACATTATCAAGAAAAAAACATCGTAAATTTCTATCCTAAATAACCAATTGCGGTGGCATTATTCATGGAAAAATATAAACTTGAAATTGAAAATATATTTAAAAAGTTATTCTGAAAATAATATCTGTACTAAAGTTAATAATAATATAATTTTACTGAAATGAAAATATTATAATTTATTCTGTAATTTTAAGAATGATTTTTGAAATATAGAATTCATTCTTATTTTTAATAAACTTTTTTTTTAACCCATTCGAAACATTGACTATTACATTTTATTCTAAAATTAATAATTGATTTTGAAATAATTAATTTACTATTTCGAAATATACTTTGATTTATTCTAAAATAATTACAATTGTTTAACTTACTTTAAACCCAGAAATCGAGCTTCTTTCTTATGCCGAAACTTATTCTGAAATTATTATGACAAAACATTATTTCCGAATGTATTATTATTTGAATTTTAAATATTCAACATATTGTTTATCTTAATTAACCTCATGTTGAAAATTACAATTCTAAAATAAAATTTATACTAAAGGCAATACTAAAGGACTATTAATAATATTTGAACGTATTCTGAAAAAATGAAATGTTTAAGATTATTTAAAACACACACACATCATAATGTATTATTTTCATCATTAAACTGACTTTGACCATAGTCTGACAATAAGAGATTTTATTAATTTATTACTATTTGAATTTTAACTTTTTTGTCTTATTCTATTTTATTCTAAAAATCACAATTCTGAAAATAGAATTCATGCTGAAGTCAATATTAATTATTTCATTTATAATAATTTTAGAATTACTTCAAATATCATAATGCTTATTGGTGCAACTCAAATACAAATAGGTATGGAATCTGCCTGTATTTTACAATGTATCCCCATTCACAGGTGATGTATTATTCTATATGTGTGTGTTACATGCAATATTAATATGTTATCTTAAAATTTTAATTAAGGAACATTTTAAACCAAACATTGACATATTTGACTTAATTCGACTCTATTTGTTAACGTTTGCTTATTGTAGTAATTTTCGCATTTGTTTTCAGTGACAAATAGATTCAACATTTTCTAAAATATTTTCAAACTTAATTTCAAAATTTAAATTTAAAAATTTAGTAATTAGGTGATCAAAATATTAAAGTTTAGGTATCCACTTACTGCATAGTTGAGTCACAAAATCAGTTAGCCTAACTTGTTAATGTTCCTAAATTATCACATTTTCTATTTGCTTGACGTGACTATTTAGACGGAATCTAACGTTTTATTAAATAAATAAAAGATTCATGGTGTTTTATTGCATTGTTGTGTTAACCAAGATACCAATATCTAAGAAAAGGCTAGGTAAAAACATTGCATACGTGATCAAGTATGATTTTATATTTCCAGCTTCAATATTTTAAGAGTTATTTGCACTTGTCCTGTACTTTTCCAGGTGTATATTAAAGAATATTAATACACTTGCGTCCGAATGTTTGAGTCTCTCTCTCTCTCCATATATATATATATATATATATATATATATATATATATATATATATATATATATATATATATGGGAAAATGAAAAAGGAAAAACAAACAATGTTTTTTTTATGTGTACATCAACGTTTCGTCTTTATTAATAAAACCTCTATCAGGATGATAATATAGAGAAAAATGTCATGCAAGTACAATATATATATATATATAGCCACTCCTACACCGATGAAGGTTAAAGAGCCTGAACGACGTCGTCTGTAGGTAAGAAAACACTTATATATTCCAAAGAATAGTTATAATATATGTATATATATATATATATATATATATATACGTATATTTCCATATTAATCAGTACTCAATATTTTAGTAGAGCTTTGTTGCAGTTGGAACATTTACTGATGACCAGTAAGCTATACAGAGACTTCCGTGTAACACGCCGTAGGGAATCATCACGATGTACACTTACAATATAGATGTGAAATTACTTCATATAAGTGTTAATTTACATCCCGTAAGTGTAGGAATTTCAAAATTATCTTAAATATGTATTTACTTATGACTATCAAAGTAGCGTGTCTGCATTACATTTCCTTTATACATTCTGAAACAAACATATCTGAAGTATCTGAAGATCAAAAGGTGTATATAAAGGGGCACATCATAAGTGATGATCGCTTATATATGCAATTTTGAATGGTCAATGATTCAATACCCTTAGATCTGCACAGATAACTAACAATTATATGTCTATTATCTGATGAAAGGTAACATCAATTGTGAGCAAATCTCTTGAAATGCGTTAGAACTGTGACATAGAAATCGTCTTGCAATGCGTCTGTAACGGAATCGATTCAGAGTAAGCAAAGCGCTTATGCTTGGCGTTATTAATAATATGGTTAATTTAAATACAAGCACAATTTAATCAGAAGTAAATTGTGATTGGTGGCAACAGTTATACATAAAGTTAAAACAAATCGAATAAAACGCTCAATATACCATAGGATATTCTTTCATTTTGTTAGTGCATATACTGAAAAATATGTAAATTTACAAATATTGACTAGTAAACAATAACATGACGAATATTGTCATAATTAATTCTATATTTCATTTGTCAACATATTAAAGTTGAGATTTCAACTAGCAAAATACATACATACACACACACACACACACATATATATATATATATATATATATATATATATATATATATATATATATACTCTCCGCCTTCATATATATATATATATATATATATATATATATATATATATATATATCAGTATTATTATTATTATTATTATTATTATTATTATTATTATTATTATTATTATTATTATTATTATTATTATTATTTCATGTATACACATAAATTGTTATAAGGGATTATAAGTTTTATGTATCAATTTTTCAGTATTTACTTTAATAGTGCTCGATACGTGAGTAGAGCTAGGTAGTAAGTTATTAGAATATATTTATGGCAATTAAGCTATACAGAGCCTTCCGCGTTTCATCACTGGAGGGAATCGTTAGGCAAAAAAAGATGGGGTTAGTGTTGCCGTTTTTTTTAGACACGTCTAGCTAGTTAACCAAACAGCTTCTTTGTTGTTCTCTTAGTCAATCATTGGGTTTTCACGAAGAAAAGTTTAGGTTGGGTGTACTTCTTTTTTTATTCTATTGTTCTGTTTTCTATAGGATAACCAATCCTTGTTTCTTTGTTGTTCTCTAAGCCAATCGTCAGGCTTCACAAACAAGGTTTCAGTTTGTTTTACTCTCATTTCCTATTCTATTGTTCTGTTTTCTATAGGATAACTCATCCGTGTTTCTTGTGCGTGTTAATATAATCAGTGACCTTATTTTAACACGTGCATGCTTGTATTTATATTTAAGGTTTTAGTTGTTAAGTTCTTATCGTGTTATTTTTATTTATTTATTTATTTGTTTATTTGTTTATTTATTTATCATGTATTTTTAACCTGAAATATTTGTTTATCTGTTTAGGCACTTCTACAGATTAATAAGTTTTGAGGGTCGTCTAAATTACTACATGGTATTGTATGTTGCCGAATTGCACCCTCTGTTGGCATTGTACAAGCATATCTTGGATCGACAGGCTCTGTCGCAGTTGCCACAGATGTAGGTGATGTCTGGTCTTAAGAGCTCTGTTTCAGCCCTCTGTCGTCAGTACTTACTCTTCCATCCCTACTGATCTCTCCTCTCGCCACTCCTTTTGCAACATGATTTTACAGCTATTCTCCAGCGGCTGCGCAACTTTGCTTTTTATCCCTAGTCAAACACTTATTTCAGTAAAAATCTGTTTGATTATTATTTAAGTTGAGTATTATTTAGGTTCAGGCGTATGAATACACTCAAGAAGAAGATAGATGCTCTGAAAGAATAGGCTCCTTAACTACTTCAAGCTTCTTTATTGAAAATGTTATAAAAAAAGAGATAGGATCATATGCCGAATCCTTTTAATATAGCGTGGTCGAGCAGCTTCTAGGTTCCCATTAGTTTTTTTTCCGAATAACAAATATAGTTTTGAACGGATGTAATACCTGAATTCCAACAATTATAAATGAATGAGACAAGATCTTCTTTGCATTCTACGAAGACAAGCCCTAAAATGTGCATCTAATTACACGCTTTAGCGATCAGGGACGTATCACTCTTATATTTCCATGTATTAGCGAAAACACGTTGTTGGCATCCACATATCTGTGAGAAATGTTGCGAAACTTCTGAAGAACAGCAACGCTAGCAAGGCAACTGGTACTGTCAATATTCGAATCATTAAAAAGCTGCGGCTGGAATAAGCTATAATGCTTACAAAGCTGTTAAATCATTTCTTAAAAGAGACAAACTTCCTGTAACATTTGAAAAATTTCTCAGTTTACCCAGTATTGAAAAATACTGAAAGTCGGACTTATTTCTTTAAGTACAGACAAATCAGTTACCTCACTCAATAAACTATCAGATAGTTTAGTCAACCAATCTAGTCTGTAACAAACAACATGGATTTTGTATTTCAAGAAGAGTAGCATACATGCTGACTGTAATTTCACACAAAATCAACGAATTCATATGTCTAAAGTAATAGCTTATGGTATATATTTGATAAGGTTGAGTACAAGGTTCTGACCACAATCTTGCTATTGCGGAAATATCTTCTCAACCATCACATCCTTTCTCTCTAGTTTATATAAGTAGCTTTGATGGTCAAACATCTCAAACACACGTAATCTACGCAGGCATTATTAAAAAGTCGTATCTGGGCACAACGGTCTTCCTGATCTTCATCAATGATCTCTCAAATCATATTCTAATATCATTCGTGTATATCCATGTGAAAGATGGGATTTGGAAATCAAACGAGGACATTTTTTACTCTTACTCCAAACAGACTGTTCAAGGTAAATTTCATGGAATCAAATACAATTTAATTCTAATTGTTTGCGTTTAGTTTATTTTCCTTTATCTTCTTTTCTCTTATTTCTCTCTGTTCTACTCTTTACAACTTCAAGTTTAGACATGAATATCCGACGACACCTGCTATTCTGTTCCTTCTTCTATTGAGTTACATAAAAACCAACTCATAACTACACATCAGTGTTCTTCATGTTTAAGCAAAAACAATAAATTAAGTAATTATTCGTAATCCATCGTCCGAAACTTGATTCGACTTTAAATTGACACCTTGTTTTAACTTTTAAATTGCACGTACTGCAAAGACGGGCCCTTTCATTGCTGGGATGAGACATATCTTGGCCACTTGAATAACCAGATCCTGGTTCAGAATAACCACGTTTGTCACACAATGAAGATTACTCAATCATATTTGGAAGCACTTCTAAGTGTATAGAACGCATATTCCTGATTCTCCCGTTGTACAATTCGTTAAAAATATGTTTTTTTCTTTTAATACCACAAAACCCAAGCTTTTCTTATTTCGCCACTTACGTTCGGATCCTCACTTTCCCTCAATTAAAATGTATGACACTCTCCTTGAGGAGAACCTCTGTTTTGATAAGCTTATAGGACTGGCGTTCACCCAAGATCTCAAGTGGAAGACTTACACCACATATGTTTCTAATGTGTCTAGATAAAACGGTTTGACAATCCTACAACTGCACAAAGTATCTCACTCCTGATGCCATCCCCTATCTGTATAAGGACCAGATACATCCTAAGATGAAGTACTCTTGACAGATTTATAGAGAGGCCGCTACGAACCCTCTCACCTGCTTTGATGGTATCGAGTGAGGGATTCACTTTTCTCTATTCCTCTCAACCTCTTTATAATAAGAAGACACGTGTCTAGTCTCTCTGCTTTATCGTAATTTTCAGTGTAGGTGTCCAATTGAGCTCCACTCTCTGGCACGCTATTGTAAAGCATTTACAGTAAAAATGCGTCTAGCTACTATCACGGTAAATAATTGCCCTTTCTTTCTCTGTGAACCTAAAATTGAAGTGGAATTTCACCAGCTGAGTGATTCCAAGTACTGTCTATATGAGGAATACAATAACATAGAACCGCTCCCCAATTTACTACATCATAATAGTTTAAAATCCAATGTTAACAAATTATTGTTGAGTCGTTTCATTAAGTCATCAATTCGCTCCCAGATTGAAGAATAATCTGCAATCCGGAAGGTGTTTGCCTCACTATTCACCTGACACAAAACATTAACGCCTTTTTTTGAGTGGTATTTGGGCATTTATAATCGGTGATTACATAGTAAACAAAATATTTAATTAAACGCCTAATATTACAAAAATGCATTCAGTACTTCAGGATATGAGCAACCTATTTTTCTTAAATAAGTATAATGGCAATAAACATGCAGGAATAAGTGGAAATTCAAAAAATATAATTATCTACAGCATGACAATTACAAATAGTCATACGCGCGATGTTGGTATGTATCTTGATAATACGGAATAAAAAAGAACTTTTCACTATGAACATGTAGAAGTTAATACCCATAAATTGATTAAATAAAATCTGGAATAATTGTAAAAATATGCGAATGACTTACATTTTATTCGATCCGGCGTTTAGTAAAAATGTCCAAATAATTTCCCTAAATATTCTTTAAAATCTTAGAAGAAATCTGTAGGGCACTACCCAAATATAGTAAGCTTTTCAAGAGAAACACAATTCGAATTGATTTATCTACAGTCCCTTACTTGGAACAATGAATACTAGTTTCTAATGTAGAAACGTGTATATAGCGCAGACAAATTATAACCCTGGTACGCGTAGCCCTGAATATATTTGTAAGGATGGCATTTCATGCCCTGTAAATAGCTTATGCATGCATTAGTGTAATATACAGATTACAGTAAAACATGGTATAAACCAGGGCAATAGATGTAATTTCAATAATAATAATAATAATAATAATAATAATAATAATAGTAACGGGTGGCATATACATAAGTTACACGGATGTGTTTGTTATGATAGGACATCAAGACATACACGTACGTCTAGAACTGAACCCCTCTAAAATGTCATATATAGGTTTACCCATGCCTGAAAAGTTAAGAGAAATACTTATACATCCTTTAATTGCATGCATATAATTATACAGATAAAGCCTAATAGGATATTAAACTAGTACTGCAGTCGATGTAGGGAGGAAGCCTTATCCATTATTAAATACATATGTCCATTAGATAAACACATCAGGTTATGTTCGTTTGTTTGCATGAAGACTGGTACAAATATAACCACAAATAGGCAGATTAGCTCCGTAAGATAACCCCACTATATCTTATATGGCAAATGAATAAATAGTTAGTAATGCTTGGTATTGTTTTACTTCCTGTATAATATTTTCTGCCTTCTTGATATTCATCCATTACACTTAAATAACAATGTAAATCATCTTGATTCCTATGCAACCGGTATATATTGTAGCAATTTCCGATATAAGATATTGATCCACGTATAAAGAGTAGCTAATTTATTTTTAACATACAAATTCATGCATATAGTACTTATATTACTATTTCTTTTAATATTATATTACTTTTATATTTAAGTATGCATAGTAATAGAACTGAAAGTTTATTATTTACCGAATAACCCCTTAAATGACCTACATTCCTATATATATATATATATATATATATACATATATATATATATATATATATATATATATATATATATATATATATATATATATATATATATATATATATATATATCATGACAGTTGTAAAAATCATATTACCTAATATCTATTTATAATCTACGTGAGGTTTTTTTTTTTAATTTCATTTTACTTTCGGAACTTTAAAAAATCATTTGAATTATTGTAGCCGATGTGACTTTATTGTTATTGTTCTATTTATTTTTCATACTATTTTATTTTATCGCTATTTCTATAGATTCGGATACACTTAAGAACTAGAAAATTCAGTAGGTTCTAATTATTTTGAGTGGACCGTTTATTCTTTTCGTTTTTTTATTTTCAATATTAATCGCTTGTCTTTTCAGACATTGCATAGCTATTTTACCTTAAGTATCCTCCCTTATACCCATAACAGATAATTAACAATAACTGTTACATCTATATCTATGTATCTAGGTCTGTCTATCTATCTATCTCTCTCTCTCTATATATATATATTTATCTATCTATCTCTATCTATCTATATATATATATATGTGTTTGTTTTATTTATGTTTATTATGTTTCTATATAAATACATTGTATAATATGAAGTAATTATCATAGTTAAATAGTATAAGGCCAGAGTTATGCTATATTCAATATTTTTTATGACATTTTATACCATGTCAATGTTATAAAGGACAGATTCACGTCATTTCATGAAGCTTATCTTTTGTTCAGCATACAATTGTTTCGGCAAACCCCAATATATTTGTAAAATGCCCCTGTGCCTTTTTTCCTTGTGTGGTATCATTTAAACAGTCCTTGTACTGCTCTTTCTGTCCTCTAACTCTCCTATATCTCACATTCAGTTCGGAATAAAATATGTTCGTAGGATATGGCTGGTCGCTTATTCTTACAACGTGGCCAGTCCATTTCAAACGATTTTTAACGAGTAAATTCTCTATACTAGATCAACCAGACTCTTCAAAGACACTGATGTTAGTTCGAAGATCTTGCCAATTATTTTGTATTATTTTTCCGTAAAAGTCTTTGATGTAGTTTTTCGAGTGCTATAAAATGTCGACGGTATATCGTCCAGGTCTCCGATGCATACAAGCGTGTTGGAAGGACAATGATTATATACACTAGTATTTTGGTATCCAGCCTTACATCTTTATCATCAAATACTCTGAGATAAAGTTTACTGAAAGCAGCACTTGTGTACCTAACACCGATGTTGGATGCCATCATCAATGGTGGCATAGGAAGCAAAGTGACTACCCAGGTACGCGACACGATCCACGGTTTGTAGAATTTAGCCGCCTAATTGGATATTAGGAGGGTTTTTGTTGCTATCAAGAGATGATGTCTGAAATAACAGTTCAGTGTTTTTAACGTTTATGTTTAGTCCTAGTTTAGAGTATGCATCAGCAAAGGCATTAATCGAGGGTTTTAGGTTTTCTTGAGTCAGTGCACAAACCGCGTTATCATTTCCATGTTGAAATTCAAATAAGAGAATCAACATGTGTTTTAGTTCTGGCCTCTAGACGTCTCACGTCGTAAACTCAAACATCCATTCTGCAGTTTATGGATATACCAGGTGGAGGTTGATAATCCATTAGTTGCAATACATCCGCAGTAAAGATTGAAAACAGGGTCGGTGCAGCTATGCATCTCTGTTTGACTCCAGAGTTTACCTTGAATGAATGTGTAGAGCTGCCATTTGCAGTAACCTTTGCAGTCATCGTTGTGAAGCAGTTTCATTAATTTCGTGAATTATTCTGAAAAACCAACTTTGATAATATTTTCCAGGGAAGTTTTCAACTTACACTATCAAAAGCTTTTGTTAGATCGATGAAAGCTATATACAGAAGTTACTGTTGCTCTCGGCAGTTTTCCTTCGACTATATATAATGTCGTTTGTGCAACGAGCAGGTCGAATGTCTCATTGGGAGTCGGGCGAAACAAACTCAGCGAGACGTGTTAGTCTCTTTTTTAAGATACAAGCCACGATTTTACCAGCTATTGATAGTAGTTTTCACAAAATGTGGATACACTTCTAAATACCGGAGTGGTCCGTCCGATTTATAGATTTCGGCAAGGATCTTGCCTATACTAACAGACTTATTATTTTCTAAATCAATGACTTCAGTCTTGACCTCTTCGTGGGAAATAATTCTGGCCAGTGAAGTGTCCACAGGTCGTAGCGTGATTTGATGTATCGCATTGTCGTCGACGATTGGATATCTGTTTAACAGATTTTCAAAGTGTTCCTTCCACTATACTAATATTTCACCACTAGTTTTGAGAATTCGAGAGCCATACGTAATTCGCAAAGGAGCTAGGACGTGTGTGCTGATACAATAGAGAATTCTAGTTGCACTAAATAATGTTTGCATGTCGTTTTATCCACATGTAGTTGTATTTCATTAGATATGTTTGTTCCGCAGCTGTGTTAATGGCTCTATTAGATCTTTGTACTTTGGATTTTAATTGTCTATGTTTTCTCTTTTTGGCTTCCGAGATCGAATCATTGAGATGTGACGCGAGCGCTGTTTTGGTTTGCTCGATTAAATCTTTTATTTCTTTGTCATTTTCGTCAAACAAGTCTTGATTCTTATATTTCCTCAAACCAATCGACTCCAGAATCTCAGACTTCAGCGTTTGCCAATGTTCTTCAACACTGGTGAGATGTTGGCTAGGTTTATGCTGATAAAGAAATTGGTGTGGCTGAAACTGCTTAGTCGGATCCCACAGCAATTCGACGTTGAATTTGAGCCTGTTAGGTGTATTCCGTTTTCTCTACCTTTGATGCAGCTTGATTCTCATTATTGAGAGAACTAAACGAGTGTCTGCCCAGCAGTGCTTGGTGAGTGGAGCAGCGTGAGCAATTAGAGCATATTACGTGCGCGAACAATAAATATAGGCTATAAGATGTCAATTCATTCATCCCGAATGTTGCATTTGTCTCTTTGTCTAAAAAGCGTGTTAGTGACAATTATATTGTATTCGGCACATTTTGAAAGTAAAAGTTTTCTATTCCAGTTTATTTTACCCGAACCCTCTTTGCCAATGATTCCTTTCCATATTTGAGAATCCCTACCAACCCTTGCATTAAAATCGCCAATAACAATGATGTTATCTTCAATTGGAGCGGCGACAACCAGTTGGTCAAGGCCATTGTAGGACCCCTCTTTGGAGTGTTACTCGGCATCGAGTATGGGGGCATATGCGCTGATTACTGTGGTATAAGAGAGATCCCCAGTTTGAACTCTAATGGTCATAAGGTGTTAATTTATGCCGACTGGTAATCCACTGAGATTCAACATCAATGTGTTTATTATAACGTAGCCGACTCTCCGTAGTCGCGGATTGCCAGACTCGTAACCCTTCCAGAAAATTGTGTAGCCACCACCTTTTTCACGCAAATGTCCTTCACCTCAAAGGCGAATTTCTGCAAGTGTTGCAATATCGATGATGAGTATCTGGAGTTCGTGTGCGACAAGAGCAGTTCTTCTTTCGAGTCCTGAAGGGTTTAAGTCCAGTAGTGTACGGTCATTCTATGATGCCATTTTAAATTGTACTTCATTGTTTCGACCGCAATTAAGGTGAAACCCCTGAAAGAGGTATTCTAGGCAGGCTAAGGTGAATCAAACTATTGTTCGGCAGCTTTTCCATTCCCCTCTTCATTCGAGGTTACAGAGTAGATCCTTGAGAAGAGCTGTTCAGTCACAGATTTAACTACCGAATCACTCCCTTGCTTATGGTCCAAGAGTGAAACGACTCAACTAATTATCCGCTCCGCAGCTGGGCATGCTGCTTGAACACTACATACTTCCAGATATCACAATCCTGTCCCCACCGCTTTCTTCAGATCGCCGCCAGACTTGTTTCCATTCTTCTATTCGATCTTTTGTAAAACTACTTCTGTCCTTGGAGTAACCCCTGCGTGGATTTGTTTAACATGGATAGGTTAATAAACAAACAACAGCCATACCATCTTGGCCAGGCAGGTTTATGTTAAGTGGCACGAAAATTGAGACGACCAAACAACCTGACTGGTTGAAAACCTTCACCTGCCTTCGCTAACTTACATTCAACGTTGTCTGCCTTTGAGAGATTTTCCGCAGTGGCCGCTCACTGGATTGTTCGCTGCCACCCAGTATCGCTCAGTTAGGTTAAAGTCACACCCGTGCCAGCTCATTTCTCAGCAATTGATTTGTTTAATTTCGTCTGCCTTAGAAACATCTGCCATCCTGCTACCGTAGGTTTTGACCTGTGAAGGTAGAGGGTGGTTACCCCCCCCCCCCCATTAGCCGCTAGAGAGACGACAACGCCGGTATGGTAACCCTCTGGAAAATCAGAATGAGGCTAACAGGTACTACGCTATGATCAAGGGTGCCCTTGAACGGTACAAGATAGGGGCGTTCAACTCTCTGGGGTATTTTACATAGCACGTATACCTTGGATTACTTTTATTAGCACATATTAAATAGACGATAGATTGGTACGCTATTTTAATAAACTTAAGCATAATCATTACAAAGTGTACTTTTATAGAATCACTTCCGTCTCAAAAGACACAGGCACATCTTGTATTTACTATTTATTCATGTGTAGTCTTCTTGAACATAAAAAAATATATATAATCTTCTTAATCTTTTCCTAAACTATTGATAATGTATTTCCCATCTTGTGTGTTCTATTGAACACTGTAAACAGTCTCCTGTAAGGGAGACATGAACCCACTAATAGAAATTATATATATATATATATAATATATATATATATATGTATATATGTATATCTGTGTATAACTATATGTATATATATATATACATATATATATATATATATATATATATATATATATATATATATATGTGAATTTAATGACATAATTAAATGGGAAATTAATCAGATTTTATTAAAGTTCAGAAACAAGGAGGGTTATTGCGCTCTTGAGTTTTCTAAGAAAACCTTCTCCTAGAGGACCATTGCTGCAATGATATTACTGCAGGTAATAAAATTCAGCTTGAAAATATATAAAAACACTATTTTTAAATAGATAAAATATATAAAACATCAAATATATTGCACAAAACACTCTTTTGTTAAACTTATACAGTTAATACAAGTCATAAAGTTTAAAGCAATTTCAAGGAAGATGTCGAAGAAGTCGATTACAAACAATTCAAGTGGTGAATTGTAGTCCAAAAACGTTTTTTTTTCATTCATTCGCTCTATTCTCATTCATCCTTCTCGCTGGGGGATACGACTGTGCACAGGGGTTTTCTGCTGGATCTCGAGGAGATCCACCCATTACGACCATCGACTACATCGTCGATTCGACGCTCTCACTTCCAAAGCCTTTCTGTTTCATTTGCCTTCATTTGAGGACCCACATAGATGTCGACCGTGTGGCTCGCTTCCCAAACCGTCACTTTCTTAAAAACCTTAGTTTCACACGAAGAAGGAGTGACGTCACAGATCTACACGTGTGACAGTCATGCAAAGCATTTTCTTCACTCATGTTTTCTGACATTTTCTGACCCGAAGTTGTCTGTGCCGGCGTCGAATTTGAAACTTTCTCATGGTCTTTCAAAAACATGATTGACTCATAACGGCCCCCTTCGGTGCATGCCAGTTTGACCTTCACTGAACTCGAACAAAGTTCACCACTCTCACAATCAAAACTAGTGGGCCTACACTCTTTTAGGCATACAGGACCTCTCATAATATAACATACCTTTCTCTCTTATGAAAAAGAATCCTTAGATCTTTTTCTCCAAACGCCCATCCCGGGCTGGTCAAAATTAGGAACACAGCAGAGCTAATCTTCACCTGGCTTCACATCTGCCCGCCCATCTAGCCTCGAAATGTATGTATGTAATCTCTGGGTGCCCATCTCACTCTCACACATATTCTTTGCATCATCGGTATACGATCGATTGCCACTGAAAACTAACTCTCGCGCATTATCGTATATAGGGGAACCAAAACAGCCTTCAAGATCTACGTGAGGTACCATCCTTACATCACTTGTTAATCTGGACCATACATTTCGGACATCTCAGTGCCCCCGGCGCGAATGTCCGAGAACAATCACCCGTGTTTCTAATTTCCAGCCCGTTTCATCAAACGTGGAGTTCCCCATTCCATGGTGCGAACTAGTCAGTAAAGCAGCAAGGTGAAATGTCACAACGAATCATCTCTGCTCCGGAACACGCCGAATGACCAAAAACTAGGCACAACCTATAATCTTTTAATCAAATTTAATCAACACCCGGTACCTCATTTTAAAATCGATCCCTTCCATGGTTCTATCTGTCCTTTACATGCGCACCCGATGGACACCACAGCGCAGCTTGACTCCAATCCTCACTGGTGTTGAGCAGACACCAATTCCTTGCGTTCCCTTCCCGTTGCCCTATCTATGCGGTAAAGAGGTGAGTCATTTTCTTAGCACACATGTTGGCAAACATTTAAAATCCAAACGGATGGACCACAATTACAAAGCTTAAAATTTATATAACTTACACACAATCTATCTGCGCAGTTGATACGACCTAGGTCACACAAAACAATCTTCATAACTGGCCACCGTCCTTTTTCGTGGTCGCTCTAAATGGTCAAACCTCCACTATTTCCTCCTGGTCCGCAACTTCACGCACGCGGCACGAACGTTTAGTTCAATATTGCCAACCAAACTGCCGCTCTCCAAATAGAGCCGTGCGACGAAATACCTCCGGCATTCCACCTCGTTTGCAGTTTTAACGTATGCAGGCTTTACCACATGCCTCGCCACTACCAATGAGTACTCTGTACAAAAGAGCATACGAGCAAACGGCGGGAATTCCTCACTGACTTTTCAAGACTGTACATACTCTGTACACGGGGATCCTTTCCCGGGAAAAAACACAAACCTGCCTAAGGGTTTCCGCGATCTGACCCAAACCAACTCTCACTCTCCAACTGCCCGAACCTAATCAACTCAAATCGCCCGGTTGACCCAAACGTATATCCATTAAATAATCTGCTTATTTTAACTCTTTTACGTAACTGTTATAACTTTTTCGCTTAATCGACTAAACCTTCAAAATAGATTCATACAAAAACAAACAAAAATCAAAATTGAACCCGACAGAACGAATGGAAAACCCAACTCCACCATACAAATTATACAGCAAAATATTACATCAATCATATAACGAAACATTTCTTTTAAACAATCCAAGAAAAAACAATTAATCACAATACATAATTCAAATTACAGAAAGAAACCAAAGAAAACAGCGTCCACCACAATAAATGGTTGATGTGCCGTCAACCTCTTATCCGGGCGGCACCGAGTGTCCATGCTGGGTTTTTAGCAGTCGTCAGTCGCAACACGAATCGGAAAACAATGGCCGCCTCCTCGCGCTCTTTCCTTTCCCCCTCCCCTTCTCGTCTTTTCTCTTTCATCCTCACTCTCTGACTCTTCCTTTTTTCTATTTTCCTTCTCTTTTCTTACATTCTCTCTCTCTCTCTCTGTTTTTTTTCCTTTCTTTTTCTCCCGTCTGCATTCGTCGTCATCCCAGCATTTCAAAACCATTTTAAAACAAAAAAAAAACATCAAAATATTTAACACAAAATGTTCATACGCGTCTAACATACACAATCTGCAAATGCGTGTGTGACCAAAGATTTTTTTCTCTCTCTTTTTTTCGAATTGTTCTGCAACGACACATCATGCTTGGTTTTTTTAACAAGTTACATTCAATGTTCAACATCCTTTCTCTGTCTCTGCTTCCTTTACTTCTTTTTTTCAGACCGCACACGTTGTTTCTTTTCCTTTCCTCCTCTGTGGTAATGCCGGCTCGAACGCCCCCATGCGGGGAGCACTGGTGACGGCAACCAAAACGCATATGTTTCATTACGCACATGAAATATTAAAGTACGAAACAATACGAAGTCATATGACAGTTTATTAAAAGTCTTCAAGCGTTTTCAAACTCTTTAACGCTCACTTTTAAGGCCCTTTTAAATCCATTTCTTTAAGGCGTTTTTAATATGCACTTTAAAAACTGTCGGTCTATTTTCAAGATTGCTCGTTAAACACATTTTCTAAAATTATTTCCTCGTTAAAACATCTTCTCTTGAACATTTCAAATTAAGCATTTTAAACATAGTTCTTTTTAAATTCTTTTCTCATTAAACACAGTTCATTAAACATTGTATCTATGTTAAACACGTTAAACATTGTTCGTTAAGCATATCAAATAAAACATGGTACATTTTTCTTTCTGCTTTAGTTCTTTCAGTTTTAAGTATTTGGAAGTTAAACAGAGTAGGACCCAAAATGTTATGCGCAAAAAAGTTACCTTACATTTCTTTCGTCGGCTAGTTGTGATCGCCGTTGGTGCCGTGAACGGTGTTTGTGATCTTTGATCTGTGGATATATCTTCATATACAGGCAGCAGACAACGCGGAGACAACTTTTCCTGAGAGAGAGATTCAAGTTTTTTTGTTCTGGACTTCGTTGCGGAATGTTTTTTTTCCATTCATTCGGATACGACTATGCACGGGGGTTTCTGCTGGATCTTGAGAGGATCCTGCGATTACGACGCGCGTCTACATTATCGACCTGACGCTGTCACTTCCAGAGCCCTACTCTTTCATTTGAGGAACCACAGAGAGGTCGACCGTCCGGCTCGCTTTCAAACCCGTAACTATTTTGAAAACCTTAGTTTCTCCCGAAAGAAGGGGTGAAGTCATAGTCCTTTGTCCTGTCATACAAATCATAAACAGAGCTGGTCTGACCTTTATTGAACTTCAACTTTTGAAGTTGTCCAGGTTTCACCAGTTGTTATGACTTCTTAGGATTAATCATTCCGAGGACAAATCTATTTGTCCCAAAATGGATGTCCCGTCGACCTGCACTTAATTCGAACAAAGTTCACCACTCTCACAATAAAAACTAAAGGACCTACACGCTTTTAGGTATACGGGACCTCTCATAATATAACAATAGTAATACTTACAATAATAAAACCAATGATGATAATAATAATCACAATAATAAAGATAAAATAATTATAATAATAACACCAATAATAATAACAATAAAAATAATAATAATAATAATTATTATTATTATTATTATTATTATTATTATTATTATTATTATTATTATTATTATTATTATTATTATTATTAATATTATTATTATTATAGAATAGTAATTGTACTTAATATAATAACCATAATTATCTTGGTGTCTATCCAAACATATGAAACTATATAAAACTAATTAGATATAGAGTGGCATTTAGAACGGAATTACTGATAATATAAAGTATAATATATGAAGATACTTAGTATAAGTTTTTAACAAAATTAAAAAAAAAATTAAAATATAATGTATATTAAAATATAGTATATGATTAATCATGAGAATAGTTGGTTATAGATAGGTACAGAATAATTAGACTCAAATGATCTTAAGCTGGCATTGAGAGGATCTTACATAGTTAATGGTGTGTTGATGGTGGTGGACAAAATTGTGCATATTTAAATGTTCTCTTATGTCTACATCTAAACACAAATTCATTTTTAGAGTTGATCCAATTTAATCGTTTAGGAGCCGTAGTTATCAAAACTGGCTTAGAGTTGCACAGTTTGCAGGCTTTGGAGTCTGGTGTGTATGATCTTGACTTTTTAAGGATATACAATTCTAGGCAATGTAGGATATGTTTGGATCTAAGATTTTTACCACGCAAGTCAAATATATCTTATTACTAACATCACTATGCAAAGAGTAAAAATGAGTAGAGGTGCGGGTTTTTATTAAATTGGCTGATGGCCGTATATAAGTGTATATCTTAGGATTAGCGATTCTACTCAAGCTAATATATCGCATCATCGTATGTGTTTGGACGTACAATAGTATCATTTTATTAACTGGGATTTCACATATGTTAGGTCCATAAAACGACTGCATATCATTAGTGATCAAGACCATAGGAGGGGCGTTATCAATATATTGGTGTGATAGAAAGATGCAGTAAATATGTGGTGTGGTATTATATGGCGTAGATGTGAAGAATAGTTCGAACCGTCATAAATGGGAGCTCTAGAGTTTCTTGTTGTTCTATTAAATGCAGTTACCGTGCAAGCATACACCACATCAGTGTGCATGCATTTGTTATTTAGCGGGCATTGCCGAGAGCGCTGGTAATTGCAAGTATATGTGGGGTTAGAATGTGTTTGATCAGATTCGATGGATATAATTTTCTTATTATTACCTGCTATAATTGTTTGGCCGATGCTTGTCAATTTAAAAAAGGAGATTTATTGAGAATCGAACTATATTCATGCGGAGTTTTAAATCAGTTTTCTAGAATTTAAAAATATATATCCAGAGTTCAAGAGGGCATCGTTGTAAAACTGAGATTTCTGGTTAAAAATCGCCTTGTTAGCAGAGAGCCTAGAAATCCTATTAGAGATTAACGGGACTATTGCGTTAATAAGTGCCTTCGGTGGTTTGATAATCTGTTCGTTTTTTGGTACCATTCACCACTTGGATTGTTTTTATATATATATATATATATATATATATATATATATATATATATATATATATATGTGTATCGAGGCAGCATTTTTTCTTTAAGACACGTATTATTAAAAATAATCGACAATTTTTGTCTGGCTATTTTAGTGTTGATCCCTTCAATTTTCCTGATTAAAATCTTAATCTCGGAAGGAAATTGGCTGATGAAACTGCCATAGTGTACATGTTGGTCCAGAGTACTTTCTGACCCGTCGTGGTCCATCGTCAGTGGAATAATGACAAACAGGTAATTACCTGGAGTGAGATTTATAATTAATTATGGCGGGAAAATTGAACTATGTTTATTAGGTATTATAAGCATTTAAGTATATTAGTGCTAGTGTTAAAATTAATCTTGTTAATAGCAGGTTTTTTAGTTTTAATGAGTAAAGCTTCTAGTATGTGGAGTTTTTTAGTATTAGTATTATGTTCTAGGATTTTAGTATATTCTACGAGAAGTTTTCGGATTTGCGAGCGGGGACAGGAATGTTCATTAGTAAGGTGTCTAGCTATAGCACTATTATCGGATAGATGCATGGTCAACCTCCTGGACAGAGCAGTGGTGCTCGAGCCAATATATACGTGTTTTTGTTGGTTGTCGGAGACACAGTCTCCCAAAGGACATTTAAACTCGTATACTAGGCCCGCCATATCCAAGACTCTAATCGAGGGTGTATAATTATTTGTAATAATAAGATTAGTAGTTTTAGTTTTATTGTAGTAAATAATTAGTTTAACTTTTTTATTTGGGTCGGTGGGAAGTACGTTTTTATTAATAATATTTTGAAGACCTGTTCATCTGTTATATAGATTTTGATATCTTGGGAATAAATGGCAATTAGGTCCTAATTGCCATTTATTCCCAAGATATCAAAATCTACACAAAAAACAGAAATCGAACTATTATATCAAAATATACTAAAACTAGAAGAAGACAATGAACTTAACATAAAACCTGAACTTCGTGATTTACTAAAAGCTGAAGCTACTAAAAATAGATTTAACATAAAAAGTAATACATCTTTATTAACAAATAAATTAAAACTAGCCGCTCAACAACTTCGAAATCATCCCGACATCATTATAAAAAAAGCAGATTAATGTAACATGTATGTCGTACTTAACAAATCTGATTATTACTCCAAACTAGAAACCATCCTCGAAGATAGCAACAAATTTTTAAAAATAAACAATAATCCGACCCCCCCCCCTCCTTAAAACTAAAATTAACAAATTAATCACTGCCAATAACGCCGCCATTAACAACGAAAAACTTCCAAAATCATAGGTGATTTCAAACCTGGCTATATTTACGGAACAATCAAAACACATAAATTGAACTATCTCCTTCGCCCAATTATTTCCCAAATACCTACACCCATTTATAAATTATCTAAAACAATTAATGAATTAATATCCCCCTATATCCCTACTCAATATAGCATTAAATCTACACACCAACTTATACAAACTCTAAGGAGAAAAAAACCCGAACAAGTGTGATTGCCTCCCTAGACGTGGTTAATCTTTTTACCAATGTTCCGGTTGAACAAACTATTAACATAATAATCAATAATATTTATAATAATCCTAATAACCGCCCACTTAAAATTAACCCTAACACTTTACGAAAAATCTTATTGGCTTGTACGACTGAAGTCCCTTTCTACGATCATCGCGGTCATATATACATACAAAAAGATGGTGTCGCTATGGGGTCTGCGCTAGGTCCAACATTCGCAAACTTTTACATGTCCAACTTGGAAACTAAAGTGTTTAACATTATTAATAAACCACTAATATATTTAAGATACGTAGATGACATTCTAATACTAACAAATAATATAAACGAGATTAATATATTAAAAGACACTTTCAAAAATAATTGCGTTTTAGACTTCACTTATGAACTTAACATCGATAAAAAAACTCCCTTTCTTAGACGTCTTAATAGACACACATCATAATGAATTTGTAACATCTACATATTAAAAACCTACTAACAAAAACACCTGTACTCTTAACTTCGTTAGTGAATGCCCCTTTAAATATAAAATAGCCATTATTAAAAACCTACTAACTAAATTAATCTCTTCCTCCCCTACTCTCTTTCAAAATGAACTTAAAAATATAAAACAAACCCTTGTAAATAATGGTTTCCCTAATTATATTATAGACCAACAAATTCAACTATTTAAAAATAATGCTAGTAACAGTAATAATAATAACAAGAACAATGAATCCATTTCTCCACTCAACAAGACTATCAAACTATTTTACCGTAACCAATTTCACCATAACTATAAAACAGATCAACAGGTCTTAAAAAATATTATTAATAAAAACGTACTTCCCACCGACCCAAATAAAAAAGTTAAACTAATTATTTACTACAATAAAACTAAAACTACTAATCTTATTATTACAAATAATTCTTCACCCTCGATTAGAGTGTTGGATAGGGCGGGCCTAGTATACGAGTTTAAATTTCTTTTGGGAGACTGTGTCTCCGACAACCAACAAAAACACGTATATATTAGCTCGACCACCACGACTCTGTCCAGGAGGTTGACCATGCATCTATCCGATAATAGTGATATAGCTAGACACCTTACTAATGAACATTCCTGTCCCCGCTCGCAAATCCGAAAACTTCTCGTAGACAATACTAAAATCCTAGAACATAATACTAATACTCAAAAACTCCACATACTAGAAGCTTTACTCATTAAAACTAAAAAACCTGCTATTAGCAAGATTAATTTTAACACTAGCACTAATATACTTAAATGCTTATAATACCTAATAAACATAGTTAAATTTTCCCGCCATAATTAATTATAAATCTCACTCCAGGTCTTTACCTGTTTGTCATTATTCCACTGACGATGGACCCCGACGGGTCAGAAAGTACTCTGGACCAACATGTACACTATGGCAGTTTCATCAGCCAATTTCCTTCCGAGATTAAGATTTTAATCCGGAAAATTGAAGGGATCAACACTAAAATAGCCAGACAAAAATTGTCGGTTATTTTTAATAATATATATATATATATATATATATATATATATATATATATATATATATATATATATATATATGTGTGTGTGTATGTGCTTTCTTATTCGAGGAGTTACTCTCTCTAATACAATATATATTACATTTACTTTGCATTACTTTCCTATATAATGAATTGAATTCTCTAGTAAATTGATAGCGTAAATGTAACAAAGTTGTGATCAGCAACACCTAAGAACTGTTATAAAAAGTGTGTATATATATATACATATATATATATATATATATATATATATATATATCTGTATATATATATATATATATATCTGTATATATATGTATATATATATATATATATATATATATATATATATATATGTACATATGTACATATATATATATATATATATATATATATATATATGTATGGGTGTTAATTGGTTATAATGCATGCGTATGTATGTTGCGCCTTTAATATTTGTACGCATAGTTTAAATAAAGAGTGTATACGTGTACGAATACGTGCATACACGTGTTTGCAAAATGAGGCTACTTTTGATTAATTATTTAACCGTATTCCACCTTTCTGAATGCTTTTATTGACGTGCCTTTTGTTTTATTTCAGTATTCTTCATTGTGTGAACGCTTCTGCAGGTGCATTCGTACAAGAACACAAAATCGTTTTCAAAGACGATATGAAAAGATACATTAATTCCACCTAGTGATTCTCTCACCGACATTAAGAGTTTAATTAATTATCTATTCACTTACAGATTTACACCACAATGGCTGCCCTTAATGAATGTATACATTACTTTTCCATAGCATATATTGAAAGTATGAAGAAGATAATAAGTATTGCACAGAATATAACTCAACAACACAGTTAGAATATAACACACACTCGCGCATATTTATCTATAAGCACTTCGCACTTTCGTTTAGGTTATATACACATCTTAATTCATAAAAACGGATATATATATATATAAATATGAATATATATATATATATATCATTACTTTGACTTTGAAAAATCCACTTTAATCAAAATAATACACAAGTCAACACGTCGAATAATTGAATCTGCCCTCATAGCCCTTTCCACAAATAAAATTAAACAAAGAATGGGCTTCTACAATATCTCCCCCAACCTATCAAAAGCAATCATTAGTGAAAACAAGATAATTCTAGACACCGGATGATTCCCTGAGCTTTAAATTAAATATCCTTTGGACCCCTTTCTGCTCTTTATTTTCTCCTCTTCTTTTCCAATGCTACTTCTATGTATATTTGATATATATGTATGTATATGTGTTATATATATGTTTCGATCACATTTATGTGCATATATATATATATATTTATTTCTATTTTTTTTTTTTTTTTTTGCATACCTTTCATCTCAACATGAACCCAACCACTATATGTATTCCCCATAATTTACAGACTTTCTCGTCTTTTGTCTGTTTTGTATACTTCGTCCGCTCTTGACAAAGTCCACGTGAAATTTGGGCGAAACGTTGAGCGAAAAGGTCTTCCGCTTTTCCATTTTTAATTTCATACCGTCGGATTATTTTTATCCTTTCATATACTCATATATATATATATATATATATATATATATATATATATATATATATATATATATATATTGAGAGAGATAGAGAGAGATAAGAGAATGAATGTTGTTAAGTTTTATAGTAAAAATAACAAAAGTTGTCAATTATTTGTGCAAGACACATACCTATTAATGTAATAGAAACTATATAGTTGTTTGATCCTCCATCAGCCTTTGTTTTCACAGTATAACTCAGAAAATGCGGCTGCAGTCATGAAGCAAAAAAAAACATGAACGAGTCATAAATGTCGTCGAATGAATCCGTCACATTTTGGTATATTTCATCCTGCGTGTTCAGTTTACGGGGTTTGCATGAAACCGAGGGAACCCATAAAAGATCAATGTTGTTTATTATGTCCGTTGAATGAAATATAATAGATATCTATGGCACATTTATTATTTATATACATGTATAACTATTAGAATACAATGCGTCATCATATATTTTTCATTTGTGTGGCCTTCTTTTTATTTAATATTTTTGAATGATCTATTCACAAAATGCAAGTTTAATTTAATATTTTTATTTTAAAAGTAAAAAATAAGGAAGGGTATTATATTAGCACAACAAAATAATTGATATAAAATAACACTGGCATCAAAATAGCTTAATTTATTCGTAATAAACTGATGGGAAACATGTGTATTTTGATAGAAATCTAGAGTGGTTTATATATTTAAAGCTTTTTACTAAACAGTTATACTTAGTCATAAAAATGTCCACCAGATTAAACGAAATCAACCTTAAATCATTCAGAGATCACATCAGCGACGCCATATTGAGGGGAACTTTCTCACTCTCTGCTGACCAGTGTGACAATAAATTAACTGAATGGGTCAAAGCAGGCATTGAAGCCTATTTCCCCATGCGAAAATTCTTCACCAAGCCCAACTCTCCCCTAATAATTTACCTCGGAATGTACAGCTGCCAATGCTGAGATGCAGCAAGCATTCCGTAAATTCGGCCGCCATAATAGACATAAACTTCTAGAGTCAATAAATAATTGTAAGGCCGTGATAGGTGAAGCAAAGAAGAGGTATACTGAGTTAACAAAAAAACGCATCTAGTCAAAAAAACTAGGTACTCGCGATATATGGAAACTCTAAAATAGTGTAGTAAACAATGGTCAATCAACGATTCGCCCACTATCAAACCACAATGATGTCGTTTGAACGGCAACTGATAAAGCTTAACTACTTGCCCAGCATTTCGCCTCTAACTCCAATCTGGACTCAGATAACCACACCCTCCCCAAATTTACATTGCGGACCGAAGCCACGTTTGATAACCTGGCCATCACCCCATCCCAGGTCAGAGACATTATACAAAACTTTTGCACATCAAAAGCTTGTGGGGCTGATCTTATACCTGTAATAGTAATAAATAAATGATCTGCTAAACTGCTCTCTGTCCTCTCTAAACTCTACAATAAATGCCTAGCTGAATCTTGCTTCCACGATAGCTTGAAATCTTCGTCTGTGGTATCAGTCTACAACAAATTCTGGGAATAGAACCGATCCTCAGAACTACCAACCAATTAGTCTACTGTCGAGCTTTGCTAAAATCTTTGAATCCTTAATCAATCTAGCGATAGTCCGACACTTAGTTTATGCTAAACGTCTTTCTAACCGCCAGTATGGATTTATACAAGCACGATCTACTGCAGCCATGATAATGGTCATCTCTAAACGCATGTATCATACACTCGACAAGGCAGGCGAAGCTAGGGCAGTAGCACTTGATATATCCAAGGCCTTTGACAAGGGATGGCATAAAGGGATTCTCCTGAATATAAATATTACTGGGCAATTACTTAATATAATTATATCCTTCCTAACCAAAAGAAAACTCCAGGTTGTCCTCGATGGCCGTTTAACGAAGCAATATGACATAAATGCTGGTGTATCCAAGGGATCTTTCATTGAACCTTTATTTTTTCTGATCTTCATAAACGATCTACCTGATGACATAGAGTCTAAGACTGGTTTATTTGTTGACGACACCACGATTTAGTCTCGTCACGTAGGCAAAACAGACGCGATCATATTCGAGGCACTGGCTGGATCCTTAGAAAATGACCTCAAGACTGTAGTGGATTGGCGTCAAAAATGTTTGGTAACTATTAATGCCGCAAAGACACATATCCTTTCCTTCAATAATTAGAAAAAACCTCTCTAACCACTGATTGTCATGGCAAATAACACCCTAACCTGTTAGTTCATCATTCAAACTCCTCGGCATAACGTTCACAGGTAACATGAATTGGAACAAATACATTAAGGACATTGCCAAGCCTTCAGCAAAGAAAGTGGGTTCCTTCTACCGTGCTAGTAAACTCCTCACACCTAACATTACACTGTATCTTTACAAAGTCACCATCCGCCCATGCATAGAGTATTGTAGCCACATCTGGACTGGTGCATCATCCACTAGTATCTCTCTCTTGGACAAGGTCCAAAAAACAGTCGCCAACCTTATCGGTCCCTCACTGTCAACCAAGCTCCAGTCCCAGTTCCATTGTCGCAATGTAGCATCCTTGTGCTTGTTTATCAAATACTTCAATGGATTATGCTCCGATGAACTGGTTACTCTTGTGTCTAATCGCCATAAATTCGCTAGACTAACTTGACAATCAGCTAAATCCCATTAATTCACTGTGGAGGTCCCCAGATGCCGGAGAGCCTTCTACTCCAATAGCTTCTTTCCTCGTGCTGCTGGCTTCTGGAACTTGCTCACTGTTCCATGTTTTCCCGACTGTACCAACAAGCAGAAATTTAAAACTAATCTCAATGCGCAGCTCCCAATTTAGGTTGACACCCCGAACCTTCTCCCTTTTTCCCAGTAGCCTCTTATGTCTACAGTGGTGACCTGCCTTGTTTGGGGTTAACTATGTTAAAGAAATAAAATATATACGTTTATCATGTTTACAATATATAGTTCAAGAATATACGTATTGATAAAAAAAGTCTATAAAAGTATTAATTCTGAAATGAATGTAAAACTTAATGAGAAAATTCGAAATAGAGCATTTAAAATGTAATACAAAAATTATCCTAGTCAAAAATCAAAAGAAAATGAACACTTGAACTGAAATAAATAATTTGTAAGTTAAATGATGGAATAATTACCCCCAAAATAATAATACATAATTATTTTTAACAATAACAGTATTACAAATATGTTAAGAAATAAGACATATAAAGTCAAAGTATTACATTTCAGAGAGTTGTAATTACATAGTGAGGTGTATATTATATAGACCTCATTATTTAATTAATCATTATTTAACATAAAATCTAATAACCAGGAATTAAATCATTGTATTGAGTGTAATGAAAATTATAGAAAATTAATTATGTCTTCATGTTTACTAAATAATATATATCTGAAGATTTGTATCAGACTGTTCGAAGAATAAGGTTTTTCAGTTCGGTCATCAGAAGATGGGATATTCGTTCGCGTAACAACTCCATCAATGTATTCTATTGTGAAGAAAATAGTGTATTGAAAGGTGCTGTAGCAAAATTCGACACACGGCAAAAAAAGGATAAAATATGCAATGGAACAAACATGGTATATGCAGGGAACAAACAGCTTATATGGCAACAGTTAGACAAATATTTTAGAGATATCATTAGGACATTTTTATTAAACGTTGGATCGAATAAAATGCAACTGTGTCGCATATTCTTACCAATGTTCTAGAATGGATGTAATCCGTTTATGCGTATCAATTTTTACATTTTTCTTTTTCTTATCGCTTTCCGATTATTTAGATTCATACAAAAATCACGCGTGTGTATATTTTCCATCGTCTTGTTGTTTGTAACAATATTGTTTGAATATCAACCAATTCTTGCACTTTCATTACCATTTCACTCATTTATGAGAAATACGTTGATCATACCATGAAATTCTAGAATGCATTGTTGCAATATTGGGTGGTCTCTCCAAATCATTTGTTTACTATGTAATCACCGATTATCAATGCCGAAATGCCACTCAAAAACAGACGTTAATGTTTTAATGAATATTGAGACAGCCACCTTCCGAGTGGCAGACCATCGGTGAATTTGGGAGCGAATTGATTACTTAATGTGACAGCTTAATTACAATTCGTTAACATTGTAAACGATTATGCTGTAGTAAACTGGCGCTAATACATGTAGACGATTACATCAGGAGTGAGATACTTTCTGGAGTTGTAAAATAAGCAAGCCGTTCCAACCAAAGACTTTAGAAACAGACCCGATGTAAGTCTTCCATTTCAAATCTGGGAAGAACGTCAGTCCCAGACGCTTATCAAAACAGAGGTTATTCTCAAGGGGAGCTTAATACATTTGAACTGGGGCAAAGTAAGGATTAAAGTGTAGGTGGTGAGAATCCTGGTGTTAGCTATATTAAAAGTAATCAGACACTTAGCTCAAGAGAAAGATATAGTTATAAATAACTTCATTAGAAGTGTACTCATAGATCATTGTGTAATCGGCATAGATATAAACGAATGATCTAAGAATGTGATTTGGGAGATGATTGATATAGATCTAGAAGAGAGGTGTGCACATAATGGATACCTTAATAATGTCAACGTTGATAAACACTTCTTGAGATTTCTGGCAATCAAAAACTACTTATATAAACCAGAGAGAAAGCATTTGATGCTGAGAGGACATTTTCAGATATCCTATAACTATCAAAGTTATGAAGCAAACCTCTGTGCCAAATTCTATCAAATAGATATCAATAGCTATTACTTTTGACATGAAGACCATACGAATAGATATTTTGATCTTGTGTGAAATTACAGTCAGCATTGAAGAGGTTGATCTGTTAGGACTAAATCCATAGTGTTTGACACTGGGTTTATTGTTTTCCTAAGGTATTTGACAGCTTTCTGATTCATCACAGAGTATAACAACTTACTCATGACACATAGGCACTGAATGGTGTATACTTTAATTCAGATGTCCGCCCTCCAGTACCTTCCAATATTGAGTAAACTGAGGAATTTCTCCAATGTTATGGGAAGCTTTTCTCCTTTAAGCAAAGATTGAACAGCTTTGTACGGGTAATAACTAATTCCGGTTGCAGTGTGTTTATTACTATGATTCGAATTTCGACAGGACTATTTGCCTTGTGGTGTCGAGGTTCTTGATGAGTTTCGAAACATCGTGGACAGTTATATAGATGTTACTCAAAGCGTTTTCATTTATGGGATAAAATACAGGCGTTTTACGTCTTTGATCGCAGTGTGTAATTTGATGCAAAGTGTTTATGCAAAACCCTAAGAAGATCACTTCTTATCCATTGATGATAGTTCGTACTGACTTCTTACATCTGTTCAAAACAGCATTTGCTATTCAGCAAAACTCGTAGGGGACTTTTCAACTGCTCGACCACTCTAGATGAAATGGAGTTAGTACAGGTCTCTTTAACTTTTTCTCAAATCGTTTTGCAGTAGTTGGTGACAGTCCTTAAGGCGGCTTTGGCTTCAGGGCATCTATTTCTTGGAGATCAATTGAAATAGTAATTTCTGTAGGAACTTGAAACTCACTATTTTAGGCTGTATACGACGACTCGCTGTTGGATTTTTCTATTTTTTTTTATTGTATGAATATCTCTATAGCTACAATTAGCGAATCAATTATATAGATACGATACGTAACAATTTGTTTTAAAAATAGAATACTTTGTCAGATGTTGTAACTTTCGCTCTAATAAGTGCGATTGTGGGGGGTCCAGAAACACCTTTGCTTTAGACTTATTTTTCTAAATATATGAACTGCTTGTTTCTCTGTTTTATCGTAATTTTTAATTCTTTGAATACAATGTTTCTGAAGATGTAGTTATCGATAATTTCGTTCTCGTATGAAAAATAAGACATTGTACGAACTTTTACCACATAATGTGCGCAGGGATTCTCGCACAGCCTTAAATCTCAGGTAGGTAAAGCATGTTTTTACTTGTATGTTTCTGAGATTTTCGCGTATAGCATTATATTTACAGAATTGTTTCAGGTAATTTATATGAGAGACAACTTAGCCACGTCAAATAGAGCGTTAGAATATATTTTACACACGCAAAATCTATATCAATGTATATATAAAACGGTGTGTAATGCGTGGATAGATTAGAGCTAATAAATAGGAATTAGACAAAACTGTTGTTGTTTTTAAGAATAAAAGTGATATTCGTTTCATATAAAGATGATTTACTTATTTTGCGATATTGTATGCATCATTCATTCATTGTTGAATAAACTCCCCGAGCAGATTAAGTGTGTGTGTTTATATTTCGGCAGTGACGCTACTGTCATCAATATGATAGTGGATACATTATTTTTCTGATATTACTGTTACTGATTAGCTATACACATAAAGCTTGTTAGTAAAAGCGTCATTAGTCAGAATACACTCCGGAAAAAAGTAATATGGCACTTAAGTAGAATAATAATTAAAGAACCCACACAAAAACGTTATAGATTATTTATTGGCAAATATCTTAAATAAGTATGTAAATATATACACGTGATTGTGTGTATTATATTAGATGCCGTTATCCTTCTTAGTGAGTGCGTAATGCCATACTCCCTGAGTCTATTCTGACGACCCACGGTGTTGGTAATAGTTTCATTATATTTTGTTTAATTAAATATACACATACTCTGGAAAAGGTTTACGTTTGTATATCGGTAGTTTTACTCTGTATTTGTAATATCTTTTCACGATAATGTATATATATATATATATATATATATATATATATATATATATATATATATATATATATACACGTGTGTGTAAATATATATTTATATATTATATATATATATATATATATATATATATATATATATATATATATATATATGTGTGTGTGTAATATTCATAAATAATTCTTAAATTATAGTTACCTACAGACGACGTCGTTTCGAGCGTATGCTCTTATCAGTGCGGGGAAGTGATAATCACCCTTGACTCCGAACGCTTTTGCTATATCTTCTCGTCTATGGGAAATGATTATATGCCACGGAGAGATTACATTATATTTATACCCATTGCAGCAAGCTATAACTATCAATACAATATATAGGACTCAACGTACCTTAACCGAGCCTCGCTTTTTAGCTTAGGTAGATGTGGATTGTTTAATATCTCACAACAGTGCTCAACTGTAATTTTCTTAAAGGAGCTTATATAATAATATTCATAAATAAATATCAAATTTATATTTACCTATATATTAAGCCGTTTTAAACTTATGCTCTCGTCAGTGCAGGGTAGGGATAATTTCAGACGACTACAACGGAAGAAAAACGGTTCACAGAGTCAGCTTGATTCTACACGCCTTCGCTTTATCCTCTCGCCCATAGACATTTATCAGGTGATACGGATAAATTAAGTTATAGTCATACCAATTTCGGCGAACGATGAATATCAATACATCTCATAGGACTTAACGAACTTTATCGGAGCCTCGCTTTGTGGCTTAGGTTGACCTTAAACAAAGTATACCCTATATAAAATTGAGACAATGTTCTGATTGCTCATTTCCAGAAAGAATGATTACGCATTACGATATTCTAATTGCGACTCCGATAATGTTTGCACATGATATATACTCTTGGTTGATTTTCATGTAATTTTTGAACAGATATAAACGCTATTGCTATCCATTTCACCACACCTAACCCTTACACAAATCAGATAACTCAATGAAATCTAGTGGACATTCGTTAAACCGAAAGTGTTCAAGCTCTGTTTTACAAACTACTGGGAATTGAGGAAATCTCAGGAAACGATTAACATTTCCGGCAGAGATATCGAAAACCTCATGGCAATTAAATTTACGCTGTTCATATTTGACAATAAGTTTGGTAATCTTCTTATTAACGCTGTTTTCTGATCAATATCGAAACCTATTTGAAAGACTGATAAGAAAATACAAGCTGCAAAATTAGATTCGCCCAATTGCGGTCTGTTCGTCTGTGAGCCTAGTAAAGTTAACTCTCGTTGCTTTGTTAGATGCTTCTGCAGAATACTAAGTCTAACTGTTGGGGAAAAAGAATAGCGATCGGATTCGGCAATCAATTT
>OY744515.1:213586980-213644480 GCA_963556195.1 Sepiola atlantica | reverse complement strand
CAAAACATTGTAAACAAATGTCTTACTTGCCGATATGTTATGGCAATATACTCTGCATATTTGCTCGCTGTCCCCGGAGCACTATTTTCTTGTTTAAATTCTTAAAATATAAAATGTCCAGTATGTAGTTTCAGTCTTTCTACATTAAAGGTTATCCATGTATAATGTTATTGCAATACAAGTGATGAACCAGCTATGCGAAAGAGAAAGAGACGTTTATTAACATTTAGACTAGTAAACCAAACTTTGAGTGCTTAAAAGATACAAACTCTTCTAAATTGAAAATGTGTTGACATCATTCATGCATCGATCCAAAATATATGTATATAAATGTATATACACACATTTATATATGTTTATGTAGTTCAGTCTGTGTAATTGGTCAACTTGTACTCGAAACGGTTTTTAATATAAATTTAGTTATAACTGTTGAATGTGAAGCCAATAATATGCTGTAAGCAGTATTAACAACAAAAATCATGATATGCAGAAGTTATCGTAAATTTATTATTAAGTTGTTATAGATTGGGAGAGATCATGATTATTGAAAATACCGTATGACATGACAGTCTACTGATCATATCTTTATTTCATATCAATTTGGTTAAAGCCGGGCAATATTTAAAACAGCGTACATACATATATGTGTATAGTATAATAAAGATATATATATATATATATATATATAATTGTATTTTATAAGTGTATTTTTTAAATATATGTATAATCGTATTTATTATTATTTATGTCTGAATGTATGAAGAGGTCACTTCAAATACAAACATAAGTAGAATATATAAAATATCTTCACATATGTAAACAAAACCTCTTAAAATGAAAAATACAGGAACTGTTTAATAAAATAAACTCTATAGCTGTATTATTAAATTAAAATAAAAGGTCTTGCTAGGTGTTCAATTAAGCATTATAAGGATTAATATTGTGTTAACATAGGGAGATCATAATAATATGCGAATTAAAATGGGTGGGTTTTATTTAATTATACATTCAAAGATATGTATGTTTTTAATTAAATGTATGACTTAATTGGATCGGTGGTCACAAATATAATCTCAAATCAGGCGAACATTTATTTAAAATATAAATATAACTGTATACACGCATGATATACAGCAATTAACTTAGGTCCGAACTCCAGTGTCGGGATAAGGGCATTGGAATGTAATATTGGGATTGGAACTAAACTAAAAGAGTAACTAAACAAATAGAAAGAGAAACATCATTTCTACTAGAAATGATTACAAATAGAAGAAGCATCGGTGTTTTAAATAAACAATTCGAACACCTGAATTAATGTTCATACTACACTTGACACATTTCTAATTTGTTTACGTCGAGTGAGAAGTTTTAGCTGAACGCAAATTAAAATATTAGATACACTAACCAATTTAATAGTTTTGATAATAGCGCAAAAAATATCTTGTACAAGTTGCATTTAATGATAAAGAAGAGCCACACGATAAAACTAATTCAGATGCAATTTTATTTCACATGTTTGTACGTGTTTCAGGAATAGACTATATCTCTATGCAATTACTTTTGTAAGGGTTATATTGAGAAGCTGTCTGAAAAGAAATTTCCCCATAAAGACACATCAAATACATAATAACAATGATGTATTGTTTCAATTATGTCATCAGAATGTATTGGTAGTTTTTTGAAAACATACTACAACAGTTAGAATACAATTCTATTTTAAGCATCTCTCCATCATATGCTGAACTCAGCATCAACCTACGAAAACTATATCAATAAAGTATATACATATTGATAGCAAATCAAAGATTACAGTTGTGTAATAATGGGATGATGATTTTTAAATGATACCGTATTTAAATATTTATATATATATATATATATATATATATATATATATATATATTTAAAATTACGATGTATAGTATTGAGTGTAATATACATCACAAAACACAGAATATTTTCTAATTAAATAGATATTAACGAATATGAACATTTATTTATTAATGTTTTCATGATGGAATTTTTCATTAACACTAAATAAATAATTTCAATTTATAGATATTAGTGATGTACTTATATTAATTTTAACGAGTACACTTGCTTTTTCTGAATCGCTAATGAACTCACGCAATTTATCGGACATGGCTCTGTCGTGACACATATACATGTTTGTTTAACAGATTACCTGACATATATGTGTTGTAAACATTAGAAAACACTTTACGTATTAAACTTCTATTTGAAATCAGATGATTTTGTAAATTACTTAGTTGGTTTTCATGACTTGAAGACCGTACAGTACGAGATCATGTTGATATATAACACAATGCGGTAGATTTTTTTAGATTCTCTATTCTATATATACTCTATCAGTTTTCTTACATTTCACCATCGATCTAAACTGTAAATTCATATTGCAAAGTAAATTGTTAGCACTTATAAGGAGGTTAGTTCTGAAGAATCATATAGATGTACTATCTCTATTCGTATGAGTGTCATGTTTATAAAATTATTTGTGCATGCTGCATATAATGAGTATATATGTCTGTATATACAGCAGTGAATTTAGTTGGAATGCCCATTGCTTGATTTACGGCAAGCCCATGTAAAATTCACAAATTAAAAAGAGTTGGTCTTACGAACACCAAGGAAAAGTTTGAGTTATTAAAATTGTTTTGTGGTTATTTTTATTTGTTATCATCATGAACTGTCTGGCCAGATTAGCTTAAATGGTTAACCGTGTTTGAGCATTTTTAGGAAACATTTTTTTACAACCAGTAGAAAGATACGATTAATAATCTATTGTCAAAATAGAAGTGAGTGTAGAGATTATATGCAAGTGCTATTGTTGCATTTATATGATATATTATGTTGTTTAATAAATGGCATCTAATACGCCAATATGTTTACAGTGTGCATTTAGTTCTAATTGTAACAAAAACTAAATATGTTTTTAATTTTAGATAGAGATTTAATGTTTATTTTTAATTATTTAATTTTACTTGTTTTTAAATGATTTACAAATGTACATATAAAGCTTAATAGATCGCAAAAAAAACTAACAAGTATAGAAAAGTACTAAATAATAAACTACATATGCTAAGGGAAGTCTTCGCTTTAAATTCCAACGGATATAACAAGTGATTATGGATTAATTAATTGCTCAGTATATTTCGTTTATCTCATGGATCACAATACATTTGTTGAAAGTAAAAAATAGCTATCTTTTGTCACTTTGAATGTAAGTTAAGCATATTATATAGCATATACATGAACAATTATATAATTAAAATAGTAATTCTAAAATACCTGATGCTTTATGAGTGGCATATACTCTTTAGACGTACTTTGTATATGTATATATATATATATATATATATATATATATATGTTTATAGAGTTGAAACGCCTTGGCGTAAGGAAAGAATAATAAACACTAGTTTATTACTGAATACACCTTGCATTGAACAATTGAAATTTGAAATAGATTTGGACAATCGTCGCATATTTATCACTCTTTTTTCTTCTATCTATCTATCTATCTATCTATCTATCTATCTATCTATCTATCTATCTATCTATCTATCTATCTATCTCTCTCTCTCTCTCTATATATATATATATATATATATATATATATATATATATATGTGTGTGTGTGTGTGTGCGTGTGTCTTAATGGTATGAACATATATTCAGCTTAACATAGTCAGGTTTTGCACATTTGGCCTGACGAGTACCTGCGGGTATTTAACTTCGACGCGTATGGGTAGATTAATTGCTATGAATAAATGTTCATACAATTAATACAAAGGCCTACACACGTATTTAGCACTGCTAAAGTAAATACTGAAAATCTATACACAATATATTATAGCACCTCATTATATGATATGTGTATTTACATGAAACATAATTATATTTATATATATATATATATGTATTTCTTTTTTCAGAATAAGTTTATATATTTACTTGAACAGAAATTATTGATACCAGAAATACACATTGGAAATGGTCTTCTAATTTTTTACCTACTCATGTTTTGTTTTGTTTTATTTAATTCTTAATCTCATCGATAAATTATCGATAATTAATATATCGAACTAGTTTTACTTTAATTGCCGTCTGTCTAACTCTTTATTAGAAATATTATTTTGACAGTTGTTCGATGGGAAATAAGCTAAGGTTTGAATGTGTTTATCGATAATGTGTTCATAGTAAAAGCGAAATAGAACAATGTCTATAGCCGATATGTATTATTATTGTAAATGCGAATAGTTAACTCGTACATTTATAATCGTGTTTGTTCAAATCAATAAAATATATTATTTCTAATTATCGACATCAAGCATTATAAACTTGACAACTATCGACATCAATCATTGTAAACTTAATTTATATTCATGGCAAAGAAAAAACGTTTTGAATTAATTTGTCGAGCGGAAAAGAAAGGTTCAGAAACTCCCGGTGTTGACGGTTATTTCAGCTGGTTATATATTTCAAAATGTTACTCATAAGGAGATGTGTGAATAGTACGTGTTAATTCTATATTGATATCTATGTTGTATTTTATACAAAAAAACGTTTTTTACTAAATGCTATGGATTCAAGTTGCAGGTGTTAGTGTAGATGTTTATATTTCATGCACATCATATTTTCGATAACGTTTAAATAATAGGTGTAACTAATATGTAATAGAATTTTCTCGAGTCATCAACTTCGCCTATAGTTAAGGATGTAGCATCATCCAATTATTTTGTAGATTTTTTAAATATTTGATAATACTTCTAAATATTAGCATAATCTTATGATTTTGGCTGTTTAATACATTTCAATGCATTCGTGAATTAGAATCGAAGCTGTTTCACTGAACACATTATATACAATTTCTTTCAATTGATATATTACCTCAGAAGTCTAAATCTGGAATTACAGAGGCAGTTAGACAAGTGTTTTACAATTGCATATCTTTTAGATATAGTGGTTATTAAAATGTCATGGCGTATACGTTTAGAGAAGAGATATCGGTATTCCATAGGAGACATTAATTATATTTTAATTAAGAGATTTCTGTAAGTATGATATCTGTTAACCTTATTCTTAATTATTTGATAATATATCTAGAAATATTTATTTTTATTTCGTAGCACTATGCGATGAAACAATAAAGTGTCTCTACGTTTTTTTTTATTAATTCTTGTTTCGCATTACTGTTATTTTGATTATTTATATTTATTTTATCAGAGGTTTTATTAATAATGTGGGGTTCTCTTTTCTTGGGCTTTTTAAGTAGCATATTATTTGAAACTACATTACTATTGCAGGTTATGCACACATTTATCCGTAGTAGAATCTGCCTCATTTACCAAGTGTATTTCTGTATTATTCCATAACATTTTTGTGCTCAATTTACATATGATGTCTTCTGTGAAACAGATTTAATGTATGATCATTTAAATTAAATCTCAAGCTAAGAAAACAAGTCGCGCATGCGTTGTCCCCCTCTATATGTTACTAGATGTGGCGAGTGTACAATGCAATAAATTTGGGCAATTTGGGGCATTTTTTACCACCCTTTTGACCCCCTGGAGGCGAGAACCAGAATTTTTCTGAGGTCAAGGATGCTCATTTTATATCCAGAAAAATTGCCTCTACATTTTGGCCAAGTTTCAAAAAATTGAACGTTATGGGAGGAAAGGGTAATTATTACCATTGTAGGGGGCTTTTGACCCCCTGGGGGCGCGAACCAGATGTTTTCCAAGGTCAGCGATACTTATTTTCTATTAGAAACAATTGCCTCCACATTTTAGCCAAGTTTCAGAGAAAGTGAATGTATGGATGAAAAGTTATATATATATATATATATATATATATATATATATATATATATATATATATATATATATATATATATATATATTATATATATATATATATATATTTAGACATACGGAAACGGTTGATGTCGTAATAAAATACAAATAAAAACTAATTGTATTATATGCAAGAATAATCGACTTATTTCATTGATGTTTTACTGGATCAGCTTCGATGAGAACTTCTAAAGTCTATTTCTGATTCTATAAAATAATTTAAATTAAAATAGTTATTAGTATTTGTTTTATAACATAATTCCTGTGTTTTCGCAACACAAATAAAAAAACAATCAACACATTTTAAAAGCTTAAAACAGTTTCGTATTTCTGTAAAATTATATAACCCAGATATTTTAGTATCCACTTTTTTGAAATTATTTTTTATTTTACTTTAACTCCAAATTCTATATATGACGACAGTGTAATTTACTAATTTAGTCATCCAAATATTGTCACAGTAAAAAAGAGAGATAACTGAAAGGCAGAAGCAAATGAAGGCAAACAATTAAACCGCGACCTATTAACGTTAATAAAATATATAGATATATACGTCATTCGTTTTGTTCTCGGTTAGGGAAAGATAACTCTTTTTAGACTCAAGAATGTGTTAAAGAAAACGATTTTAAGATAAGTTATTAGATAATTTTGACATAATTGTTAACAACAGAATACTTAAACAGCCTCACATTTCGGTTCGATGTAAAGATTTACCAACTAAATTGTTACCTATTCGGGTATAGAAAAACATTGTAACAGCTGAATGTCAGTAAGTTATGTTTTTCTTTTTATAGCTCATTTCTGAAGACGATATGTCTTACGATCAAACAGAAGTTGAAAGAATTACTTGGAATAATTTACTTATATCTAAGAACCAAGCAGAAACCGACATTTGAAAAAAAAATGTTCGAAAAGCAGAAGACAAGCTCTTCGTTTATTTTGATATCCCACTTAATTCAATAATGTGTAAATACGTGATAAGCAATCAGAAGGGCCAAGATAATGTATTGCTTCCATCTGAACAAATAGTAAATGTGCTTGGTTTTACCTGAATAACATTATGAGAAGGTGTCAAAGGAAAATGAAATAAGAAGACATAAATGATAAAAGAATTGACTACGAATAATGGTTTGTGAATTTGACATCCAATCAGATACTGATTTAAGTAAATAAATAAATAGTAGAGAATCAATTCTAGGTAAAAGAAAAATCAGAATGACACCTTTATATATATATATATATATATATATATATATATATATATATATATATAGGTAAAGAGAAGTAATTTTTCTATGTTTGAAATAGTGCTAGTCTTAGTACTGTAACATTGTAAGTAGTAGAGCCCGTACTGCCAGCATGTTTAAACAAGCCGCGCATGCGTGGTCCCCCTCTGTATGTGACTCGACGTGGCGAGTGTAAAATGCAATAAATTTGGGCAATTTGGGGTTTTTTGATCCCCCTTTGACCCCCTGGGGGCGAGAACCAGAATTTTTTCTGAGGTCCAGGATACTCATTTCATATCCAAGACAATTGGCTCTACATATTGGCTAAGTCTCAGAATAATTGAATGAATGGATCAAACGTTATAGGAGGAAAGGGTCATTGAATGGTTTGATGAAAAGTTATGGGGCAAAAATGTCATTTTTTTTTCATTTCGGGGACTTTTGACCCCCTGGGGGGCTAACCAGATTTTATTTCAAAAATCTGAGAATGTCACTTTCTGACCTGACCAAAGTTACAACTTCACGCAAAATGTCAGAGAAATTCAATGGATGGTTGCGGAGAAGAATCCGGACGGACGGACACACGGACGGACGGACACACGGACAAACAGACTGACGGACGGAAATGCCTCTATAAATCGGGGACCAATAAATATTTGAAGTAATTAGTCATATATATTAATCGAAGAAAATAGATGGCTCAAAGTTTTAAGATATTGGGGTCGATCCTCTGTAGTTTAAATAAAGGCTTAACCCCTCCCCCTCAAACATTATTAAATACTATTTACATCACCTACGTGACTGAAATATTATTAATAGTGAAATGGTGTTCGCTTTAAAATAGAAAACATAATGAGCAAATATGAATTCTTATATCAACAATGGCAACATATCCTGCGTAATACAACTACCAAAAATAGTCAAAATACTCCAGTACTAAAATATACAGCAAGTAAATATGACAAAAATATTAGCTTACTTTTGCAGTCACAGTAGTATTTTAATGAAAAAACTAACTAAAGAAATGACGAAAAGTAAGAAGTGAGTATAGATTAAGTCTTAGCGGATGCATTTTAATGATAATCGTTCGAAAACCAGTACAAAACGTTATTCTTATATTTCATAAAATTGGGAGCGCTCATTATTTCGATCGAAAATTCACGGTAGAATATAGTACGAAACAGTATCGTGAAAAGTGAAACACAAACGCAGGTAGAGGTAGGAGTAGAAATGTCAGTAATTCTGTAAATGTAAGAATTATTGAAAGTATATAAACGTATAATTCCTGAAAACACACTTAACGACATAGGCTAATTTACTGGCGGAACAGATAAGCGTAAGGAAATATTGTTTATTAACCTATAATGTTTAAATTTAATCTGGTAATATCGACTTGATTTTGAGATGTATATATATATATATATATATATATTATATATATATGTATGTGTGTGTGGGGGGTGTGGGGGGCGTGTATGACTATATGTATGCAGCATAATTTCATAAAGGGACATATTTGACACATGCTATTCCTTATTAAGCTTTTTTACTTTTAATATGTTCCGAATAATCCAGTGGGTATTTCCAACGAACTGGTATATATATTTCCTATTTTTCCTGTTCCCTTAATAAGCAGCAAGATAGATTAGATTTGTTAATAACAGCTCATCAAGGTCAGGCCTCTTGAGGACAGAGGTTAATAGTTTGAGTCAGAATGATGCTAGGACAAACACCTTAACAATTGATTACCAATAAAAACGTATATTATATACAATGCTAAATAATACGGGTTTAATAATAAATTGGAATTAATAGAATCTTGTTTAACTGATGTTTAATTACTATTGATGACATTTAATAGAAATCTTAAATATTTGATTTTTAATGAGATGTTAAATAACATCATGTCCATAAAACCTTGTAAAACGCTCCCCCCAAGTTTGCATGTTTTTGAATATTTATTAATTTATGTAAAATAAAAGTTTAAACTTTAAAACATACGTGTTCATTGTAAGTTTGATCAAAGGCATCCACCCTAACCATTGTAAACTTTGTATGACATTTAATTGCCCTATATTTAGCACACGCTCCCCATCTTTACCCTAATCATGTTAGTAGTTTAGGAGTGAATCTTTAACTTAGAAAAATATGAATATATACACACGCCTTACTTTATATAAATACAGAGGTGTATCCAAATATGTTAGTGAAACATACAGTATGATTCTCACTCGTTGTGTATATGGCTGTCTGTCGGTCTCTGTATCACTTACTCTATCAATATTTATCTCTCTGTCTGTCTGTCCCTCTCTCTCTCTCTCTATATATATATATATAGGCATATGTATATATATATATGCATGTATATATATATTCATATATATATATATATATATATATATATATATGTATATATATAGTCATATATATATATTCATATACATATATATATATATATATTTTATACATAAATATATATATATATATATTCATATATATATATTCATATATATATATATTCATATATATATATTCATATATATATATATTCATATATATATATTCATATACATATATATATATATATATAATTTATACATAAATATATATATATATTCATATATATATATATCCATATATATATATATATATATATATATATATTCATATATATATATATATATATATATATATATATATATATATATATATGGGTGTGTGTGTAGAGGGTCTCGTTTCAGATGTATGGACAGGTTTTTATGTAAGAATGCAATCTTAAAATAAAAGAAACTGATTAAAGATAAGAGGATTCAAAAATAGACTAAATTGATTAAAAGACGGAAACTTTTAATGAAAAAATTACAATAAGTTTTCTAATAGCTAATATCGATGGAAACCAATGAACCGAAAATAAAAACGGATAAACAAAGACTGTCCAAAAAAGTCATTAAAACAGAGAAAAAGTACAAACAATAAGACTCATTATCTTATGAATATGATCATAAAAATAAAAGGGTACGCACTACAATAGTTTCAGTCGCATTGATTATACAATGAAATTTAAATCACACAATAAATGGTGTGTACAAAATAGTATATCAAGCCGTCAACCTTAATCGAAATTTGTTGAAAGACGAATTATATTATTATATTTTAATATTTAACGCAATAACCATTAAAACGTTTATGTGACTACAAGCAGAGAATAAGGAGTATTTCAAATTTAGTATTGTTATTGAATCACGGATACTATTTCAATATTTAGGATAAATATTATGTGAATATTGTATTTTTTCAAGTCATGCTTTACTAAACGAAACAACGATGTTCAAATCTGTATCTTCCGAGTAATACGCTGTTCCCGATATATATATATATATATATATATATATATATATATATGGTAAACAGCTTTTCCCCGATTAGTAGTGTATGTGTACAGCTAAGTCGCGAATAGACAACTTGCAAGCAATATATTTTGGAGTGTCAGAAAAGCTCAAAAGGTTAGTGTTTTCTGTTATTTTTTCGAGCAGGTAGGTTAATAAGACTGTCAGGCCGTTTGAACGAAACGATATGTATTGCGGGTTGAGAGATTTGTGCATGTTCTGTGCGAAAATTCGACGGATGTTGCTGGTTAGTGAAATATATATTCTCCAATTTGCTAAGATAGAAGGGAATGTCTTATGACGACGGAATCCATGAAAGGTTGTTGCACTCCTTGTTATGTTGAGGCATATTTCTCCGATTTCATTAACATTTATTTTCTTTCTTTTATCCACCAACAATTTTCATTCATTTAATTTTCTTGTACTTACTCTCCATATTTTAACAGTTCAATCATGACTCGAGTGTATGAAATTCTATTTAATAATTTAATAAATCGAAAAGTATGTGTTTTGAGTATATTTTCTTTGTTTCGGCTTTCTCTGTAATGTTTTCGAAAATATTGTTTACTCTAAAATCTAACGAGTAACATTTTGTATAATGAACGAGTGTATTATTATCTTGTCTCTTTTCGTTCTTGGTATATAAGCCCTAGATAGAATATTAACTACAAAAATACAAGCATAGTAACGACACGATAACTGGAACAAAATATACAGAGAAGTTAGAAAATAAAAGAGGCATAGCTCATATAAAAATATATCAAATTTTTACTTTTTATGACCAATGAAGTAACATGTATTCAAGCATTGTCGGCAGATTCTCCTATGGAATAAGTATACATTTTCTTAATGAACAAGATATGAGGGTCGTACGATCCTAGGGGTAACACTCCTCCAACTAGTACACATTTGATAGAATTTTTTTTATTAAGAATTCCGTTTCTCTTTGATAACTATGCGCTTCATAACACATCCATATCATTTGTACGCAGTTTCTCAGGTCCAATTTATATGTAGACCAACATTTGTTTCTCATTGTATTTGTTTTCTAAACTCGCCTGTTTCTTCTCGGCTACGCTGTTTAACGAAATTCCTGTCAGTTCAGTATTTGCTGACCATCAACAGAAAACGTGTATTTAAAAGTATGCACTTTTCTATTAGGTTATTACATCGTTTACACAATCTTAAATACATACACATTCTGCAGAGTTATTAGTGTTATGATTCTACATTTTCACTACTCTGGTTTCTCTAATCTCAGAGTTCGTGTTTTATTTTCCGGAAGATTTACAGTGCCAAAAAAACCGGCGTCGATTAATATTAAGGGACTACTTGAGAACCATGAACACGACAAACGTGAGGAAATGAAGGCCAAATTCACTGACAAGCTCCAAAATGCCGGCTTTACTTGCGGACCAAAATAAAATCTCCTACGTTTGATTCTTTTTAAATCAAAGTAGATTGATAGGTTTTTTTTTATTACATATAAATAAATTGCTGTCGAAGAATGTCAGTGCTTTATTTATTCCTATTCTTTCATAGTGTGCCTTTTAACAAGAAAATAATATATTATATTTTATTTTCTCTCCAAAAGATAAATAATTCCTCCGCCGAAAGATAACAATCAAAACCTTGTGTATCATTGTGACTAAAGTGCATTTTTCACTAATGTTTGACACATTAGTGAAAAATGTACTAAAAAAGTGAGTGTTGTGCAGTAATTAGCAGTATAATATAAAAGAAAGAACTTATGAGATATGTATTCTATGAAGCCACATTTAAGCTATAAATGTTTTTAAAGTAAATATGTCAGGACTTGTATAATTCCAAATGTAACATCAACAAAAAAACGAAGAAATTCTGTTGGAACTAAACTAAAACTTCGAACAAAGACAAAGAGAAAAGCCACTAAAAACAAAAGAAAGACAGTGAAAATAGCAATCGGTAACCCAACAAACATTTCAAAATCTGTTATGGAAACAACATAAAAAAATCGAAGAGAAACAACAATAAAACGAGGAAATACTCGTGGAACAAAATTTAAAAACTAGAAACATTACTACAATCAATGTTGAATACGGGGTCAAAATAACGAAAATGAACATGTTTTTTTCTCAAAATACCGTTTTGAGTAAAATAAACAAGTTCCCTTATTCTTACATACAAGGGTACAACTGCTGCTTCACATTTCAGAAGGTGTAAGTATCTATACAATGTATTGTTGTGAACATTGGGCAGACTTTATAAAGGTTCGCATACTTCTCCGAGAATAGGGGTCTACCAAACATACCAAATTCGTGAACTATCTGTTATTGCGAAAACAAGCGACTTTACTTTTTCTGAAGATGTTAAAGTTTTAATACAATTATATAACCTTAAAAGTCCCCTGTTCCAACAATGGTAGAACTGCATGAACTTAATCAGAATAGACAGGACACACTACTGGATTTTGCGTCAATCGTTAATAAAGTGACGATTTTAAATAGCTGAACTTAGCGCGGATATCATTAAATGCTGAATATTCGTACAATGATTTGTATCAGCCGGAGATGCAGAACTCAGAAGTAGAGTACTAAAGTTAGAAAGTGTGGAAAAGTTAACATTACAGAAATTAGCAGAAGACTGTGTAAGTGCTAAATAAGATTCTAATTATATTGAAAAGTCAGGAATTGCTCACATGAGAAAGATAGTCAAACATCGCATTTAAATTCTCTTTCAAAACATTTCAAAACAACAAGACGGCATCTTTTCACGCTCCTTGATAGATAAGCCAGCCCAATAACACGATGAATTATTGGCTAGAATCTGTCACCGTTGTGGACCCGTTCATTAGGTTATGGATTGCCCATAACGTTTTAAAACCTGTTAAACTTGTAATAATATCGAACACAAAAGTTGACATTGAAGAACGAATAGAGGAAATAAAGGTCAAGTTCAATCTGCAAGAACAAACGATATAATAATATCAGAAAATTTCTGAAAGTAAAAATTATAAATAAAATTGTAAAATTACAATTAGATTATTGTTCAGATGTGTCGATAATTTACATGCATGCATGGAAAAGCTTGGATTTACCGACCATTCTAAACAAACAAATTATCCAGAACGCAGACAATTGAAAAAATTCAATTTGAGAATGAAAGTATAACCAATGCTACTCTAAACAGAACTACCAAAAAAACTGAAAATGTTCGTATTAAACATACCTTTATTTTATTTGGCACAGACCTGATACGAAACAGTTCAACTTATCGGAGTTATCAACCACAACTTTCTTTACCAGGAAAAAGAAATCTGACAACCTAGTCAGATCAGAAAAGAAAGAATTTGATGCAACCATTAGAAATCGTATGAAATGGAGGCAAATAAATTGTCTGCAGAAATGTAAGTACATAAAAACACAAAATCCACACTGCAAATACCTAACACAAAACTAAAAAACATAATATACAATTATTTGGACGGCAAGTTGAAGGATATATGAAGAGTTTAAATCACGGTTCCAGAGCTGGGATCGTTAAAGCTGCAGCATTAATATGTCTTAGAAGAGCGAAGGACAATGACAGATTAAGTCACTTGTCTTGAATATAAATGTCAAAGCATGAAATACACGTTAACTAAGTTTAAAGAGGTGCTCCTACATCAGACGTCAAGTATTAAAGAACTCCGGACACGACTTAAAGAGCTGGAGAATATAAAATCTGATTTTGATAAAGGTCTTCGGTTCTCACATAAACGACACTTAAATCAAATTAGGAAACGATTGTCGGATGACACCGACATACTCACTAGAAAGATGTTGCGGTTACCAGATACGAAACTTTCGACGCACAAATAACCAAAGCGGACCCAGAACAGCATTAATCCAAAAAGTAATGATATAGTGTCTCCTGAGGAGGTAAAGTTGGAAGGGGGTATTATGCTACGTTACGTTACGGACAACATAAACGCTTACGCTCAATCTAAATACAGGGGCGCTCGCCTCTTCGTGTTGCAAATTACCCAGTCTAATACTTACAGTAAAAACGGACACAGCCACTTGTTATCTGTTGTATTATATTTTCTCAATACTTTACATGCTCTAAACTCTGAGTTAGTGTTTTTATTTTTGGAACTTTTCCAGAGCCACATCAATACTATAGATGTAACGAACTTAAATACTAGTGCATGGATTGTTTTATACAAGGTATAGTCTATTGCATATTTTATACATTTCGGGAATCAGACAGGAAACTTTTTAAACACACACAAAACCATATCATTTTCTCAAATAGTTTTGAGATGATGAACTTAAAACTTTTCATATTTTATTCCATCGCGCCAATGCCACTTTTGTCTGCTTCTTTTTAAAAGTACTTACATCGAATGTGCTCGGATGAACCTACTGCATATGTACCGTCTCAGCATAAATATATCCGATCTACAAGACAAGCAGCAAAACACCTCACCTTCACTGTAAAGGTCCGCAGATTACGAAAAACGTTCAACTCAAATAGCTTCTGTTCTTTGAGATCTTGTCTATGGAAACTCCAGCAGTGGTTCTATTTTCTAGACTGTAGCAATATGCAGATATTTAAATGTAATGTGAACAGTTATCTTCGTGCACAACTCTCCACTAAGGAGGTCTATCATTAATATGGCAACAGATTGCAGTAGAGCATCACGTATCAGTTGCACTATACAATGGGCACGGTTTCCTCAATTTCTATTTCAATGGATTGCATCATTTTTAGTAATTCATCATGTATGATGTCAGAACGACGTAATATCATCATTTAGGAAATCATCTGTTTTAGATGCTATCTATTGTCACGATTACAACAACTATCCACATAATTGTAATTAAATGGCTTTTTAACGCGTTATTTTTTCTGCAATACACTCATGTCTTTTTACTTGATTTTACTTATTTAGTTTTTTTTTAATTTTATGTGATATTTATTGTATTTGGCATTAGGAAATGTATTACTTCTTGATTAAAGTTACGTAACTTTTCCATTTCTAATATTGTTTTTATTATACTTTGCTTCTAATTTATTTTATTTTATATTAGTATCATCCCATTTCTATATACACACGCATGCAATTTAATATTTTCTTTAATTTATTTATTATATTTTTAATTGGTAAAGTTAATAATTGTGTTACACACATGGATTCTAGTATTGTCTTCTCCACAAAGCTATCAGTATACACATATCTTCACAATTATATATATATATATATATATATATATATATATATATATATATATATATATATATAGTAACAGCATACGCAAAGGGTATAAGCAATGTTCATAGTAGTATGCGATAAGTTTTAGAAAATGCTAATCACATGTTCGTGATTGGGTTACATAGAAAACGTTCACCATAGTACATACTAATTATTATATAGGGGTGGCAGTTTACTCTATACATTAATACTTTTAAACAAACACTTTTGATAAAATTTTTTACATACGTCAGCAATGCTTGATGATATCATCTTATTTATTTGTAATGTTCTGTCATTTTAAACCCAATATTGACTCACGAAGACGGTTCGGGGAGGCATATCTGGGATTGACAACAAAAACATATTTTGTAAAATAATGGCTTACGTTGACACTTGTATGATGATTCAGTAACGGCTCAGATATTTTATCTCCAAGAAACAGATGCGTTTGTCTTATTAAACGAATTGATTATAATTTACATCCGATGACAAACATTTATATTTCTAAATGGTCTAAGGCAAATAGACGAGCATCCTCTTCGAACACGTGATGATTTAGTGTAATGATATATATATACTTTTTATAAAACTAGAAGGTACATGTCTGGTTTGTAGAAAATGAAGTATGCAATATACCGATGCTCTCATCCCTCAATTCGTAATCAACGTGGTCATTAGTTGTAAATACAAATTATAATGGCATGAAATTTGTACACTCGTTAATACAAGGTACACGTCAGTATTGTATTATCATTTCGAAAGATCACAATGACAATAGTATACCATTAGGGAGGCGAAGAAAGATGTGTTCTTCGTTTAAGAAGGACGTAATTGTAACGATCAATACGGATTTGGTTCTCTAAGATCAACAGCTGTCGTGCTGACTGTGATATCGCACATAATAAGTAAATCTACTAACAACTTATTCGTATTAACGGTGATCGTTCTTTATTTATCGAATGTTTTCGACTAGGTTTGGGTACAAAACGTATGTTTCACAAGCTTGTTAGCTTCAGAATATCTGGAAATGCCCTCCAACGATCTAATCCTTTTCCCCTGATGGGTCTATATTTTTGTTATTGAAAAAGCAAAAGTTTGAAGCAAATATCATCAATGCTGGCGTGTCTCAAAGAGTAGATTCTTGACCCTACATTTTTTATGATCATCATAAACGATTTTCCAAATCATAGTATGACGTAATTCGTTGATATCTATGCAGACGGCACAACTATTTATGGAAAAAAATTTGAAGCGTATTGATGATCATAGTATTTTTAACCTTCGTTTTCTATCGCTATCTTTTTTGTTGTCTCGCTATCTTTTTGTTGTCTCTCAATCTTTTTTTCTAACTTGAAGCACGCATTACCATTCAGGCAAAAGTGGTGTCTTACTTGTAACGTCAATAAAACCAAGATTGTATCTTTTTCACCAGCAACGCTAAGATTTTCACTTCGCTCAAGTAAGAATGAATGCTGTTCACCTCGAGGAAGTCACAGAAACGGACTTTCTTTTCAATCTATCTTTACCAAAAGCCTAATGAAAGTCCATGGGTAAATGTTTTTACATTCAACAACTGTACTGTGGGATAAGATACCACTACACCGGTTGCAAAATTAATAGACCGTGGTTGTCTAATGTAAACCTACATTTTTTTTGACATCGTCTTCATGGGCAATCTATACATCTGAAGTAATGTTCTGCCCATCCCACACATTTATCCAGCCCCTTTTGGGTAGGGCAACATAACTGACGATTTCTCACCATTATCCTCGGTTGGCAAGGGGCTTAATTAGTGCTCACTTCTATATAAAAGACAAATAAACAATATCTTTGGCTTCATAGATGGCGTGAACAATTTTTACATCATCCACTGTGGTCGAGTATGTCTAGTCTCTTTTCAAATTGATGTTTCCATCAGTATAATTATGTTAGGAACCGTACAAGACAATACACAAGATTAGAACACAAATAGTTAATGTTTGTGTATTATATACAAATAAACAATAAATATAATAACATCAATTTAATAACTATAAGAACTTAACTAACATTTAAGAAGGTGATAGGATCTCGACATGTAAAAGTGTTTAAATTAAAATACATACGGCATCTTTGAAGTGTTTACTTATTTTGTTTTTAATATTTGCTATCTTAATATAACTATAATATATCCGCACGTGTTTATCACGACTACAAAATATTTACATTGAGTTAATATTTATATCCAAGCAATATTAATCGAGTATTTATGTAATTACGAAAATGCAGAGCCTGTGTATGACCTAAAAACACATCCAATTGTGAGGCCTCTACGTGGAAGTTGTGGGGAATTTGGGGTGTCCTCTTGGTTGCTATTGCTCCCAGGTCCACTCTGGCCCGAAGTTGTAGTACCAATAAGGGCCTAATCTACGGGTTAAATAGAACCTACTGATGCTAACAGATCAGGATATTAGAAGTTATTGACTTCCTGACCAAAACGCATCAAACATTGATGTGTTATTGTGTTTTCTATTGCAAAACTCAATCATGTTCTGCAAAACGAAAAATAAAACAATTTCCTTTCCCTCCCGCTTACTCCCCTTTTTTCATCTCCCCGATATCACCTTTCATTCAACCAAACACCATGAATAAATACTTAAACATATAAAAAACTGGAAGCATTAACAAGTTCATCAAAATGATCGGATTCAGCATTATATAAACTTAAGTAGGGTTGATATGCCGTGAGGCAAAGCTAACAAGCCCAACACAGTGAATGAATACTTGAACATATCGTAAACTGGAAGCATAAACACCTTTACCACTTTTAATAGCACGAAAAGGGTTAATGTGCGTAAACGAAAGCAACCAACCCAAACATCCTGAATAAATACTTCAAGCATAAAAACTTTCACCAAAATGATCGGATTCGTCATTAAATAACCCGACAACGTAAAGCAAAACTACGAAGCCACACACGATGAAATAACACTTGAACATATTAATAACTTGAAACAGGATAATTGTTGCCAAAATTACAGGATTTGGCATTAAATAACCTGAAAATGGTGGATATGCCGTAGAAAAAAAAACTTAACCGAAAATACAGAAACACTAAATCATTTTTTTCTATACAAACTTCATTTAAACATAATTCAATTTTAAGAAAATGATGTTTTCATAAATGTATCAAACATAGACATGCTGTTTTAAAAGTTGACAAAGAATGAAATATTTAATTTCGTAATCCTTAATGAACGTTAAAGATTAAAGCTGCCAATCTCTTTTCAATTCTCAGCAAATAATAATGCAACTCATAAAAATTGTATGAATAGCGAATTTAATTGCCTTTACAGAATTTGAAATAATTTATGTCCCATTAACTTCTAATTGCCATTAAAATATATATCATTTAGAACATAAACAATAGGCATAGTGTATAGGATACGTGAGAAAATGAAAATGAAAGCGAAATGAATCTTAAGAAACGACTGGTAGGTAAATTGTAATAATTGTTACCATCTTTTTAAATATATACGATGAGAAAATAATTGATGATATTTATATCTTATTAAATACCCCAAAAATTAAAAACCTCCGAACGTATGACAAATACATAACAACAAAAAATAAATATAGGTGTTTAAATGTGTATAGAATTTATTTACGAAGGAATTGAGCATAATTTGCAATAATATGAATAAATATATTCTTTTTAACGGTCTTAAATTCTGTAAATATAAAATGTTCTTTTAAGATTATGTGGCTTCAGTAGATCGAGTTCAGATGGGTTTCCTCTCATATAAATACGCATTTAGGTAATGCCATATTGTTTTAAATTTTGAAATAATTTGAAACCGAAAATCTGTAAATTCAATTGCAAATAAGTGTTCTTAATATAGATAAAGCAAAACTGTAAGCTCGTGTTGCTTGGGAAAAGTATACTAATACATATGAATTACACATGATTATTAGACATTAAAAAAGCCAACATCAATGCAAACGTATTCGTAGAGACGTAAGAAACATAGAACATCTAAAACACCACATATAAAAACAGTAACATCTAATTGATCGGACTTCGTTAATTCATCGCCAGTCTCGTTACTCTATGAACGCACTTCGTATTTTCAAACGAATGAGCATTGCGTCTTGTTAATGCTTTACTATTAATTATAATATTGTAACCCGTCTTATTACAACACGTTAACAGTTCCTCTCGGGTAGTTATCCCTTCTGAAGTCGTGTTACTCTTTAAATACTTCGTATTTGTAAAGGTAGAATGTTTTATTTTAGTTATTTTCTTAATAACCTCTCAATCTCGATACTTAATCAACACATTTACAAGTTAAACATGGGTGTTAACGTATTCTTATTGCTCAATACACTCCCTTTCACTTTACATTTTCAACCCAATGTTTACTTGAAAGAAAATTTATTCGTATGTACACATCACCAATTTCGGCATCTTTTTAAAAAATAATATTGCAAATATGAGACATTTTAACAATTGTATGTGTTCAGTTGGTAAACAAAGAAACACCAAGTTCCCCGGATAAAAAAATAAACAATATAAAAAACATGTTTTTCTACTGCACTGAAAAATAAATAAATATAGACAAAACATTTTCATATTTAGGGTATGTCCCATAGGGGAACGACGGGGTTGTTTCGTTGTGTATATCAGAATATAAAGATGAAGAGATTTGTTTTAAGTTACTTAACGCTAATAAAGAAGTTGTGAAAATTAATATTGTTTTCACTATTTTTCACGGAAAACACCGGCTTTATTCGCCAGACGAGAATGATAGCAAGCCGATACGTAAAGAACATAATGAGAGTACTAGCACTTGTCAATGCTAGTAATTGGGTGTGATCGTTTATGCGGGCTTTCTATTACAAGAATATTTCGCATTACATTAAAATATGAATAGGTTGAAATAAGTAGAGAATCATTGTCGCGCTAATCTGTTTCTCAGATGACAAAACCTTAGGAAGAAGCTCTGTCTACAGACATTCGATGACATGATACACACGAATAGCGCAGGAAATGTTGTGTTAGTTATGGTAGATAGATGGATACATGTGCGCTCGCTCGGGCATGGAACGGATAGATTAGCGAGATTTTACAGTCATTTAAATTCGACATGACAATATGAAATCGGGTTGATATCAAGCCGCACATCTTTACTGAAAATGTGGAATTATTACGTATCAAATAAGATTCGTTTATTCGTGAATCAAAGTAGATGAGATATCCATATATTTTTACTTAAAGTAATAAGTAATTTAATAGTACAATCATTCGTCCCAACTATTGTGTAAAAAAAACTTCTTTTATTTGACGCATGCACTCTTTAGTAACCGTCAAACTCATCTTGTGTGTCCCCATAATCAGTGAAATGTGAGAATAAACTTGAATATCTAGCTTTGCTAGAGAAACTAGTCACCAGAAGCAGTCCGAAATAACAGTTGAGTGAAAGTAGGTATCTCATAAGTAGATGTGGTACAATAATGTTCGCTTGCCCCCGGTATAACATAATATTGTCTTGCATTAATACTAATACTAAATATACATTTATATATATATATATATATATATATATATATATATATATATATATATATATATATATATATATATAGGTCAAATACAATGGTACCCTATATGTGTTACGTGTCATATGTGAGAAAAAGATGTTTCATTATATTAGAAAAAATAAAAATATCTTGATTGATATCTTGCCAGGTGAAGTAAGTGCATATTTTTACAAAATTATTATACATTGTCTGTCTGTCTGTCTGTCTGTCTGTCTATATATATATATATATATATATATATATATATATATATATTTCCGACAACATTGATTGGGCACTGTTTTGATTAGGCATAAATACAAATTAATTCTATCTGTTTACATGACACTCTGTCGAGGCCTTCCGGTTAGGACGCTTATTTGCGAATTCTAGGCTTATTCTCTAACTGGGTTTAACCTTGCAAACGTCTGAAATTATCACCTCGTACACTAATAAAAGTGAAAGCTTGGAACGCTGGGGTATGTAGGTAAACTACTTTAATAGTTACTCAAATAAATCTTGTTATGAGCCCGTATACGTAATTCACGCTTAGTCATGTTCGAGGTGTTTAAAATAAATTGTGACGTAGTGATATGCCAAGTTGCGACAAAGTTAATTGAACACTCACGACAGTCTACTGTGTGTGCCCGTGTTATCTATGCATTCATTCACTTACTTTACTCTCTTAAACGTGGTCATTTATAATGTCCGTGTTGTTAGAACGCTTGCTTGCTGAGTCTAGGATCGTTTTGTGAATTGGTTCGAATCTTCTGACCGTCTAAAATGATCTTCTCTTACACTGATGAAAACAAAAGCTTGAAACGCCGGCGTATGTAAGTAAAGCGAATTTGTATATATATATATATATATATATATATATATATATATATATATATATACCATTGTCAGTGTGGTTTACTTATATGAAAAGAGTGTAGTTCAATGTAAATTCACCGGAAACAGAATGTGAATGGCCCTCATATAGTTAAGTGTCTAGTAGGAGTGTTATGATGGCACTACCTTCCTTAAAACTGTAAATATATCATATTTGACAAATTCATATGTATAAAATTCTATAGGAAAAGAAAGGGAAGTTTTCCCGAATCTATACGCGCTACAAAATGTTCTGATTCTCTATGTGCCCTATATAAAGAAACTATTGGGAGTGATACTCTTAACATTTCCAATACGCTTTTCCAATATTTATGAAATTAAACTAATATTTTTTAGACATACATTTAAAGCGTATTTTTTTAATTTGAGTTTGGTTCGACTATATTAGTGGGCAAGAAGAGAACCAACAAAAGAGACATACTATAGTGTGAAAAACATATTGAAATAAACAAAATCCTTTACAACGTTTGGGTAATACAATATATGAGTGGGTCATATGTGTACTTTGTTAAGTCAATCATCCAAGCAATCCATTGATTTACATTTCTGTATGTGACATGTCTACATGAATACCTGTTATCTATTGAGCAATAGTATCATATTCCAATCGTCTTTATTTAACTTGTCTTTCTCGTTTAATTCCGTATTTTTAAAAAATTAATTGTGTACTCAGAACAGATTATTCTTTAATCTTATTATGTCCCTAAATATATACGGTTGCTATTATCAGAAAACAAACACATACACAATGCAAGCGAGTCTACTAATTATGTAGGTGATTAACTACTTACAGGGTTGCTGTCACACGGGGATTCTAACCAGTTGAACAAGATTCAATTAATCAATTTTATCGACTTCTTGAATTGTATTAAGTGATATTATCAGATACGTGTGGGCGGGGTTTACTGGTTTTTCTCTAAAATTATGTGTCGATGTTTCAGTGTTACAACACTACGATTAACTTTACTATAGTTTCGTTTATCTACGGTGCGATATATATATATATACATCACCGTAGATAAAAGAGAAAATATACACACACAAACACCCACGATCGGTTGAGACTATATATATATATATATATATATATATATATATATATATATGTGTGTGTGTATACATATATATATAAAATATATATATAAATAATATAAATAATTACCTGATAAATACGGCTGGGCACTCTGAGTAAATTTAATAACAAGCAGTACTACTAGCTTCCTTGCGAGATCCAACACGATTTGTTGGTGTTGTCGATCACTCTACGCCGCTTAATGTGAATACTCGCCGACTTGGTATTTACAAAGTTTAATTCCTCCTAGATTCTATACTCATTTCTGGTGGCCAACTGGTAACTCTCCCGACTGTGAATCAGTGGCGATTTGTGATCGGAGTTCGCCCCTGTCGACCGTCGGGAATTAGCTCCCTGCACTGAAGATTGCATAGGCATGAACCACTGATGTCTGTAGGTAATAAATAATTAATATTCATTCATTAATATTATATATATATATATATATATACATATATATACATATATATTTATATATATATATATATATATATATATATATATATATATATATATATATATATATATGGGAAAAAAGAAACAATGTTTCAGACAATATGTAAAAATAAAAATGGAATTAAGAATAAGCAATTCAACAACTAACAAAAATAAACTCAAAAACTCATGTTGTAAAGTTCCACCGAGATATTTCGGCCGTAGATACGACCATTTTCGATCAGTTAATAAACTTTATTTCAAAACGGAAAAGTTTTCAAATTCATACAGAGAATGCGATTGGAAGAAAATGTCACGTACAGAGAACAACAAAACGGGGAGAAAAAGGAATGCGAGGAATGTTATGAAAAGAGAAAGAAAAAGAAGATGAAGAAGAGGAAGAAGAAGAAAGAGATACCAATCAAACAGTATATTTAGAACGTCAGTTGAAGAAGACGAAACGAAGAAGAAGAGAAAGCGAGAGCAAACGTGAGAAAGGGTAAATCGACATGTCGTTGTCGAACACTATTGAAGAAGAAAAAAAAAGAGAGATAGAAAAAATCATTGCTTAGATATCGCCTGCTGATTGAATTCGGGCTGAGAACGTCAAAAGTCAACAGGATTAGTAGTAATTGGAGCAGTGAACGTCGAGGGACGAAACAAGGGAAGAGGAGGAGGCAGGGGAGAAGGGGAAGGGGAAGAAGAGAGACAAGGGTTAAAAGTTAGCCAGAGTCGTATTCATTTAGATTCATCTCGTATAAAATCGATCTAGCCGAAGGAAAAGAAATATTATAGAAACCTTGTCTTTGGGCAATGGTGTTCTTATGACATAGGATCAGACAGGATTCTGTAAGACGTCGAAGTTTGGTGTCATGAATATGTTTGATAGGGATTGCCTTATGGGTATTGAAGTGGTGGCCGGAAGAGATCATATGAGTGCATAGTGCATTTGAGGTATCGCCGTTTTTTATGGCACGATTATGTTCATATATTCGTTTCTTTAACGGACGTTGTGTCTCGCCGAAATATATTTTTCCACAGTCGGCACAGGGAATAGTATAAATGGTCGTATCTACGGCCGAAATATCTCGGTGGAACTTTACAACATGAGTTTTTGAGTTTATTTTTGTTAGTTGTTGAATTGCTTATTCTTTATTCCATTTTTATTTTTACATATATATATATATATATATAAGTGTAGGTTTGTAATTATATTTACCAGCAATGCTTCAAGCAAACTACAATCTCATTTTATATATATATATATATATATATATATATATATATATATATATTATACAGTACTATTGGTGTCAAGCTTTGTTGAGTGTTCCTCTTAGAAAGGGTATCACTATTAGCGATAACTGTGAATTACGATATTTTTTAAAAATGTTTTTTAATAATTACTTTTATACATATATATATATATATATATATATATATATATATATATATATTTTCTAATGAACGAAATTATATCTTTAAATATTGGCTGTACGCATGCTATGTCAAAACATATATATTAACATTAAAAGTCATTAACATATAGTAGAGTTAAGAAAATAAATGTAGTTTCGTGTAGATTGTTTCACGCATACAGAACACACTTTGCAGAAATAAATATTCATAAAAACGTACAAAATATCAATCTCGAATTCAGTTAATCTTATATACTTTGTTACAAAATATTGTAATCGAATTATTTTGAAATTGTACGCTCAATAAGGTTCACACATTATTTATATAATTGTGATAGTTGGTACTTAATAAATTGAAATATAAGACCCTTTTTTAACTGAAATCAAATATTTCATATAACAAATATAATAGTACACATAATTTGTAACATACTAGCCGTGTGCCTACATACTACAAAAGAATACATACATAATATGTTACATTTTTTTGTTTTGATGGAATATTATTTTCTCGTTTTTTTTTTTACTTAATCTATGTTCAACGACATATTGCCTGAATAGGTCACTAACAAGGCATTCAAGTGTAATGATGCGAGCATATATGAAACGGGTCAGAATCATTCTTTGATGATGTAATTTTATTACATCATCAAAGAATGATTTAAAAACATAAGAATGGTGTTATAGTGGTGGGCGAGGTCGATCATCTATTGATACTTACATCGTAACATCTAAGGGTCTTTCTCTCTCCAATTTTCGCTTTGACTGTATATGAAACTAGACTACACTTTTCCCTAGCTTACAAGAAGTTCATTAAATTTATTTCCGCTCTTTAAATGAGTTTGTACCGGACATTCATAATAACAATACAACAAAGGGCCAACATTACCACACATCAGTGTATATTATCGAATTTAAAAATCGATTAGCAGCAAGGGAGACACAGGAGGCCACTGCATCGTGAGTATTTTTTTTTAATATCAATAGTGGTATTATTTTCATGATATGAATCTAATTGTGATTGTTGGCATAATGTAAATTTCAATTATAAATGTAAAAATAAATAGCTAGGCTTCGTAAATAAGGGATATATGAACGTCTATAAATCTTTACTTTTAATCTTACTTAGTTGATCGGTTGAGACTAATGTGTAAGTTCACTCTTTCTAGAAAGTACAGAATTAAATAAAACTATTATAACGAGTAATAAAATACATTAATGAAATAAATGAAGTGAAAATATTTTGTAAAAGTTTATTGTGTAGTGGGCATGGAAGGAGACAATAAATGACTCTCGTTGTAATTGCTTCATAATAGATGATACTTATCAGAATAAACTTTGTCAGTGATTAATCATATGAATAATTACTTTATAATTAGAACAAGTACAACTGATTGTTTCAAAGAAAAATCAGTCATATGAATATTTTAGCGTGTATTTTTACTATGTAACAGAGTTGTATCATAATGATAAATAACAGTAAATATTGAAATATTTTGTTTTAAAAATAATGTTGATGATATTTAAAATAAGCATATACCGCATTTACCGCCATTACAACGATTTATTCTGAGTCAATATCGATATATACATACATATTTTACGTTTACTAGGTGTGTATTGCAGGTATTGCCTAGCTGTTGCAGTCGTAACACCCATGCTATGTGGAAATATCGGCAATTTAAGATTATTTCTTCCCTAAAATACCGTACAGGTCGTTATTGCATAGATCAATATCACTGATAACACACATATTTAGCTGTCAGAAAGATAATAAATGAGTGTGGATTATGTCAATTAGGTGAATCTAAAACACATGATAAATTATAACTCATCAAGTCAGAATTTTATTGTACTGAATGTGATATTATTATTTTTGTTTATGTATTTTCATTTAATTTACACTGTATAAATGTTCTATTTCAACAAATTTGAAAGAATAATATCGCTGTTTCCTTTAATCACGTCGTACTATGTCATATCTCTCCCCCAACAGTTTACAGTAGTCATAAGTTATCAGTAATTATGCATCGATATCATGTTTTATTCAACAATTATGCATATATATCATGTTTTTTTTAACAATTATGCATCGATATCATGTTTTATTGAACAGCTATGCATCGATATCATGTTTTATTCAACAATGATGCATCGATATAATGTTTTATTGAACAATTATGCATCCACCTTTCCAATTCACACAACCAAAATAATAGTCATCATAAAGGTTTGTATTCTGCTTCCAAACCATTGGCACACTAAATCTTAAACATTGCCTCAAGCTTTGTATATATGTGAGGTTGAGCATCAATTGTTCTGATACCCAGGTGTCAGTTTAAATATGCAAAATTAAATGTTTATCATTAATCTATAATTTTGATTTTGTTTTCCCTCAAAGAAAATCAACCATAACTAAAAAAGGAAATATCATTGTTATTAAAGTATTTCTGGTTTGATGTTTCTATATAACATGTTTCAGAATAAATAATTACTCTGGTCAGCTGCATCTTACAAGTTAAATACTTGGAAAATACAGAATCAATGATGTTACCAATTGAGTTCTCTACAGAAATGTACATTAAGCTTAAAAATCTTCAAACAAAAGATATATTTCCATATCTTTTTTATACAGCAAGAAAATCACATGGAAACTGCCTTTAATACTAAAGAGTTGTTCATGCTAATAAGATCTCCTTATTAAAATATAACTTGATATGTTTCAAAGTCGTTTGCCGCCGGCGATCTTTAGAACGGGACCAGATTTGCTCACAGCCGGAGGGATGCTGCTTGGTGATCTGCGCCCTGGAGACGTCTGTAGAACGACTCTTATAGTCATGTCACCATACCAAGCTCCCAAGGTTGTAACGATAGGCAACTCCCCCTTGATGAACGGGTTGAATAATACCCGGCTGATAATTTCGTCGGCTGTTGGCTGTGTCAATAGGCTGGGAACGGCTGTACTGCAATACGAAGTTTTCTGTAATAATAGAATCCACTATTTTACTTGTTATATGAAAATATAATTTATTATATTTCGCGAAAAAAGCTTAATTAGAACTCAAACATTCGACTAAGTTCGGTCGACGTGGCAGGAACGCATAATCCGCATTCAAGTTTGAAAAGGCGACTGTTTTTCGCTTGTAAAACTAAGCGACGGGTAGACGGGGGAAAGAGAGAGAGAGAGAAGACACAATACACAACACATATATTGTTCTGAGTGCTGATGTATATTTTGTTATGATTTAACAAACTGTTATAGATTCTCAACACATCTCGGATGACAAGGGCTGTGATCTTTTGAAGTCATCACATGCATTTTTTATTGAACCGTATATACATAATATGGTGAAGAAAATAATTGTAAATTCTGACATTTTTCATACATCTTTTTAACAAACAGATTTTTAGGTAAACTAAAAAGATTTCCCTCAGAGAAAAAAAATTATTATTCCGAAGTTACTTAAAAAAAGAACTTTCAAATTATTAGATATATTTTCAAAAATTATTAATAGTTATTGTTTCATATATTTGACCAGGCATACGTATATAATGACAGCAGACACACGTCTATACACATACATGCATACGCACGTACATGCATAGCCATACATGCACACACAAATATATATATATATGTATATATATATATATATATATATATATATATACATATATATATATATAGTCATCCACATACAGGGCGGCTAGACCAGTTAGGTCATCAAGCCGAGATTGAAACTCAACAGTCGGCGCTCCTACCCCTACGCTATTATACGACACTAACTGAATGTAAGTAATATCTCAATGAAAACATTTTCGGGAGCTCGAATTAGTTTTACCTAATGAGCTATGCATATATATATACACTATCTATTTATCTATTTCCCACAAGGTAAGATGTGAGCACTCTGACCATTTAAACATTGCCTGGGCAGCCCCGTCGGCATTCCCCGGTAGGGGCGCCTCGGGCAGTAGGCAATAAACTTACTCCTCCCCAAAGAGGGGAGGCGAAGCCTGGGAGGGTGGACCTCCTAGAACTGCACAGGACTGACCCATAGACCGGCGTAAATCAAGCCCCGAAGGCCAAGACAATACCAGTTTATGGGGTGTAGTATCCATCGGAACAGATACTACACTTTGATCTTAGCAAAAAAGCCAAACATTATCAAATATTACTAGCCTAAACTCATTGGTTACAAATCCATCATGTATCCATAGATAGTACGCAAACATACATGTATGTTTCACATATGCAAACATTAAGGCAACATACGAATTTACAAGTGACAAAAAGATTTCCCGACGTACACACACAAACACACAAACACACCTATATATATATATATATATATATATATATATATATATATATAGAGAGAGAGAGACAGACAGACAGACAGACATAAAGAGACAGAAAGAGAGACAGAAAGAGAGACAGACAGACATGCATACTAGATATAAATTGAATGTTTATGTCTATGTTCTCGAATGTCTACTCTCTCTATATACAAGGTGTTTTAAAGGCAATTGTGGAGGAGGATACGCCCCCTTACAAGATAATCCTCACCAAATATTCAAAATAAAATGGTATTCGAAGCCTTAATTTTATTTACTCTGTATTGCAACACACTTGCTTCTACGAGGAATGTTGTACCCCCTCCAAGTTATATTTTATCTTGTAATAGCACTAAGCATGATACCTCACAAGACTAGATGAGTTCTTGTCCTGGAATCCGATAAGACCAAGAGATTACAAGAAGGATGTATGATAGTATAGTTGACTGGTCAATAAAACAGAGAAATTCAATGGTTTTAACGTTTTACTAATTCAACGTTTGACACGTAAAAGAGACATTTAACATTTGATGGAATACACGGATATCTATGTATCTCATATAAAAATCTAGTGTTAGCCCTAAAAAGTAACCATCAATTTACTTACTAGACACGATCATCGAGTCTATTCAGTCTATTTGTACAAGAGTATTTCAGGACAACCTGACCTGATCATACCTAACCTTACAACTGTACTCTAACCAATTATTCGAAATAACACAGTATTCGAGACACAAATAAGATCCCCTTTGCACGTCTTTACACTTGCACAGACGAGGAATTATGCACTTTCTCCTAGTTATATTACCTCAAGTAACATCACATGGCTAGATATTTCACCAGACTAGCTGAATTCTTATCCGATAAGACCAAGCAACTACAGAAAATACTATGACATTGTTACGTGGTCAATTACGGAAAGGTCAAATAATGTTCTATAGTTATGTACTAACTCAACGTTTGAGAAATAAAGGATAACTCTCTTAGAATATTCGGATATCTATGTATATCATTACGTGTTAGCCCCACAGAAAGCCTCTTTATTTCTGAGAACTTTGACTGAAATGAAATAAAACGAAAAACAAACATACACATATCTATAGTCTCATAGTTACAACGTTTCCTATACAGATCTACAATCATATAAAAATATGTGCATACTTATACATATGTAGACAGAAAGATGGTATAAATGCATCGTAATATATATATATATATATATATATATATATATATATATATATATATATATATATATATATATATATTTGATTTTATTCCATTAGTTGCGACAAAACAAGTTTTGTTTCATTGGTGCAAAAAGCGACCAATTCATCGGGCGGGCGAAGGAATTCAAATGGCATAAATTTTAACTTCAACTTTAACGGGAGATTGAAAATTGAAAATACATTGGAGGGGGAGGGGGACAGAGTTGGGGCTTTGTCTATAACGGTGACATGGGACATGAGAGGGGAGGGGGGAGGACCCCAACACGTCGTGTTTTAAATTATTACGTGGGAGGTTTTTCACGTGTCTGTGCTGTGATGATCTCAATTTCGGCCGCGGTGGGAGGAAGGGAGATGGAGCGACGGCCAGAGTGAGTTAAATTTAAAATGAGAATAAAATTATGAGTTTAACCGTCATTCTTATTTTATTTTAATTCTAATAAGTAATTATCATGTGGATAAAAATGTTTGATAATTTTAATTTATGGTATTAATTGCTACTTTTGCATTTTATTTATTTTATTTTAATGTTTTGTTTATTATTTGTAGTGAATTTCGTTGTGATTATATTTTTTTTTTTTTTTTTTAAATTGTGATTATATTATACCGAGATCCATACTAGTGGAATCATTTTATAAGAGAAGTTTTCTGGTGTTACCAGTTTTATCATTAACAAAACCGATTATGACAATTATAACGCCTGCCAATTATACCTACGATAGTCGCAGTGATAACAGCCTTAATAAAAGCCTTAATAAAAATAAAAAATAAAAATATAAATAAAAATAAAAATAAAGATAAATATAAATAAAATTAGAATAAAAATAGAAATAACAAGTTTGTAAGAATATTAATGATAATAATAATAATAATAATAATAATAATAATAATAATAATAATAGTATTAAAAATAATAATAATAATAATAATAATAATAATAATAATAATAATAATAATAATAATAATAGTAATAATGATAAATATCACCATCATTACCATCTTGCTACTTGTGAAGTCATTGGGCGAAATAAGTCGACAAGTGATGGTAGGCTTTTTTGTTCTACTACCTATGACAAGGACTAAGTACCAGTTAATAATTAAGTGTTCAAGGTAGTGATCGAAGGGTTAAGTAATTGAGATTTGATTAGTCCAAGTGATATCAGTGTTAATAGCTATCCCAGTTATGGGTTTATGTTAGAATTGGTAGTATGGCTGAGAGGCTATTGAGGCTGTGCATTATAGGTAGTACGTAGAGATTTGATGTTATTGGTAGTTTAGAGGGGTGGTTATATATTTATAGATTCATCATGACCTGTTGGGGTGGTAAATTTGGGTGGGTGGGTAGGGGGTTATAGTGTGTGTTTGGGGTAGCGTATAGTGGGGATTTAATGTTATCATTCATTTTTGTAAAAAAAAAAAAAAAAAAACACTTTTAATTTTATTTTAAAGTTATGTGGGGTTGGTGTGGGGTTAAGGTGGGGTATGTGGGTTGCTAAGGAGGTAGAGTCTACTATGTTTACAGTTGATAGATGTCTCTTGTTTTCTATTTAAGAGTTTGTTTTTGTCCTTAAAGCGGATAATTTCCAGTTTTTCATTTAAGCATAATCTACATGGAGAGTTTATTGATTTGCAGGTGCTGGATTTTTTCAAGATTTTCCACTTTATTATGGGAGTTTCTTTTTTGGTTTTTATTTTGTGGTAGTGTAGTGAAAGTCCAGTTTGGCCAGGATGGTCTGGGTTGTTGAAGGAGAGTTTATGGTTGTAGAATCTTTCCTTGAAGTTGTTGCCTGCCAGACCAATATAATAGTTAGTCTGCGATGGGTTTTCAGTTGAGGAGATAGATGCCTCATAGACCACTTGGGTTGATAGGCACTTTTGACTTAGGGGGCAGTTTGATTTGTTATTACAGTTGCATGTTCTTTTAGAATTTGAGGTTACTGGGGTGTTTAATATTTTCATGTTGTGCTTTTTTATGATTTTTTCTAAGTTGTCACCACAACAATAGCTGAGTTTTAGTGTATTCTTATTAAAAATTTTATGGAGTATGCTGTTATTGGGGAAATGAGTGTTTATTAAGTTCAGGAATTTATTCCCTAATTTGGTTTTAGTTGAGTTGTTAAATGGAGGTGTATACCAGATAATTTTCTCTATTTCTATTTTTGTTCCTATTAGGGTTATTTTGTGTAGTTGGAATATACTCTATTTTGGTATTTTTGTATCCACTCTCCTTTAGTGCTTTATTATAAAAGTTCTTATGTTTATTGAAGATATCTATATTGGAGGAGTTGTTGCTAATCCTTCTACTAATTGATTCCGGGATGTGTTTACTTACAGATCTAGGGTGGTTAGATAGTGGGTTGACATAAAGGGGGTAGGAATTATCTTTAGCATAGGGCTCATAAGTATCTCTATTGAGGTTGAAGGTAATATCGAGGAAATTGACCTGTTTAACATTTGATGTTATTTCAGCCTTTAGGCCTATTCGTTTCATACCCCCTGGATATTTGTAACAAGTTAATTATATATATATATATATATATATATATATATATATATATATATATATATATATATATACTCTCTTTGTTGAAAGATATCCTTACTATATATATTCATTAGTAGTTGAAGTGACGTGTGTGAAAGACGTAAAGAGCATCTCGCTTGTAACCCCTTTTTACTTTTTTATGGTTTGTGTTTATATTTATCATACTTGTTTCCCTATATTTGGCCGGTTTTCTAATATCTTTTGGTGTAAGTATTCTATGGTTTTGTTAATGTATGTGAAAACACCAGCCTCACCTGTTTACTTATATACCTATCAAAGGATAGTGTGTATCTTTTTCGTATGTTGAAATAAGCTTTTATAACTAAAATTATTTTCGCATGAAATGTATTATTAATAAAATTAATTATTTTTTGAATATTCATTATTAGTTTTATTATTGCGTTTGTTTCTGACAATGGAATACGGCGTCATTATATTATTCCTTTAATATACGCATTTTAATGACCTCACTTTCTAATGAGTGTTACTGTTTTTCACTAATTTCAGATTTGATAGTGTATTTATCAAAAACGAAATACGTAAGTAAGTATCATTATTCAGTTTAGCATGCGATGTTTCTGTTTCAGATAAGGAGAATTGAAAATATACTTCAGATAATAAAAAGAAGATAAGTTACACAAGAAATAGACTGATATACGTGTTTTGTTTTTATTTTAATACAAATAATGTTGTAACTAGTAATATGTAATGACAGAACGTATGTAGGATAAACGTCGAGATAACGGAACGTTTTCATACGTGTTTACCAATCTTATTGTCAATTTGAAAATGATACCTAATAAAAATGTTCATTATTAGTTCTCTTTGCGAAAATAGTGTATAAAATGCATTAATCGATAGTTTGTAATATTTAATAAAGATGCAGGTACATACGCTGCTTTATACGTGCCATATTTCCATCTTTTGACCTCGTTGGCAACGACTATATAATAGGTTACATGGATAGTAAGGAAAATAATGCTTTAACTATTGTAGTACAAACTAATCACACGGAACTTCAATAACGCAATGAATATTAATTATGTCAACATTTCGGTACACAGGTTAATCATAAACATGGATTTTGAAGCTACATATACTATAAATTAATTTGCAAAATGAAAGAGTGTGAGAGTTTTAATAGTTGCAAGCGTTAATTTCTCATTTTAACAAAGTAAAATAGATATAAAAACTAGAAATAATTTGACTTTGTTAATGTATCCTAGTTTATACCGCCTACTCAGTTTGCCCCAACCATCAAATTAGTTCGGTCTTATTTATCAGTCTCTATTTTTACAAAGAAACCACGTCATTTCCTCTCGCCTGTCACACGTATGTACTGTAATACATTTAATTGATTGCGACGCCATTCTACGAAACATAGTTTTTAACATTTCAATAAACATTATTTATTTTAATCAATAATAATTCGGAATCATTGTTTCTTTTTTAAAGAAATAACTACCACTTTCCATATACATGTGTTGCTTTGTTTCAAATATAGCCCGATAATTTATCGGTCGCTCAGTCGCAATGAACTCATTAATAGAATATGTTTGTATCTGTTTGCCATGCTTAAGTTAGATGTACTGTATGTTGATGTGTCCATGCATAGCTGTGTTCTATCAGTCGATTTGCCGGTTTGTAGCACTTAATTGTAAACTTGCATCATACTGTGAAGTTGTGAAGATCATATAGTGGACCATAAACACTCGTCATTATGCTATTTATTAAACGCATGACATAAAATATTATCTATAATATTTTAATAAGCAAATTTAATGGATGTTTTTAGTGAATAACAGCCATATAAGAGAGTAATAACTTAATTGACCAGGAGCAAAGCTATGGTAGTTAAAATACGTATGAAAATTATATTTATAAACAATAAATTATGTATTTAAGTGAATAGAATTGTTTTCAAAGGATTCACTCTTCAAATTATTAACCGATCATTATAAATTTTGAAACACCTCTTGTAAGTCTGATGGGGTAATTTGGGCTATATTTAGTTTAATTTATTTTTTCATAACAGAGCAAGGAGAACATGTAAATACTTCGTGAAAATTCAGATACATCTGTTTTGTTAAACTTTAAACAATTATTAAATATTCTTTAAATTTCATTTTCTTTAGTGTATATTAAAGATGTTTTAAAGAGAATTATTGCCACGATTTCTCTATTTGACACCAATCAATCAGAATTAACTGAGTTTAAAGACCCTATTGTCTTACTTATTTATAGTCAGTTTCTAGAATCCAAACAGTTAATCGCTTTTGCTAAGATTTTCCATAAGCATTTTCTACATAATGTATAGTAGGTGAAATTGTCGTTTCACAAACAAAATGGCGGACAATAAGCCGTATGCATCTTCAGGACCTCACAAATGAGTAAGTAAACCAAAATAAATAACGTTATACTAATTAAAAATGTACCATAAATTATTTTAAAGGAAACACAGTTTAGAAATTAATCCAAAACAATGTATTTTGGTTCACTTACTCATTTGTGAGATCGGAAAAATCAGAAAACTGCAGACAATTTATTGTTCGAAATTTGGGTTGAGAATCGACAACTTTACCGTATAATAGTATTGTGTCTTTGTTTTACTCTTTTTTATGGAATATAGAAGTACTAAAAATATTTTCTGTTCAGCGAAGGAATTATTCCTTGACATTTGTATGAAAGTAATTATAAGGTCAGCATTCCCACTGAATTATGATCAAATTGACATCCTCTATGTCATCAACAAACGGCGTAAACACAAAAACAGAAACCAACCCGAATTTACGTTAAAAACGAACGCCATGAAAATAAACTCTCAAGGACAGTCGAACAAAAAGGCGCAAAAAAGGCCGGAAACGTTGATCACGTGATGTGCTCTGTGCTACGTCCGCCAAACCACGGTGAAAACATATAAAAGCAAACCGCGCAACACAATCTGCATGTTTTCCCCTCTTTGATCTACTCCTAACTTTTAGGCGAAAGGCTAGAGGGGGTGCAAACGCGTCGGTTGACTACTAAACACATACACACACATACACCACGGCCTACATTCCTATAATTCTTCAACGCATACAACCACACACTGCTGACAAAGACACAAACACATACAAATGCCTAAACGAATTATCAACTCTCACAAATTCGTACAATATTGAATAAAAAGCCACGCGCACATTCACACACTTCGACGTGCGAACGCCAAGCCTCACATGGCTACACGCACACATACAAATATGATCGCACACACGTCGCGTCTACTATTCTCGGAACTTACTTTTAATGAACATTTCAAACTAACATTTTACCATGTAAGATTTGTACATATATCAATATTTTGTGTTACTTTTAAATTACGTTTTATTCTTCCTTCAAGTTAGGCATGCCCTTATCCTCATTTAACTTTCATACATGTTTTCCATGTTTTATCTGTTTTTAGCATTTTCTATAAGACAAAATATATTACTAAGCTAATGCCTACAGGATTTTAGAAAGCCTTCTCAAATGCAACCAATTTAAGAAAATGATTTAATGTTTTCTTAATTTCTGTGAATTTCAATTGTAATGTTTAAGCTTTATAATCAACATAAAAGTTTTTAATTTATATAATGTGGAAGATATTTTAACGTCTATTCTGCTCTTCACGGGTTCTTCACGATCATCACAAAGCTCAAACAAGTATCATGAATGCTGACAACGTATATATTATCTAAATATTATTCGGAACAGAAATTGTTATTAAGATTGTTATTAAGAGAAATTATATGTTATATTTTTTTTTAAACTCGAATTTCACAAAGAATATAAACGAATTTTTGGAATAATGGTGGACGTATTTCTTATATCTTTAGTCCGCATTGCTTCAATTATTGTACTTGGAATTAATAGTATTGACAAAACAAATCTAAATCTTACTATTATTAATTTAAAAATAGAGATTACAAGAATCGCAAAACGAATCAATGGTTCGTTCTCTTTATAGATTTATTTAACATAGTTTACCCCAAACAAGGCAGGCCGCCACTGTAGACGTAAGGGGCTACTAAGAAAAAGGGTGAGAGTTTGGGGGGGTCAACCTAAATTGGGAGCTACACAGCGAGATGACTGTTTACATTAGTTTTAAATATCTGCATATCAGTACCACCAGGCCAACCATAGTGCAGGGAGGGAGTTCCAGAGTCCAGCAGCACAAGGAAAGAAGCTTTTGGAGTAGAAAGGTTTTCGGCATCTTGGACCTCCACAGTGAATATATATATATATATATATATATATATATATATATATATATATATATATATGTATATATATATATATATATGTGTACATATATATATGTATATATGTATATATATATATATATATATATGTATATCTATTTCTTATATTTTATATTATCAGTATAATTATAATTACATATTTACTGTATCCATAATTTTATATTAATTTTGACCCGTATATAGACATTTTGATTGTTTTCAATTCTTTACCTTGTTATTAGTACCTTAAGTATTTTTATCCTCCCCCCTCTTAACCCACCCGATCTCCATATAGGGTTACTCTTCCCCTCCCCCCTTCCTTCATAGGCAAATTACCAAATTAGATTATCTGTCACTTGTCTCCTCCTCGAAAGCTGGACGCAGACAGAGCTTTTTTTGACACGTGTTAACACGCGTCCGCCCGTAAATATATGCTTTTATATTCTGACCACCCCTCACCAAGTCATATCTGCGTTCTCTTCCTCTCTTTCTGTTTCCTTGCTATGTCCCCTGTAGCTCTTAATATTTTCTTTTCCTTTTCACTTCGTGTTTTTTCTTTTTCCTTTTCTTTTTTCGTCTTACGAGTATTTTAGTTTTTGTTTTATTTTATTTCTATTCATATTCAATTTTTATTTTAAATTTATGTCACCTTCATAAAACTTTGCGTAATTGTGAACATATCTTAACAGGCATGATGTTATCTCAAGACCCGAGGAAAGGGATCCCCTCCAACTGCTCTCGTGAATCAAAATAAATATTGTAGTCAAAATGAAATAAATTATTATTTATATTTATATTTCTGCTCTATATTTTTTATTGCGCACTCTTATAAACCCGGTTCAACTGCCCTGGATGTATAACCTGTGTATATATTCCATACCCGGATCATATATATATATATATATATATATATATATATATATATATATATATATATATATATATATATATATATATATATATGTATATATATATATATATATATATATATATATATATATATATATATATATATATATACATATATATATATATATACACACATATATAAAAATATATATATTCTTCTGAAGATGGTAGATTTACCGAAAGTACTCAAGTTTATATAAAAAAAAAAAAATGTTTTTAAGATGAATAAATAATTTATTTTTAAAAACAAATAATCTGCGTTGTGCAAGGTTTTCTAAATATTTTATTAAAAAAAAATATCTTCGTTATTATTGCCACCCACCCAACGCTTCAAAATGTGTGACTTTTTTAATATACTCTTCCACGCCGACCACGTGACACACAGCCACATCAACATTTTTCTTTCTTCGTCAAAACACCTAGACGGATTTTCAACTTGACCACGAGAATGTCTCAACCAAGAGGAAAAAAGAAAAAAAAGAAAAAGAAGAAATATTCTTCTGAAGATGGTAGATTTACCGAAAGTACTCAAGTTTATAAAAAAAAAAAAATGTTTTTAAGATGAATAAATAATTTATTTTTAAAAACAAATAATCTGCGTTGTGCAAGGTTTTCTAAATATTTTATTAAAAAAAAATATCTTCGTTATTATATATATATATATTTATATATATATATATATATACATAATCAACTGGTGTATTTGTTGAATCAGGCCAAAATTAATTTCTGAATAGAGTGGGGCCTGATTGTCCAGTCTCGATCTAAGTCTTCCTCTCCATTATAGTATTTAGTGAGGCCCAACATAATATCCTATCACGTTTGATCACATCCTACCAAGATAACTTGGGTCTGCCAGAGGTGGTTATCTCTGCTGACACGTTCAACTGTCGGGCTTCATCAATCCAGCCATTGTTGTGTACAACGAGCCCCAACCAATGCAGTCTGACTTTCGTCATGACGCCTTCGGCTTTCAAAGTTTATCGGCACGAGCAGAGACCCAAAAGGCATGCTCTGATTAGTCGTTACCATACAGATCCGTCTGACGATTGCCTTGTCATTACGGTGCAGTTTCTTTTAATGAGCCGGCAGAGACAGCTCGGGTGTTTAGCCTGTCCCCAGCACACGTCTGGCACATGAGGAGTATATACGATCTCTCGTATCTGTTGGGATTGTGTCTGTTTGTCAGAATCGGTAGCAATTCTCTAAACTATCTCCGAGCAGATTAACGTGTAGCTGCGGATAGTTCATAGCCTCCACTCGATGACAGCACGCTTTAAGGTGACAGAATTCTCTCACTACTTTAATGAAAACATTCCCAGAAATAGAAACAGGCAGTCAATATATAAGATTGAAAGCATTTTTGTTTCATTGATTTTAAGAAATTAAAAAAATGCTTTAAAAAACTAAAAGTTTCTGTCACTTTTGAAAAGGTCCTTGATATTTGGGTTTTTTTAAGACATCATTTTGCATAGGTTCGTAAAACTTACATTTCAATCAATTAAACAGAGATATTTAATAAATCCAATAATAGTTCGTTCCAAGAATATCACACAATATTATATTATCTCATTCAATATAAGCCCTGAATAAATAAAATTCCATAAATGCCGTCAGAGTCTGACAATTCTCAGACTACTAATTGTGTTTGGAAAGAAATATGTTAGCTAACATCAGAATAGTAAGAACAAGTTTATAATTACTGGAAATGTTTTTTGTAATAAAATGTTTTTTTTGTGTTGTTAAAGGAAATTATTCTTAAATTGCATTGTTCATCAATCAGATTCATTCGCATTAAGTGATTGTCTGAGTCTGAGACAAATTCTTCACATTAAATTTTGCCTGAGACTACACGATATGAGAGAGTATATAGATTAAGTGTTATTCTTCATGGGATATTTACTTAATGATGTATAAAATGTGTATTTAAATGTGTAAAACATAATTGTTAATCAAATATTATCAAGGAAACTCATATAATGTTTACCGTTATAGAATAAATTCCAAAGATTCACTATTTTTGAAGACATTCGTTGATTCGACCGAAACCGGTAAAATCCTTCGTTTCTTGATGATTTTCCTGTATTTTTAATTTGTTTTTTTTTCGTTATATTTTTTTTACACTTCTTTTCTTTCACGGCATTTTATTTATATTATATATTGTAGAATTTATACTCATATATATATATATATATATATATATATATATATATATATATATATACAATAAGCTATGAAAATATATTCATGGCAATTAAGCTACACAGAGGCCCCCGCGTGTTATATGCACGGCTAGCGGGTTAAGCAATCAGAGTATCTGTTGTTCTCTCAGCCAATTGTTGGGCTTCCCACGAACAAAGGTCTGGTAAGTGTTACATCCTGTTATATTGTTCTGTTGTATATAGATTGACCTATATCCTGTTTCCTTCGTTGTATTTATATAATGGGTGAATTTATTTTAACATGGGGTTCCTTTTATTTCTATTTTAGGTTTTAATTTTTAAAGTGTTAGGTTTTTGTTTAGTTTAATTGTTTTACTTATTTATCTATTTATTTATGTATCGCAAGCCTAAAGTAAATGTATTTCTGTGTAGACAGCTGTTTGCTATCTCACTTCTACAATTTAATAGATTTCAAATTTTCTATTTAGACATAATCTACACGGGTCATCAAAATTTCTACATGTACTGGCCTGTCGTATTATTTTCCATTGAATTATCGGTGAGCGTCCATTTACTTTGAGCTCCCAATAATTCGACGTTCTCTATGTTTAAATGTACTTTGTGGTCATAATATCTGACTTTAAAATAGGGAGGTCATACCTACGTAGTACTTCTTGTTATTTGGTATTTCCTTGGCTAATATTGTGGCTTGGTATACAATACCGTTGGTTAGGCATTTATATTGTAGTGAACAAATTGTACGAGTTATGCAGTTACATCTTTTCTCTTCATTGCTAACTTTCTCATTTCTATTAGGGTGGTTACTATTAGTGTTTTGGGTATTTCCATTTGTATTGTTGATGTTGTTGTTCTTCCTCGTGTAATTTTTCTATATATATGCTTTTTAAGTAATTTGTTTTTTTCTTCCTCTCTGCTGTTCCATCTAAGTATTTTATTATTGTGTGCCTTAATTATAATTTCTAGGTTTTCGCAGCAGCTGTAGGATAGTTTTACGGTATTTTTATTGAATATTTTATGCAGGGAATTATTTATGAGGAAGTGTTTTTAATCAGAGTTGGGAATAATTTACTAAAATAAGTTTCAAACATCTGGTTATAGGGCGGTGTATGGTAGATTATATTTATTTTATTTACTTCAATGTTGTTGTAATTATTAGTTTTTTTATATTTAATGTCGGTATTATGGGAACCACTATTTTTAGAGCTGTATTGTAAATGTCGCTTGATTTAAAAAAAAACACTTTCGTCGCTAGAATCATTGATAAGCCTAGGTTCGATAGAATCAAGAATATGTTTTATGATTGATTGGGAGTGATTAGACATTGGGTTAACATACATACATACATATATATATATATATATATATATATATATATATATATATACATATATACGTATACATTTATATGCAATTATGACATTAGTTTATTTATATATATATATATATATATATATATATATATATGTATATATATATATGTGTGTGTGTGTGTGGGTGGGTGTACATATATTTTCACTACGAACAACATAGTATTGTAAGATCGGATTTGCTTCATTTGTAGAAGTCCAGTCTACCAGAAAATATCAATTGACACAAATGGGACTTGTTATACGTTCGTCTAGAAATTAAAAGAAAAGGAAAGTCTTGAGAATGTGCAGTGCTTTATTAGCATTTGTACAGTTATTCAATAGTATTCAGCACCCTAAACGATTTAGTTATAAGAGTACATATATTGTGTTTGTCATTACATTGCAAGCGCTTCACGCATTTCATTTCAATCATAGCATTCTACGAATATCTCATCACTGTGCTTATCTCGACCCACGAAACTGATAAAACATTTCTTCTCAGTTTAAAGTCGGTGTGTTCATGTTTTTCCTTCATCATGGCCGTGATCTTCAATTGCGCCATATTTAAAGCATGCTCTTTTGTTGGGTCTCCTCAATTTCTTATCATGCAGACATGTTTGCTTAAGCTTAGGTTGATATCAAGGTGCTTATATATATATATATATATATATATATATATATATATATATATATATATATATATATATATATCTTCTATCGGGCATGTATTACATTCAAATAAAATCAATATTCAGAAACTAAGGTAATGCTAACCACTATAACAGTATGTTAAACTTGATATATATATATATATATATATATATATATATATATATATATATATATATATATATATATATATATAAGGATAACAAGATATATAATTGTAATATACTTTTACGTATAATATGACTGAACTTTTCCCGAGATGTATAAGTGTATTTTGAACCATGGATATAATAGTTTAAGTTTAAGTATATCAAATCTACTATCGGTATAAAACAAATCAAAAACAGATTGACCTTTTTGATTTCGCTTTGATGTGGAGCGGTATAAATGAAGTTCCAAACTACAAATGTGCGACCAAATGCATTGTGATTTCACCCGTACATTTAATATATAAAAAATATTGCATAACACATTTTACTGAGACAGACAGTTCGAGGTGTATCGTTACTTTCAGTGATACTGTATTCTATTATTGTAAACGTCCAACATCCTAAACCTTGATTCAATCTTTCATTAGTAATCTCATGCGCGAAATATAGCCTCGGCCCAGTGAATGCTCAGTCGTGCATGGTGAAAAGCAACAATTCTAATGGTAAATCTGTTTATATGCATGACCATTGACTGAACACACCGCATCTAGAAGAGTAAACTTAGCCACACATTTTGACATTCTACGGATATCAGTCATTCCAGTTGCATTATCAGCTGGTTTTCAGATGAGCATCGCTTCGCAGAGGATTATATATTTGACAATTGGAAATCATGCATATAAACACACAGCTATTAGAGAAAACATACTTTCAACTATCAATTCATAGATTAGTCCAAACAAGACAAACAAGAAAATTTCAAATATTATCTATTGGTTTTCTAATCACGTGACCCTTAATAGAGTGTGAGCTAGCTCAGTTCAGTTTTAGTTTTATTGAAGACGCGTGCACTAATGTAATATGTTATTCAAAACATATATTGTTGTGATAGGTAAATTATAATGATGAAATATATCAATCTATAATTAAGTTAAATAACATATATTTCACCTACAACGTTCTCCAGCTTAAGGCCAACATGATCCACAAATATAATAGAAAACTCATTCCATTTCTACGTGAAGAGCATTAGAAGAAATAGAAAGGTTTGCTTGTGAAATAATGAGAAAAGAAAATACAAGATAACGAAACCATTTGACACCTTCTCAACATTCATAGTAAAAGTCTCGTTTCCAAACGGGAATCAAATGAATTGACTGCCCCTAATCGTTATCAACAACAATGTTGTGAAATTCTAGATCTCTTCATATTTCAGTTATTTTGACGGAACTTTCTGGTTTAGGTATCTGCATAAACGCTGACGAAATGACATTACATTAGCGTTCAATATATGCCGAGGAAGCATATAATAATATTAATTAATGCAAGTTAAATTAGATTTTATCATATCAGCCAGCATACGATTCCCGTTCAAAATATTATTAATTTCGTTTTACATTAATTTTAGTATAGGCTCCATGTCAACACGCCACTGTGTACAGCCAATTTCAAAGAGTTCAATCCAGACCACGAAATAATTGGTGATGCTGGTCTTGCAGAAATTATATTATATTAGTTGTAATTGCGAATAAAATTTTGATTTCAGTTTCAGAAAATTGTCAGATCGATTCTAGTCTCGCGATTAAAAGCTACAGTTTGAATCAACTGCTGCAATCAGTTATAATCGTCCAGTTTCCTCTTTGTTTCAGAAGGTTGATAAATATACCTACTTATTAATTATGTTTATACACTTTTTCAATATTGTAAAATACCCAAAATATTCACATATTAAATTTAGTTTGTCAGGGAGAACTTATCCGAATAAAACACTAAATAGCTTATAGCATCTTTCTAACATTTATCAGTCACGTTGAATGTGCTGAAACGAGTATTCTTCAACAGTTACTAATCAACAGTGGACATTTTAAGATTAGTCAAGAAGCTTCTCAATTTATTCTTAAAATGTCTACACAGTTTCGTATGTGAGATGACATCATTATTTTTGCGTCTAATCTGAAGCCAGTGTAAACATCAACCATAGTAAACCGTCAGTCACACGACGCAAGTTCGTTGAATCAGCGAGTACCGGCCGTATGACTGTCACGGCGACTGAGTTGGTCACACGAGAGCATTTCCTTCACCGCTACTTGTATCAACGGTTCCACTACTTGTCTATCAGTTTCGTGCTTTTGTTTACAGCTCAGCCATGTCGAGGGTCAAGCGGCAGATTTTAAACAGATTAATGATGGCTGATTGTGCCAAAATGGGCAAATACATTTTGGAAACACTTGGGGCTTTACAGAAAACACGTGTGTAAGGGAGGGGATAGCAAGAATGGAATTATTTGCAGCATCTAACAATCTGTTGAGATGGCTGCAAACGAACTAAGTGGTTACATAAACGTTTTTCGAGTTTGTCTAGCGAAGTTGCTTGAAATGATTACACCAGAAATAAAAAAATCAAGATACTGTTATGAAATGGCAGTTCTATTCAAGCCCAAACTTAAAAGTGCACTACAGTACGTGACAGCTTGTATTCAAATTGGTTGTTGCTCAGAGTGTGTCACATCATAATCTTTGTTTATTTTACTTAATGCATTGCAAGCGATGTATGATGATTTTGCTGCATATATCAGACTTAGTTGTTTACCTTATATGTTACATATAGTTACAAAATATATAAATATTTTATACGTTACTGATAACAATCGATTCAGAGTACCCCAACAAGTAATAACTCAGTCAAACACGTATGTATAAAGACAATAACTACTATTTATATGAGTATAACTTTAGGGGGGAATACTGTAATGGGTATTTTTATCTTTAAAAAAATATTGTGACACTTAAAAATTAAAATAAAACTGCAGTAAATTCTATCCATAAAATCATGTTCATATTAAGCAGTAGGACTAGTCATTTAGCAAATACAGCTGCCTATATAAGCTATCGACCTTACATCTGGAGATACGTTACTTGCACATTACCGGCTGCAGCACAGTATGTAACCATCACATTGTTGGTGTTACTCATAGAATCTAGGCAGTATTGGCAGTGGATCCGCATGGATAAGGCACAAAAGTGATTCGAAAAGCCGGGCAGAAGGCGGTAAAACTGATGTTCCTGAAGAAAAGAAGGTGGGGAAATTGTAATAGATGTAGAGTTTCAAAAGTGACAAGTCTTTCTTGTGTGATGAAGATTTGTATCTTCTCTTGCAGCACAATGAAGCTTCCAAGTTGTAACTAAAAGTTGTGATGCTACGTGGTTTCTGAAGCTACTGTATTGATCTTCCGTATCCCTATTTGAATTTCAGCTATCTTATGCAGCTTTGAAAAAGCCTTCTAAAACCTGGATGCTGTCTTTTGTGGATTTTCACTTTCAATAATTTATTGGCGGTTTGTTTAGCTATCATCTTTTTTGGAGACCGCTTATTCGTCTAAGGTTTTGGAACTGTTTGTCAGGCTGTCAATCTCCTGTCGTATTTTGATGAATGCACCACGCGAGGTCCTTCCAATATACCTGTGTCCTGATCTTCTTTTTCTTTGCTAGAATCGTAGGCTTTCGCTGTACTACTCTGCGTAACTGAGGACAGATTCTGAAATTAAAGTAAGTAGCGCATACACTATTTAGTGAAGCAGTTTTTACTTAAAATGCACAGTTCTAATTTAAATGCTGCAATAACTTTCTTACCTAAAATTACAAGTGATACTTAAAAAGGCGCCTGACACTATATGGGAGTGGTAATCAACTCAAATATCGTTTGATTCAAGTGGGAACTATTCTAATTACTGCAGGGTCCTTGATGTGAAACATGTAAGAATTATTCTTCCTCAGAATGGTACTACGATATCCTTACATTACGAATGGGACTAGACTATAACCTTTTTTGAATTAGTGGATGCAAATTACTGCTTTTATACACTGCTGTAGGGAATTATGGGTGAGCATCGTACATTACTATTTGCGGAAACTCAACGCTGAACATAGGCATTGAAAATTATCTCCGAAATGTGCTTGCGGGAGGACTTTGTGTACGATATCATGCTTTTCCATATCGATCAAATGTATTAAAGCCTTTCAGTCATCAGAGGCTATCTATAGAAAATAAAGCGTTCAATTATCGCGTGTAAAGAGGTAAGCGAGTTGTGGAAAATATATTTTGCGTCCTAGCATCGGGATTCCGCATCCTTTTAACACCCATTGATTGTAAAGTATACACAAAAGAGAAACATATTGAGGCTACATGCGCAATTGATAACTGGTTCATCATAACTTCTACGAGAAACTACCTCACATCTGTGTGTGTTGATAGTAAGGGTGTGAAATATAGTGTCATAAAAATAGGCGAATGGCGCTAAGAGGTGATCATCCCTCTCCAGTCTGTGGACCGTACATGTGCCGGTTATTTATCCAACAACTATGCCGACGGACATCGACAGGATCATCCATCAGCATTTATACAGCACTGTCTGTTCCCTGGCAATTGAAACGATTGCCTATGTAAAGTGGACTAAAGATGGTTTGGAATACTAATTGATTTTGAAGAATATGGATGAGAGATCTTAGTGTAAGTGCATTGCTGTTATTTATGGTATTAAAGATAGAGGAAAAGGCTATGAACTAATTGTTAAACAAGAATATAGAATACTCGATTTTCGATATTTATGCTTATTGTTATAAGTTTTTTTTTGAATTAATGATATTGGAATATTCATTAAGTGTTTGACAAGAATATGGAGAATCTGATGTTCTATACTTATGTTTAGTGTAACTTTTTGAAAATTTGATTTTACTGTGGCTTATATATAAATATGTAAGACAGATGGACTTTAATTTTTAAGAGATTATTTGCACATGAGGAAAATACACATCAACCCATCAGCATTACTGCATTTATGATATGAATCAGGATGTTTGGGGATAAGCCAAGTCCGAACGAATAAAAATTGTTATGAAATTTGAAATTTTTTCTACTTACCAAATTTCGCGACAGTTCCCTTCCAGATATAACATACATCCAGAAAGCGTTAACTTTTAAAAACCAAACGATCCTTGGTTTCGAAGCATTGTCAAGTCCTATTTCACTTTTGGTAGAATGCTTTACTGCATTAGTTTTATTCCTATATGCATCTTTATTTAATTTTTTTGTCAAATTCTATTCGCCAGAAATCTCAAAACCAATTTTATGTAGTTCATTAACTAAACATTACAAGTTGTCCACTCTCGCATTTTACTTTATAGTTTCAGTAAACATCCAGAAATTATACGATTTAATTTTTTTTTTCTGTCAGATTTTGTTCGTGGGAAAATTAATTGAGCGAATGAGTTGTCACATAAAGTGACTATCGGCTTTTTAGTATTCGCAATTAGGTCACGTGATCATGAAATCGCGCGCTACCGACGAGTAAAGTTAAACTTGTTTAACTTGACTAGTGGCGAGTACACTTAGTCGCTAGTTGGATGTGTTACTGCCGACTAACCGGTAGGACTTTCCGACTATGCTGCTACTACTCACCGCTACTGAAGAAGCGGCGAGCAAAGTCGAGTCGTGTGACAGGGGCGTTAGTAAAAAAGAACGACAATTCCAAAAATAATGCCTACAGAATAAGCCGTCACTTAAACAATAAGATGTCTGACATTCGCAAACAATTCTATGACTGATGCTGACTTGTTCATAGTCACCGTATGTTCTTGAACAATCTGACGAAAGTGTTAGTATTCATACGATGTTTTTGGCGGGAATTATATACTAAGTACGAAACTATATTTGGAGCTATAAACATTTTAGACTAATTACTGATATTAAAGTTAATTTCTTTTAATTAGGGCTTGTTTTTCGTTTTTATATATAGGGCTTCTAGTATATGGAGTTTTTGTTTGTTAGTACTAAATTTTAAGATTTTGATATTTTCTACTAAGAGTTTTCTGAATTCCGATTCGGGGCAGGAGTGGTCGTTAGTTAAGTGTTGGGCTATGTATCAGACATCAAAGATGGACCCATATAGGTCCGAACGTACTTGGGAGACAAATCCAAACTATGGCAAATCAATCAGCCAATTCACCTCCGAAACTAAGATCTTAATTCGGACTATTGAAAGGATCTGCCAAAGGATATCTAGACATGAGTTGTCTCTTATATTTAACAATACACAGACACACACACACATATATATATATATATATATATATATATATATATATATATATTTATATATACATGCATATATATATATATATATATATATATATATATGTATATATATATATATATATATATATATATATATATATATATAACAGTGTAAGTGAATTATATTTATTTCCTTAGTAATATAACAAAAAAACGCAGTCATCACAAACCATGACAGCCACTGACTGGAAGAGTTTCGCACTCTTGTGACATCTTTAGTCGGAAAAACCCGGACCGTGAGTTATATAACATGTATGTGACATTTAAACTTTTCAACCTTACCTATTGTGCAGCACCGAGAAGTATTGATAGATGTAACATGGAATTCACAGGACAGGGTCAATGATTGATTGTGGGCATAAGGGTAAAGTATCAAACTCTTACAACAATTTCCCATGACTAATCGTAGCATTTAAGTACTTCCTGTAGTTTCATCCAACAAGTGTCATATTAGTAGCACGAATAACATATGATAGGTGTGTGAGTTGATTTTATTTATTGGCACAGACAAACAACACGTCTAGGAAACTGCAACGAAGCTGTAATACTATAGAAAACAACATCTATATTAAATTGATGGATTCACATAAAAATAAATTTCCGGAGAAAATTTCTCAATATCCAATACATGCAGCTTTTAAGAGTTATAATTTGTATTGTAATACATCGCTTGCATGTTTTTTTTAATATATTCTGGGTTGTTCTCTAGAAACATGTGTAAACATTATGCTGCTCCAATATTGACTTTAATCACAGTATAAGATGACTCTGATCGGTAATAAGTTATACACGAATATATACTGAAAGTTTGTTTGAATAACGTACTGGAGAGTTCTAATTACATACTGGAAGATTTGAATTTCTTACTGAACACCACCATCGAGTGTCTACAATCCCTCTGTACAAGGGGTTGTCAGGGCAACCTGGCATGAGGATACATCATCCTACAAGTTAACCCGGACTAAATATTAAAAAATAACATAGTATCCAAAGACCAAAGAGATCACATCGATACGTTTATACATTAGCTCATACGAGAAATTGAACACGTTCCTTTAGTGATGTTACATCATATAACACCACTTAGCTTGATACTTCACCAGACTAGATGAATTATTGTCCTGGTACCCGGTTAGAGCAAGGGAACAAAAGAAAATATATATTATAACATAATCAACTGACCAATTGGGGAGAGAAGATTTAACGTTCTTAACTCTATACTAACTCAACGTTTTAGAGATAACAGAGTATTTAATAGAATATTCGAATGTCTATGCATTTAATATATATCAAGTATTAGCCCCAGGTAGGGCCTCTTGATTTCTGTGAACCTCGACGGAAGTAAAATTAACCAAAAGAGATAATATATATATATATATATATATATATATATATATATATATATATATATATATATATATATATGTATATTAGTACTTAATGTATGTTCATAAAATATTATAAGGAGATATATTTTTTATGTGTCAGTTTTCAGTATTTACTTCAAAAGTGTTCGATACGTAAGTAGAGCTAGGTAGTAAGCAATGAAAATATATATGGCAATCAAGCTACACAGATGCTCCCGTGTTTCATCCCCGGGGGGAATCGTCAGGCATAATGCATGGAGTTATTTTTGTCAGGTGTTTTTATATACATGGCTTGCTAGTTAACCAATCAGATTCTTTGTTGTTCCCTCAGCCAATCGTTGTACTTCCTGCGAACAAAGGCTTTGTTGGCGACGCTTCTATGTCTATCCTATTTTTTGTTAACAATGGGTTTTCCTATATCCTGTTTCCTTTCTTTTGTCAATACAGTGGGCGAATTTATTTTAACACGTAGTTTTTTGTATTTCTATTTTAGGTTTAAAATTTTAACTTGTTCATTTTTTTATTTATTTATTTATATTTTATTTTATTTTTTATTTTATTTTATTTTTATTTTATATTAATTTCTTTATTTATTATATATCATCCTAAGGTAAATTTATTTCTGTGTAAAAAGCTGTTTGCTATTTCACTTCAAGAGTTTAATAGGTTTCGGGGATCTTTAAAATTTAGGATTTCATATTTTTCATTCAGGCATAATCTACACGGGTCGTCTAAGTTGCTACATGTACTGGCCTGTCTTACTATTTTCCATTCAATTATTGGTGAGTGTCCATTTTCTTTGAGCTCCCAATAATGGTTAGCTAGTTCTGTTTTAGTTCGACGTTCTTTGTTTTTAAATGTGCTTTTGTGTTCATAGTATCTGGTCTTAAAGTCGAGGAATGTCATACCCACGTAGTATTTCTTGTTTTTTGGTCTTTCGTTGGCAAATATCGTTGCTTGGTATACAACACTTTTAGTTAGGCATTTATTTTGTAGTGGACAAAGTTTACGATTCATGCAGTTACATCTTTTCTCTTCATTGCTAACTTTTTCGTTTCTATTCGGGTGGTTATTATTAGTGTTTTGTTTATTTCTATTAGTATTGTTTATATTTTTGTTCTTCGTAGTGTTATTTTTGTTATATTTTCCACTTTGTTTATTTTTTCTTCTCTGTTGGTGTCTTTTAGTATTTTGTTGTTGTGTTCCTTAATTATCATTTCTAGGTTTTCACAACAGCTGTAGGATAGTTTTAGATTATTTTTATTGAATATTTTATGTAAAGCGTTGGTTACGGGAAAGTGTTTTTCAATCGGATTTAGGAATTTTTTGCTTAGTTTAGTTTTTAGCATCTGGTTATAGGGAGGGGTATAGTAGATTATATTTCTTTTTCTTTTGTTTTTATTTTTAATTTTGTTGTAATTATTGGTGTCCTGTTTTTTATATTTAATTTCGGTATTATGGTAACCACTATTTTTTAGAGCTGTATTGTAAATGTTGATTGATTTTTTAAAAACGCTTTCGTTGCTAGAATTGTTGATAAGCCTACTTTCGATCGAATTCGGGATATGTTTTATGATTGATGGGGGGTGATAAGACTTTCGGTGTACGTATATTCGATTGGCGTTATCTTTTAGGTATGGTTCGTAGGTGTTTTTTCTTAAGTTTAATGTGACGTCTAGAAAGTTCGTTGTTTTTATGTTAGCCATTACTTCTACTTTTAGGCCTAGTTTTTTCATTTCCATATGTATACTTTTCTTGAAGTTTTCTCCCTTGACTTTCTTGGAGTCTCTTATTATCGCTCATCCATTATCTCTATAAAGGCCGATATCCGTATTATCGAATATATTTGTGAGCGTATATAAAATGAATAACCCCACAAGATCAGATGCCTCCGCAGAGTCAAGGGCACTCATGGCCAAATCAAAGGAGTTTGTCATATTCGTTTTAATCCATTGGTCCTCGTTGTTGATTAAAACTGATCTCCTACATTTCTTAATGATGTGAATTTCATCCTTGGATATATCGGTATATATCTCGGTGAATTCTAGGGCGATATTGAAGAGTTCTTCTGATATAGATGGGTAGAAGTCCACTATGTCGAATTGTAAGAAGGTACAATTGTTCTTATTTTCTATACTGTAAAACCAAGTGATTGCGTCGGCAGTATTCACACATTGGTTTTATTCTAGGTCTTTTCTTATTTGTTTGTTAATTCTAGATAGAATTGTTTGGCTGATTCTTCCTATTTCTGGTTTGGTCGGATTAATTAAGCGAGTGCTAGGGTTATTGTTAAAGTTACTTTTGTGGTCTTTAAATAAGATATAGGCTTCCTTAGGTTTTAACTTACTAACTCTGTTGCTAATTTTTAGTTTATCTGAGATTTGTTTACTTTCAGTATTTATTATATCTATGTAGTTATGTTCGCTTGTATCGATTTTTTTGTAGTTTTTTGTAATATTTTCTGTTAGTAGTTTATTATATTCTTGTTTATCTATTTTGTAAAAATTCCTAGTTTTGTCCGCTTTTACGAATATTTTGTTAGAGTTGTTTATGTTTTTAACGAGTGTGTGTAATTGTTTTTGGAAATTATTCTGTTGTTTGTGAAATTCTAAGTGTTTAATAACATTTAAGAGGCCATTTTCAAAGCTAGTCATGAGATCTATTGGTTTAGCGTGTTTTAGGCTTTTGAATCCGTAGGATTCTTTTGTATCTACGTGTTTATCTTTATTGTTAAGGAAGCAGTGCGCTCGCCATCGCATTCGGCGTATTAGTTCGTCCGTTGTTTTAATTAATTTAATAATGTGTCCATGCTTGCTAGGTGTTGGGATATTCTTAAGTGATGTTTCAAAGTTAATTTTCTCCATATTATTTTTTAGTGGTGAAATAAGTTCTTGTGAGAGTGCTCGAACTGTTTGAGGAGCTAGATATCAGTACTTCATGTATCTACATAGAATATTATAAGGAGACATAATTTTTTATGTGTCAGTTTTCAGTATTTACTTCAACAGTGCTCGATACATAAGTAGAGCTGGGTAGTAAGCAATGGAAATATATATGGCAATCAAGCTACACAGAGGCTCCCGTGTTTCATCCCCGGGGGGAATCGTCAGGCTAAATGTATGGAGTTATATTTGTCAGGTGTTTTTATATACATGGCTTGCTAGTTAACCAATCATATTCTTAATAAAATAAAATATAAATAAATAAATAAAAAAATGAACAAGTTAAAATTTTAAACCTAAAATAGAAATACAAGAAACCACGTGTTAAAATAAATTCGCCCACTGTATTGACAAAACAAAGGAAACAGGATATAGGAAAACCCATTGTTAACAAAAAAATAGGATAGGCATAGAAGCGTCACCAACAAAGAGTTTGTTCGCAGGAAGCCCAACGATTGGCTGAGGGAACAACAAAGAATCTGATTGGTTAACTAGCAAGCCATGTATATAAAAACACCTGACAAAAATAACTCCATGCATTTAGCCTGACGATTCCCCCCGTGGATGAAACACGGGAGCCTCTATATATGTATATATTTATATATATATATATATATATATATATATATATTTACGATAAATATTTTAAAAAAAATCGGCGTCGTATTCAATGCACGACATTATAGTGTACACATTCAGTTAAACATATAGTTTATGGAAACCGTTGTGGGGAAAGTCTTACTTATTAAGAGTAATACCGGATTATACATAATTATTTGACAATCATTGTGTTATATTAACACACATGAATTTAAAAATAGTTTTCGGCACACTATTAAAAGCAGTAAATATTTGCCATAAAAAAATGCATTCCATTTAGAAGGTGAAGGCTCCCCTTCGCATGGATTAACAAACATTTACTTTTATCGACATTTCACTCTTAAAGCTGTTAAAACAAAGTTCATCTTTCTTTTTAATATCAATATTTGTATTTCGAATTCCGTATGAATTTAATGCTGAACAGGAACCGTGTGTTTCATTTTTCCAATAGAAGACTAAGAGATGCCATAAAACTAGCAAAGCATTGCAGTATGATATTTCATCACGTTAAGTGTTTGAAAAATCAATAACTGTGAAAACGGTGGCTCGCCACTTGGTCGTACACATACATTGCATCATGTAACGTTTGAAATGTGTTGAAATAATGCGCTGTGTTAGAAACCAAATAAAATCAGAGAACAAAATGATAAACTGAATATTACTAAATAGATGCATCAACGCGTACACAAATATATTCACACAAAGGCATGTTATATATATATATATATATATATATATATATATATATATTTATATATATATATATATATGTAAATACACATATATATATATATAGATAGATAGATAGATACATATATACATGTATATTTATATATATATGTATATATATATATGTATATATGTATATATATATATATATGTATATATATATATACATATATATATATATATATATATATATATATATATATATATATATACATATATATATATACATTTTTGCAAAAAAGGAAAAAAGAATGGAACAAGAAACCCATGGAATATATGTACATCAATTTGACCGAAACATTAGATGGACAATTCGGAAAATTGAAAAATTAAAAAAAGTCGCATCAAACAAAACCACTCCGTGTTATTTTATAATGTTTGCCTAAATACATATACATATACACATATATATAAATATACATGTATACATGTATCTATATATATATATATATATATATATATATATATATATAACATATCTGTTATTGTTTATTATCTATGTACGTATACGTTTCGTCCCTTTTTAATCGTGACTCATCACCATAGAGATATGACTATTCACTACCGGTCGTACGATTCGAAACCCTGGATTACAGGTATTTTTCAACTCAAATCCAACGTGTCTAACCGCGCGGCCAATATTTAAACAGCCGATAAACAATGATAAGTTAACATATTTAAAAGCGGCTTGATGTTCAGGCATTCTACTTCTATTAAAGAAAGAATGATGCATTATAAAGCAAGTGATGTCATGCTGTGTTTGTACTACCATTAGATAATATGTATATATATATATATATATGTATCTAATGGTAGTACAAACACAACATGACGTCACTTGCTTTTTATATTTATATGCTTTATATATATATATGTATGTGTAAATATACATATATAGATAGATAGATACATGTATATTTATATATATGTATATATATGTATATATGTATATGTATATATATATATGTGTATATATATATATAGAGAGAAAGAGAGATAGAGAGAGAGATAGGGAAATAGAGAGAGAGAGAAAGAAAGAATGAGAGAGATACATATACATATATATGCACATATGTGGGTATGCGCTCTTAGATAATGCTAACATTAAAATAACATTAAGAAATACCAGCGTCAGCCTATTAAGACGGTTTCATACGTTTTGAGAGAACCAATGTTCATAGCGTACACCACTTAGTAAGCGTACAACTGAAGTAATAATGAAATATCACGTCAAGTATTCGGAATATGGTAGTCCGTCAATATGTCACACTGCAAAGAAGTAACATTATAACACCAAACTGTAAATATTAATTGTATTGATTTGATAGAAATAGATGCTGTTTATTTCTAAAATTGTTATTATCATATTACTGTCAAAGGCGAGAAGAAGGGCAACTATATCTTTGAATAAAACTGTATTAATAAATTACCAAACTGAAATTCAAAGGAATACATTAGTGTAATTACAAGCAGACATTAAGAATTCGATAATCTCGGATATTTGGTTCACATAAATTTGGTAATAACATAGTAACGATTAATAATAAACATTCTTTATTTATTATGTAATACATGATAAACAAATGTATATTTATTAATTATAAATTAGTAATAATTATAATTCGTTAGTATATGCGGATTATATTTGCTGACGCGAATAAATTAAAAAAGGTTTCATGGATTTAATTTGATAATTGAATGAAATTTTATGAATGTAATATATTAAAGACATTTTTAAAGATATATTTAGTGTTTTGTATGTAATAGTTAACATTGGAAAGAGAATCTAAAGAGGTCAAATCTAGTAACACTAACCGCAACGGGCATTCATTAGATACCCTCTGCAAATAGTTAACTTCACATCTGTCTAAATTATGGCGTGGATTTCACTAGATATTAACTTGGCTAACGGTAATTTTATTTATGTAAATGTAGAGGTAAACAGCAATAGACACATACTGTGCAATACACAACGCGAGATTCCATGACATATTAACATGGAAATGTGGTAACGAATTTTATTAATGAAAGATATTGTACCAAATGCAAGACACATATTTGGAATCTCATATTAAACGTAGATATTTAGAACTTAAGTTGATCTCACATATTTTAACTAGATCGCTATTTCATATGAGAAACATTAGTAGAAGGCGGATTCGAAGAATACATTAACCAACCAAAGTATGCAGACATAGGTTTAATGTTGATACATATTGGTTGATATAGTGTTGAGGTTTCTTTTGAAAGGTGTACCCATTTCATAGATATTGCGTATTAATGTTTACTAGTTTTCAAATAATAAGGATAAATGCTTGTTAGTCTAATTAATGAAGAAAATAATCTAATGATATCTATATATAATTTAGTCAACTCTGTTGGATATTTTTATACTCATGGCTCAAGTCCCAAATCCTAGATTACTTTTTGAAACAATGTTTTACTTAATACGTTTTTATTATTTGATTATTTCCAAGGTCATTTTACAAAACTGATCTACGATTCAATCAATATTAAGTCTTGTAAGTAATAATTAATTTCAAGTAAAATGTGTTATATGTTACAGTTTACATTTGGAATGTATATCAAATAATAGCTCAACATAAATGAAGATCAAGGGTTAAAGAATATGTAAGGGGGACGATGAGACACCATTGTGATAATTGACACAATGGTGGAAACTGTGTATAATATTGTTACTAAACATGATGGCTACAATATAATTTGCTTAGATTAGACTGGAAAACGACGATATTGTAGTCAGATGAGAAGCAGCGCTACGGTATTGTGTTCTACAGCGTTCAGTTATAGGAATAAAACTTTGCTTATGGAAGTTCCATTTAGTTTTCGGTACACATATGCAAAGAAATACATTATTGACAGTGGTTTTTGCAAGAAGAGTTATGGTCACATATTGTTTTGAGGAAGGCACCATAGATTGGAGCTCAGTCGAGCGCCTACCATGAAGATAACATAGAGCAAAGAAATACTTTAAACAGTACTATTGTGAGAAAATAACTCT
>OY744515.1:213556980-213581980 GCA_963556195.1 Sepiola atlantica | reverse complement strand
GTAACTAAATATCATATCTAGAATCCATATGTTATGTAAATTAGAATCCATTACCTGAGTTCGATCTTAAGGATTTTCAATGTTTATGGCTTAAGCTTAAGGGTTTATATTGATTGAAATTTAGAGAATGTTGCCTCATTTGTGTCTAATGAATCTGATTTTTTTTAATTAGTTCACCTCAAACTATGTAAATTGCCACTGTTGACTACTGAAAATTAGGATAAATGTGTTGGGTTCATCCCGAATTAGCGCGATGCTTGTTCACATTAGTTTTAAATGTCTACGTGTCGTTACAGTTTAGGTAACATAGAGCAAGGAGCGAGTTCCAAAGACCGGCAGCTCTAGGACAGAATTTATTGGAGTAGGAGGTTCTCTGGCATCTGGGAGCCTCCACAGTTAATCGATTGGATTTAGCTGATTGTCGGGTGTGTTGAGTGTATTTAAGTCGAAAGGGCACAAGAGCAGCAAGTTCATCGAAGCACATTTAATTGAAGTACTTGTAAAACAAGCATATTATGCAACATTGCGGCGATAAGACAGAGGCGCGAGTTTGGTGGACAGTGAGAGACCTATTAGATTAGCGACTCTTTTTGGACTTTGTCTAAGAAAGTGAGACAAGTGGATGGTGCACCAGCCTTGATGTAACAACACTACGCCATGCATGAGCGGATGGTTACTTTGTAGAGATATCGGGTAATGTCAAGTGTGAGAAGTGTTCTAGCTGGTTAGAGGGAGCCAACTTTTTATGCAAAAGCCTTGTCAATGTATTTGTTCCGAGGAGCTTGGGCATCGAAGCATAAAATGTTACCATCAAATTATGAGCCCATTTTATTACAGACTGAATTAAATTAAATAACACTCTGATGTATATGGATTTTCAAATGATCGGTTGTACACATAATAAGGGAGATAATCAAAGAAATAGATAAGGTGATTTGATAACATTTCCATAGCGAAAGAAAACATATAAGAAGTATTGATATATAATTACAACAATATCGGAATCAATACTTGCTGATGTTTAAATTGAAATTTTCAACATCTACGGCCACATGAAATGTATTTCGACATTAGTTAACGGAAACGAGTAGAGATGTATACAGTTGTGTGTGCCTAAGTGTGACCTTCGTTTAGCAGGCGTGTTCCGTAGAACATGGCGTCATACACGTCGGGGCAAGCGAAACGCCGAAAGGTCAGATTGTCGATAACGCATGATAGCTTTTGTAAAAGTTTTGAGAAATCTTTTGAAAATGTCATTTAAAAATAGAAAGGAAAAGAACACAATCCGATGAATAATGAAAGTAAACTTTATTCATTACTTGCAAAACCTACTCCACTTCCGGTTAGCTCTTCATCTAGGTTCAACCTTATTTACTGAAAACCAACGAAACAATTTTCTTTTCGTATTTTGATTTGAGAAAAAAAAGGTGATTGTCATGGTGTTATTTGATATATTCGAATGTTGAAAGTTAATCGTGTATAAGCATAAAAATCGGCCCTAATAATTGAAAGAATAAACGATAAATAGTTGCGATTGTCAAGAATAACCAACAGAAAAAAGGTAAAAATTAAACAAATAATCAACAAATAAGTGTTACCAAAAGCAATAAACGTCCTTTTTTATATGCCTTCCTATTTTAGTGGGTTACAATATTCTAAAGAGGGTTTATTGCATTTTCATAATTCGTAAAAATCCGATCGTGTACACAGTTTAATTTTCAAGATAGCGTAAGCTGACATCCACAAAGTTGGTTTAAACCGTGTTTCGTTTTTTCCAGGGAAAAAAATAAACAAACACTCAACATATAACTCTCTTTACGCCTTAAAATTTACTTTTTACTTAATTAACAAACGTAATAGTGATATTTTACAATTATTGCTTCCGGATAACACATAGAAGAACAAATGATCACGGTGAATTTATAATTTCTCCTCACCCTCTATTTATACATATTAAGAAGATACATGAAGTTGATGAATTCAATAGTCCTAGGAGATTTACTATATGTCTCTTACTATATGTTATACTGTAATCTTACGATTTTAGATCTCGGACAACGACAAGTATAACATATGGTCCTGGTAAAATACTACATTTTTGTTCCCACTCCGTAATTTTAAAATAATATTAATGTAAACCATATTAAGCACTTTTAGTATGGCTCTTAAGTTATACTCATTCTAGGAAAAACAGAAGAATTGTTTATCCCGAGCAACACTGCGTTGAAATACACCCACTTTATCATAGATATTGAGCACTGTTATGCGCAATTCTGGCTTACTACCTGCTTTATCCAGGATATTTATATGAATAACAAAATAAATGAACAAAATTGAATGAGAAAAAATGAATTTAATATGAATGACAAAAAATAGAAATGAAATCATGAATGAAAAAGTGAACATAAAATATGAATAAAAGATAAAGGCAAAATTAATGAATAAATTAATGAAAAAATAATTTGGAAAATGATGAAAGAAATATTAAGTAATTAATTAAAATTTACTGAAAATATAAATATAAAAGTGAATCACCAAAAAAATGATGAAAGTAAATAAAATAAAATGGAATGCCATGTTTTTAAATGAATACAAAAAAATGAATACAAAAAAAATGCATGAAAAAAGTAAATAAGAAACTAATGAACATAAAGTAATGAAATAAATGAATGAACAAATGAATACACAAAATGTAAAGAAAAAACGAGAATAAAACATGAATTAAAAATATGAATGAAAAAATACAAAATCATGAATTTAAAAAATGAATAAAATAATTTAATGAAACAAATAAATAAAATGGAAGAATTAAAATAGAAAGAAATAAGTGAATGAATGAAAAATAATTAATGACAAAAATTAATGTAAAAATAAATAAGAAAATGCATAAAAAACGAATGATGAAAATGAATGAAAAACTAATGTAAGAAATGAATAAAAAATGAAGGAAATAATAAATGTAAAAAACAAATGGAAAATAAGTTGAAAAAATTGCGTGAAAATATGACTCTTTCCCAAACTTTCTGATTATGACTCTTTTTCAAACTACCGACTCTGAATTCTGCTCAAACTTTCGACTCTGACTCCTTCACTACAAACACATATGCAGAAGAGTTGCTGTTGCGATTGAGCAATACATGCGTAACTACATACCGATGTTCAGAAGATGTGTGGTAGGCGATGGATCAACGGTGGCTTCCTGACAGACTAATGTTTAGAAGAGGTTTGGCTGGAGTTTGAGCACCCTTTACTTCACCACAGACTCATTGTCAGAAGAGTTGCGGCTTGTACACCCTATATTTACTACTAAATCCTGTTCAGAAAAGGTATGGTTGATCTTTCAATGATATAAGGCATTTTGTATTGCCTAAATTATGCACCTTTTTAGATATTATAATGTATTATTACTATTATTGATCTCGGTCAAAACTATGTGCGTTGTTTAGTATACAACACAATATGAACATACAAAGAAGTGATTTATCCCGGGCTACGCTGTGTTTAAAAACAACTGTTCTATCTAGGATAATGAGCAATTTGATTATTGTATACTACTTCCCATATCAATTACTATTATGTTACTATCATGACTGAATAAATTTTCTTTTACAAAATAATAAAACACAAACGATGATGTTATTTTTCCCGACCACCGCGGCTTTTAAACATACCTGCTCTGTTTAGGACATTTAGCATTTTTGACTGATTAACTTATACCAGTTACCAAGTATTATAATGTATTATTTCCTTTTATGTCTCCCGGGCAATACAATGCATTTACCTAGTATACAACATAATACTAACATACAGATAAGTGTTTTTTTTTCTTCCCGGGCACGTTGCGTTTAACCACACCTGTTCTATCTAGGATATCGAGCACTTTTTGATTGCTAATAAGCATACTTTTATCTTACTATTAGATCTCGCGGACAATGCCGAGTAATCACGTTTGTTTTACGGGCAATACAGTCTTAAAACATACCTGCCTTATCTAGGATTTTGAGCACTTTTGATTGATTAGCGTCTACCACTTACCAGATATGGAACATAATTATTACTATTATGGCTCCTAGGCAACACACGAATTGTTTAAGTATACAACATAATAACACAAAACCAACACATTATTTCTCTCGGGCAACGCTGCGTTTTTACACACTTGATATACCAAGGATAGTGATTACTTTTAGCTTACTACATGCTCTATCTAGGATATTGAGCACTTTGGAGTATGGCTCCTAGGAAACAACATGATCAAAATACATAAAAGATATTTATACTGAGAAACACTGCTGTTAGAAAAAACCCTGCTCTATCTAATATATAAAGTACTGTAATGAACACATGTGGGTTACTAATTGTTCTATCCTGGATATTGAATTATTTTAATTATGGCTTCAATGGATACGACAATATTACACAAAGTAGTAGTTATTTATCCTGGGCAATACTGCGTTTAAATACACTTGCTCTATATAAGATAGTTAGCAGCTTTAAAATTAAATATACATGCAGAGCACTACAAAAAAAAGTGTTCCCCCACCCTCTATATTTTAAGTGAGGAGTAAAAAAAGAAAACCTAAGAAACCTGCAGAAAGGTACTGAAACCACCCAAGTAAATGTAAGAGGCCTCCAGAGAACTACTGAACATATATTATAGATTAAAATATCCTCAAATAGCGTACATATGTAGCACATATTGTTTTTGAACTTAATGAGCTTTCCAGATTGTTATTAAAACATTTTTCCGAGTGTCTTGCCACACCCATCATTTCCGAATAGTGTGTGAAGAAACGATAAAGGAAATCTTTAAATAGCGTCCATTAATTTTTAAATAAAAATGCAGACTCATTTTCAGTCTAGAAATGGGTTGACATTTAATGCCTCCTGCTCCAGAGAAATTATGTCCTTTTTGGAAGATTTCGAAGAATAAAATATAATGTAGAATCTTTTTTCAGATTAACAACGGTTGAAATTTCCAATTCAAGATATGACAGGGAAAGTTGATATTTTCTATTTTACCATTACACAAATTATTGAAAACAAATTATTATTTGCGAAAAAGAAACGGCCTAAAATAATTTAGGAGTTTTCTTTTGATTAACATAAGTGTGCAATTTATGATAAGTCGGGCATGAGAAAGTAGATATCTTCTATTATACCAATTAAACAAATTATTGAAAACACATTATTATATGAGAATAAAAAATATCTGGTTTGAAATATAATGTAAGATTTTTTCTTTTGATAAACACCGGTTAATAAAGTGTAAAGTTGTTTATTCCGGGCAACACCGCATCTAAACACACCTGCTCTATATTTTGTATCGAGCATCTTTGCCATGACAAATGTATTATTATTATTATTATTATTATTATTATTATTATTATTATTATTATTATTTGTAGTAGTAGTAGTAATAGTATTTGTACAAACTAGGAGTTATAACACATGTTATCGTCAGTGATGACTCATCAACAAAAACCGGTGGTGTTCCCTTGAGTCTGAGTGACAAAAAGCTATCTCAGATTTCTAGCACTCTCCACCTTGCGGTATCGAAACAGCCGTTTACTATTGATTTCTTGCTGGTAAGGGCGATTGCTCTTCTTTGGAAGTTGGGTGGTAACAAGGCTGTCCGAGGTCTCCACTCTCCGCTCTCTTCGAGTTGAGTTTGTGCTGTCTCTCCTCGGTCTTCTTATTCTCCTCGACCGTTTAGGACATTTTCGTTGGAGGAGGGAAAGCTTATGATGTTTCTTGCATTTTCTGTTGCTTGGTTAATGCGGTAGTATTTCATCCTGTTGCTTTGTTTTCTTCTTGTAATTTCCATGTGATTGGTTACCATTCGTAGCTTATGCACATTGGTTTCCGCATTCAAGGACTGTCATTAAGATTCCAGCTGTTTTAATCATTGCTGTCCTTTAGATGGTCTCAGGTGTCCCTTTAATCCTAATTTCTCCCAGTGTTTACTCCAGGAGTGTTGGGCTTGTTCTATGTGCTCCTACGATTATTGGTATTATATTGACGTCCTTGATGTTCCACATCCCTTTTAATGCTCTGGCAAGTTCTGTTTATTTACTTCGTTTTTCCGTTTCTTTGATTTTCAATCTGTGGTCTGATAGAACGGTGAAGTATACGATATTGCTAGATTGTTCGTTCTTGTCGATTATTATAACATCCGGTCTCCTTGCTTGTATGAGTTTATCTGTTTGTTCATCCATATCCTAGATAAGTTTTTTTTTTCGTTTTCCGATAATGTTGCTGGCTTATGTTTGTACTTTTCGGGCTACTGATCTGCATTCACTTATTTTATGATTTACTGTTTCGTCTCTTTGTCCACGTAATCTGCATTCACTGTTTCCCTGAGTTTTATCTATTTTAGATTTGATGTAGTTTGTTCTAATCGCATTGTCTTGTACAGCTGTCAGTAAAAAAATAAGTTTGTCTGTTCAAGTGTCCTTTTCTTAGCCATGCCGAGGTATTTTCCTTGTTTTTTTCTCTGGACAGTTTTATGGAGCGTCCATGTATTGCTTTTTCTTTCCATTTTTCTTTTCGTGTATGTTTGTTTCTGGTGTGGGTGCTTCCCGTATTGTTTGTTGTGATGGTGTCTCTTACTACGGCGATTAGTCTTTCTGTCTTCTGAGTTATGTCTTCCACACAGTCTTTTACACTTACCAGTCCTCTTCCCTGGTCGTTACCTTTCATGTGCAGTCTGTCTGTATCGTCTTTTGGGTTTAGTGCGTTATGCATGGTTATTAATTATCTAGTCGTCTAATCAACGTGCATGAGTATTTCTTTAGTCTAGCCTAGTAATCGTCCAGAGTGAAACTGCCCGCGTGTGTATTCTATTTAGTACATTTATACTATATAATTTCGTTTCTAAGAGTGTTATTATAATTCATAAATATTTTTTCACCTCTTCTCTTTCATTTCTGTTGATTTGATGGTTTCTGCTTCCAGAACTTCCAAATATGTATAGCAGTCCTGATCGCTTTGCGCTTATGTGTTCTTGGTTGGGCAGTTCCATTCTCTCTGGTATCTCCAGTTTTCCTCTTTTCATTTGTACTAGTTCACAGTTGTCCATTCTGTATTCCATTTGAATGTCCTGACTGAAGATTATGGTCGTATTTATCAGCTTGTCCGGTTCTTTATTGCTTTTTGGAAATAGTTTTAAGTCGTCCATATACATCGGGTCGTTTATTCTTTGTCCGTGTCTGTAAACTTGTATTCGACATCACATTTTCTGCTCTACCATCAGTTCCTTTTCTTTTTTTATCCCATTTACGGTTTTAGTTTCTTTTCAAAGTTTGGTAATTTGTGTTTCCAGTCTTATTTCTCATATAGGCATGATCTGTCTATTATTTTGGCCAGTATTTATTTTTCAATTTGTAGTTTAATACTTATTGATTTTGTCTCCTCATATATTAAGTTATTCAAGTCTGTGATAGTATATGTTCAAAATTACGCGAGTACACTGTTTAGTTTCTCTTTCAAGTTTTAACTTATTCCTATCATCGTTCCTAAGGGATAGGAAATCATTATTATTATTAGTAGTAGTAGTAGTAGTAGTAGTAGTAGTAGTAGTAGTAGTAGTAGTAGTAGTAGTAGCAGTAGTACTCAAGGACAAACCCGAATACCGTCGAATAAGAGTATTAAGTTGTTCATGTTGGGAGACGTCGCATCTAAACACACCTGATGTATGTATTATAGCGAGCGTTTTGCTATAAGTTATGTAATAATGTATTATCATCATAATAACCGGGCAACGCCGAATACCTCTTTTTTCTAGACAATATTATAAAATAAGAGGGAAAAGTTGTTTAGCCCGGGCACTGCCGCATTTTAACACACCTGATGTATCTATTATATCGAACAGTGGTGCCATAATATATGTATTAATCTATTATTATTATTATTATTATTATTATTATTATTATTATTATTATTATTATTATTATTCCCATACAACGCCGAACTGGCCAGGATATGCATGGCTTAACTTCATCTTGTTCGTAAAACATATATGTATTCGTATACGATTTATTTGTAGTCACTCATTTAGTAGTGCTCATGCTATGCGTAGCTTAATTTCGATTGTACAGCACCTGCTCGTCCTAAATCGGCATCCTTTAAGTTATGGCTAAGATATGCATTTCTTAAATTGTATCTTCAGCTGATAATAATAGCAATAGAAAGTTTCACCCAGACAACGCTAAGTACTTGTAACTAAATAAAGAAGGCATCCAGAGCTCTTCTAAAATAACTCTTTCTGATTCAACCTCCCATTGATTTTTTGGTGTATTTGTCAAGTTTTAGTGAGACATACAAACACACATATGTTTGCTTCATATATATTAATATTAAATTGTTTCTTTGTCTGATTTACAGATAGATCGACACTTAAAATTATTGTGGTTCCGAAACGACCAGCGATCTACATATTAGAATAGATTTTGAAAACAGAACAAATGGTATATCTAATGTACATGCCGATTTTATAATGCAGTTATCGTACATAGCGATTGGTCTCTTGATAGAATGTTACTTGCCAACGATATTACATGCATATGTGTGTTACCATTTTCTGAGAATGCTATATAACTATTCTCCTGTTATCTATAAACCATATACAATAACCCATTACATAATTTCGTAAATGTATATGGAGTAGTTCAAATGCAAGAGATAACATTCTAGGCAGAGATTTTCAGTTGAGCATTACACTACCACTTTCTAGAGAAAACCAATTCAGTTGCTTGTCTTAAATTTGTACGCAGGTGGGATTTATATAAACACGCAGACACTCATGAATTATGAAACGAAAATGTATAAAGACATTATATTCATCATTTATAAATACTCCACAGCTGATGTACATGTAAACTGTCGGTTGTGTAAGGTAAACGGAGGCGGCGACGTCAAAGAAGAATAACATTGGCCATGTTATCGTATAGCTTCCACCACATATGAACTACTTGGTAACAATAAGCGTATTGTTTTGCAAAGAATATTTTCCCTCAACAGTTCATATGTAGAAATTCTGGTTCTGACAAACTGGTTAAGCTAGAACTCAAAGGAAAGAACAATACGTCTATAAAATGGTCGGAACATTGTTTATCGTAGCACGCAAGTTAAAATAGTTAACATGTCCAATACCTTGTTAAATGCTTTCAGGCTTACCTTTAATAGTCCTACAGATTATTTGTAACTTGTAACGAAGTATTTGCTTCATAAATTCCTACAAAGTATTTGAAACTTGTAACGAAACCTATGTTTCACAACTTAGAAATTATTTTAAGAATCCAAAGCAGAAAGTAGGAATACATACAATGAAGACGTTTAAGGCAGCAGTGTTTTCTGGTGATGAGGTTCCTCCTGTTCTTCTTTTTGGCACTCCCGAGTCGTATTAATGACGGAATAATTTCAGAAGTAATAACTATATGTCTGTAAAATGATTAACAAGATTGCCGATTAAATGACGCAAGTTAAAAGAGATAACATTTTCAATACCTGGTTAAAAGCTTTCAGCATTACCTTTAATATTCCTACAGAACATTCTAAACTTGTAAGGAAACCTTGATCCACAATTATGAAACACATTTAAGAATTAAAAGCAGACAGTGAAGAAACACATAATAAATAAGTTACAGCTGCTAGTATCTTCTTGTGATAAGGTTCCTTCTGTTTTTATTCTGCAGATTCCAGAGTCGTATCCATAGCAACATATACGGAGAGATGAAGCAAACCATTAATAAGTATAACTACTCCTGATAATTAAAACAAAGCGAGCATGAGATCGAGGTGAACTGCAATAAAACTCTATTATTGTGCTAGGTTAACGTCCGCGATTTACTTTTCAGTTAGTGTAAACAGTACAATATGATTTTATTTGTCGACCTCATATAACTATATATTATTATGAGAGCGGGTGAGGGTGACGGAATTATCCGTACATCAAGAATTTCATTGTGTTGTGTTCTTATCAGCGTTGTCAAAGAGCAATACATTTAATATCACATTCTTACATTTCGAAAGGAATACCCCAGCTAAATTAATTAGAGTATTATTTTTTAACGATCTAATATGGTGTCTTGCCTCTACCGTTAGTCTATATTACAATTCCTCGTCAAATTAAAACTAATTTTAAAGATACAAACACTCACTGTTTCCACTGACGGAGTCTCATTAAATAATGTGTATTTCATTTATGCAATAACATTTACATTTAGTAATTCATGTAAATCTCGTTTCATTTTTATTGAAAATACATTGTTATCTACTTTTTATGAATGGTCAGTTTTTGACACTCAGAATTCGCTTACTTTTGTCATCTAATATTTACAAGTAGTGTACTTAGAAAGATCCTTAATTTAAACATTATTCCTTTTAAAAGTGTATTTTCCTCTCAGCGGTTGTGTATAAAGACTATTTTTATAACTACTCGCGCAAATATTTTAAAACCATATTTTCGTAAGTATTCTAATGCGAAAATAGTCGACCACTTCTTAGGAATTATTACGAACGTTTACATATTCATTATTGGTAAAAGAATATACGTATCATGTAAATAGTATAATTATCATATAGCCGAGTCAATATACATATACTGAGCATGACTTTCCTATGCTCGTCAATTTTCCAAGGCAAGGCCCTTATATAAGCTTCTTGTGTGTTTACTAACCGCATCGATACAAAAACATAACATTAGGTGTTTTACGAGTATCGCGCACTTATTTAATACTACTTTGTTTAGTAAGATGCATATATTAAATTTTCGTTGTGCTTCGATCATTTATTTATTTTAAAAATATTATGATATAGACGAACAGGATTATTGCTGCTATAGTTTATTTCTTGATTCTGTCTTTCTTTATATCTAGTACTACGTCCGTTCGCTAGTACCCCTTTTGTTTTCCCAAAGTACTCGTTATTTTATTATGAACTGATTGATGGTTTCCATGCAGACAACGTTTCTTAAAGGAAGGTGAAAGTTTCAATAATTTCTTTTAAAGTTATATCTTATTCATCCCTGGTGTAACATTTGAAATGCAGTTATTTCAACTTTCTGAAATTCCCATTTTCTAATGGACCTGTTGTTCTCGTTCAGGTTCCCTTGAGATGACTCAAATCTAGACGTATTCACACTAACGAAAAATACGTTATATACAAATAGTTATCTTTAAAATTATGATACAATATTTCCAAGTTCATTAAGTTATCGATGCATCCTCCTTGCTGATAACGTATTGTTTAAAATAGCATATTCAAAATAATTGGAGCGCTCTAGTCAGACAAAAGTAAGGACCTATGGAATACGATATGCAGACTAAAAAAGGAGAAGAGTAGTTTAGTATCCTGTGTCTACAATTTGAATTATTATGATTTATCTTTGACAGAGACAAATAGAAATATGCAGACCGTATTGTGTTGTATTTTATTAAAACAGCCTCGTTTTTTATTTACATTTCTCCTTAAGTATAGCTTTAATGTATCATCATAGAATGTATTAATTTTAATCTGATATGATTTGTCCATTATAGTAAATTTAAAGTTTTTATGATTTACCCGTAAGTGAAATTTAGATCTTACTGCAGACGATTCTTATTGATGTGGAGTTTGACAGGATGTATTTCTTCATGCGAATTTTCAGCTCCAGTTGACGTGTCTATTATTTCATCTGAAAATTACTGATGAATACGTTTTAGTATTATCATTATACTTATTAAACTTATTATTATTATTATTATTATTATTATTATTATTATTATTATTATTATTATTATTATTATTATTATTATTATTATTATTATCATTATCATTTTTATTATTATTATTATTATTATTATTATTATTATTATTATTATTATTATTATTATTATTATTATACTTATTATTGTTTAAAAAACAACAACACCCCAACTAAAAACATCCAAAAGTTGAGACTACTATGAATAATAATAATAATAATAATAATAATAATAATAATAACAACAATAACACCACCAACAACACTACCAACACCACCACCACCAACAACAATAACAACAACAATAACAATAATAATAATAATGATGATAATAATAATAATTTAAAAAACATTCTTTCACACCCCCAAAACAAAATTTTTTCACCCACGCCAACACTCCTAAAAATATTTATTTTTTGTAGGAACATTTTTTTAACCCATCCCCCAATTTTTTTTTTCCCTCTCTCATCCAAGAAATATTTCTAGTTTTAAAAAAATGTCCCCCCCAATTTTTTTTTACCTTTCCCTACCCAAATAATTATTTTTAGTTAAAATAAAAATGTTCACCCCCCCCCCCGAGAAAAAATATTGGAGGCGCCTCGGTCATATCAAAGAACCAGTTTGTATACTTATGTTTAAAAATGCTATTGGAGGCGCCTAAAATTTTGGCCCGACCCCTAAAATTTTCCCCGACCCCCTAATCTCTCAAGCCCCTCGCCCCAAACTTTTTCACTCTCCCACAACCCTGAGAATTATTTTAAGTTCAAAAAAAGAAAGAAAAAAAATTAGCCCCGACCCCTAAAAAATTTGGCCTTACCACTAAAATCTTCTCCGACTACCTAATCTCTCTAGCCCCCCACCCCAAACTTTAGTTCTCTCTCTCACAACCCTGATAAATATTTTAAGTTCAAAAAAAGAAAAAAAAAATGCCCCGACCACTAAAAAATTTGGCCTGACCCCTAAAATTTTCCCCGACCCTCTAATCTCTCTAGCACCCCCCCCAAACTTTTTTTCACTCTCCCACAACCCTGAGAAATATTTTAAGTTCAAAAAAAGAAAGAAAAAATTTTTTTTTGCCCCACCCCTAAAAAATTTTCCTGACCCCTAACATTTTCCCTGACCCCCTAATCTCTCCAGCCCCCCCAAGTTTTATTTCACTCTGCCACAACCCTGAGAAATATTTTAAGTTCAAGGAAAAAAAAAAAATTTGGCCCGAAACACCAATATTTCTAGGGACCGTTATACTTAAGAAGCACCAACATTCGTTTGAAAATCAAGGAGGCCTCCTGAGCACTACTGAAACCACTCTTACCGGTGGCCAGGTGCGGGTGTGATTGAACAACCCTTGTTTCACTACACACTCTTAACGTAGCCTTCATATGATGTTATTGATTTATCCGGACAGAAGTTATAGGATGACCTGATACAACCGGACACAATTTAGGGCAAGACCGGGTACATCCGGCAAATGATTATGGGATGTTTTCAGTGACTCATCATTTTTATCGGATTAGTACATAAATACATTAGATTATTTGCAAATTAATACTATTTTACATTGAAAAAAGTCTGAAAAATACAGAAAAATATGTTACCCTCTGTCGGAAACTGGTCCGGTTGAATCGTTTTTTTACGATTTTGAGATATTATGATCCCAGGATATGTACGGTGCTAAAAATATCAATTTTTTTACATGTCGCCGCTTAGTTTTTGAGGAGTAGCTGTACATTACATAAATACATTAGATAATTTCCAAATTAGTACTAACTAGCGGGGCTACCCGGCGTTGCTCGGGGTCATAAAAACATATAATTGAAGAGAAATCGCGTGTGTAACATCTTTATATTCAAACTTCTATTTCCCCCCTCCTCTATAGCCGTCTCTTTATCTTTCTACCTTTCTCTTCCCTGGTCGCCCCATTTCACCGCTACTTTCTCATTTTGCATTTTGCGAAAGCTGCTTCTTCCCCACCATTTCTCCTACGTTTTCCAGGGCAATAGTATGACATATTTCTATAAAAAGTACCACCTCTATCTGCGCTTTCTATATAGGTACTTATCTCCGCTCCGATATTCATACTATATACGTATGTATCGCCACAATGGTGCGCAGACTATATACGTACCTACTGTCGCCCCAGTGCACATACTATATACGTACCTATTGCCGCCCCGGTGCATATACTATAAAAGTACCTATTGCCGCCCCGGTATGCATGCTATATACGTACCTATCGCTGCCCCAGTGTGAATGATACTTACGTACCTATCGCAGCCCATGTGCGAATGCGAAATACGCATCTATCACCGGCCCAGTGCGAATACTATACCGCAGAAGCCTCGTGGTCCTATACCGCAGAAGCACCCAACCCCTGGTTGCTATACCGCAGAAGCATCGTAATTCTATACTGCAGAAGCACCCCCCTGGGTGCCATACCGCAGAAGCAACCCCCTGGGTGCCATACTGCAGAAGCACCCCCAGGCTGCCATACCACAGAAGCAGCCTCCTGGTTGCCATACCGCCGAAACCCCCCTCCCCCGGTTGCTATACTGCAGAAGCCTCGTGGTCCTATACTGAGGAAGCACCCCCACCAGGTGCTATACCGCATAAACCTCGTGGTCCTATACCGCAGAAGCACCCTACCTTTAGCTGCTATACTGCAGAAGCTTCAAGTTCCTATACTGCAGAAGCAACCCCCCGGGTGCTATACCATAGAAGCACACCCCTATACCGCAGAAGAACCCCCTGAGTGCCATACCGCTGAAGCCTCAGGCTCCTATACCGCAGAAGCACCACCCTCCGGTTGCTATACCACAGAAGTACCCACCAGTTGCTATACTGCAGAAGCAACCCCCCCCCCGGTTTCTATACTGCAGAAGCACCCCCCGGGTGCCATACCGCAGAAGCACACCCTGGGTGCCATACCGCAAATACCTCAGGTTTCTATACCGCAGAAGAACCCCTCCCCCGCCTGCCATACTGCAGAAGCCTCAAGTTCCTATACCGCAGAAGCACTCCTCTGGTCCCCTACCGCAGAAGCCGCAGGTTCCTATACCGCAGAAGCACTCCCCAGGTTCAATACCGCAGAAGCTACTACTGAAATAACCCTTACTGCCCCCCACTCCTTTTCATCTGCAAAATAGTCCAAAGGGGAACGAAGATGGTGTTAAAATATTTTCCAAACCTATCACTACAGTAGCTCTATCTACGATATTGCGCACTTTTCTCCCAGACAACGCCGAGTACTTTGAAAATAAAGGAGGCCTCCTGAGCACTACTGAAATTACTTAGGTATCCTCCCTGCTTTTTATCTGCAAAATAGTCCAAAGGGTAACGAAGATGGCGTTAAAATATTTTCCAAACCTATCACTACAGTAGCTCTATCTAGGATATTGAGCACTTTTCTCCCGGACAACGCCGAGTACTTTGATAATCAAGGAGGCCTCCTGAGCACTACTGAAATTACTTAAGTATCCTCCCTCCTTTTTATCTGCAAAATAGTCCAAAGGGTAACGAAGATGGCGTTAAAATATTTTCCAAACCTATCACTACAGTAGCTCTATCTAGGATATTGAGCACTTTTCTCCCGGACAACGCCGAGTACTTTTAAAATCAAGGAGGCTCCTGAGCACTACTGAAATTACTTAGGTATCCTCCCTCGTTTTTATCTGCAAAATAGTCGAAAGGGTAACGAAGATGGCGTTAAAATATTTTCCAAACCTATCACTACAGTAGCTCTATCTAGGATATTGAGCACTTTTCTCCCGAACAACGCCGAGTACTTTAAAAATCAAGGAGGCCTCCTGAGCACTACTGAAATAACTTAGGTATTCTCCCTCCTTTTCATCTGCAAAATAGTCCAAAGGGGAAAAAGATGGCGTTAAAATATTTTCCAAACCTATCACTACAGTAGCTCTATCTAGGATATTGAGCACTTTTCTCCCGGACAACGCCGAGTACTTTTAAAATCAAGGAGGCCTCCTGAGCACTACTGAAATTACTTAGGTATCCTCCCTCGTTTTTATCTGCAAAATAGTCCAAAGGGAAACGAAGATGGTGTTAAAATATTTTCCAAACCTATCACTACAGTAGCTCTATCTAGGATATTGAACACTTTTCTCCCGGACAACGCCGAGTACTTTGAAAATCAAGGAGGCCTCCTGAGCACTACTGAATTCCTTTAGGTATCCTTCCTCTTTCTGATCTGCCAAATAGTCCAAAGTGGAACAGAAGATGGCGTTAAAATTTTTTCTAACACCTATCATTACAGTAGCTCTATCTAGGACATTGAGCACTTTTCTCCCGGACAACGCCGAGTACTTTGATAATCAAGGAAGCCTCCTGAGCACTACTGAAATTACTTAGGTATCCACCCTTCTTTTCATCTGCCAAATAGTCCAAAGGGGAATGAAGATGGCATTTAAAAAAATTTCAAAACCTATCACTACAGTAGCTATATTATGGATATTGAGCACTTTTCTTCCGGACAACGCCGAGTACTTTGAAAATCAAGGAGGCCTCCTGAGCACTACGTAAATTACTTAGGTATCCTCCCTCCTTTTTATCTGCAAAATAGTCCAAAGGGTAACGAAGATGGCGTTAAAATATTTTCCAAACCTATCACTACAGTAGCTCTATCTAGGATATCGAGCACTTTTCTCGCGGACAACGCCGAGTACTTTGAAAATCAAGGAGGCCTCCTGAGCACTACTGAAATTACTTAGGTATCCTCCCTCCTTTTCATCTGCAAAATAGTCCAAAGGGGAACGAAGATGGCGTTAAAATATTTTCCAAACCTATCACTACAGTAGCTCTATCTATCTATTGAAAAATAACTGAGGAAATCTGCTCCATCGACCTCTAAGGCGTGGGTTTATAGATTCGGGAATACGCCCATCAACTTACTCTGTGAATTTTACATAAGAATACACTTTTATAGTGTATCTATATTCTCTAACATTTTTTCTATAGGCCACACACACACCCACACACACACAAACATACAGATATTCAATTTTATATAGAAGATATATATATATATATATATATATATATATATATATATAGAGAGAGAGAGAGAGAGATAGATAGATAGATAGATAGAGAGAGAGAAAACGTAAGAGAGAGAGAGAGAGAGAGGGAGACAGCCAGACAGACAGAGACAGAGAAGTATTAGAAGGCGAGCAAAATGCAAAAAATAGAAATATGTTGACGTTGAAAATTATGACAAAAACAAGTGTGTTGTTTTAATAATCTACAAGTAAGTAGATAAAAGTAAACAGTTACAAACAAATGCGAGAAATACCTTTTTTATCATTTAAAGTATATCATTTTTGCTTTGTTCAATATGCTACCAGCAACGTACACCCTTGTCGTGGTTCGAAAAAAAAATATGACTACTGTTTAATTAGAAAAGAAATTAGCTACAATAAAAAAAATAATAATACCATATGATTCCCAAATCTCGCCATATTGAAACAATAAAATATGTTTAAATAAATAATATGAAAAAGAAAATTTGAATAACACTCTTTGTAAACCGACTAGGAGTTTTCCCCCACCACAAATATAAATATATATATATATATATATATATATGAATAAATAATTTACGTCAAACAAATATAAAAAAAAAACATTTTTCACTTAACTAAAATAAAGGATATTTTTTAAAAATGGCTGACATTAGTATTTACAGCGGTATTACCATATATCAATATTTCCCTTCCGCACGGATGTTACGAGATTTTCAATCCATACCGTTGGATAAAGAATTATTTCCTCGAAATACATTATGGGAAACAGTGACCCACATTTTTTCACCCTGCAGCAGTCCGGAGTAATCAAGTAAGTTTTAATGAAAAAAATTAAAAAATTATGGAATAGTTGTTTGTTTGTCATACTTCTCAACGTCGACATATTTCAATTCCTTCATTCTTATAGTCTTCTAATTATTTTCTCTCTCTCTCTCTCTCTCTCTCTCTCTCTATATATATATATATATATATATATATATATATATATATACATACATTACACGCAATGATTTAATCAAACTATATTTCCTTATTATATCTTAGTGTTAGCAAGACAAATTTTGCAACAACTGGAGAAACTGTTTCAAATCTAAAAAAAAACCTGCTAGAATGTATGCCAGACGAACTTCAGCTAATGATGCCTTAAGCATAGGACCATCCCAAACACCATTAAAATATGCAACTACACACTTTTTACCGCTTACTTAAATTCAAACCATCACGTAAGTAATTAGATGGTTTCTGCATGAGGAAATTCTTACAACATTTAACCCACATGCAACATCAGAAAAATTATGAATTTACTACAAATAAGGCCAAACTAATCATAAGCACATATCCAAATCCATGAAAAACGAAGCTATAGATCTATGATACCACCACACTGTCCTGATAGAAAAGGATAGACCTAAGCGCAATTTCACGTGGATACAACACAGCAATAGCCTAATACATATACCCGGATAGGGCAATTTAGCGTTCAACACCAACGCACCTCCGACTACACACACCCTTTTAACTTACCTCACTAATTCGCTCACGTATGATGAAAAGTACTTTGCAGTCTCGGCCTTAAAGTCATAACCACTTCAAAAGCCAACGGCAGCACTTTGATAAACATTGGAACACAATTGAGCAGCTTACCACCTCAAATCTTTATTCCTAATCAACTCTACCACACTCAACAACACCACTGATAAATTCCTCGTATATCAACTTGACAACCCATTACACCCACCACCAAACAGCTATGATTTAGACATAAAGCTCTCAAGATTGCAACGCAACATGTTTTACATCATTAAACGTTAACAAGCAAACATTGTCTATAATATCACTTGTTAACAACCTCTTAAATTTGAGCATTTAAAAATGACTTCATTCTCTTATATTCAGACAAAGGATAAGCATTGTATGCCACTTGAAACTTACGATAACCCTGCACTTACCCACTTAGTGATAATACTTTCTACGTACGGCCCACTAACATCTCATCTATGAAAAGCCAAAAGCACATTAACTCTTCCTGAACTGACATATGTAGAAAAAGAAACTTCCCGAACAAATACAAATATAATTTTCTTACTAGAAACAGCAGACTCCCAACCATCCATCATCTCATCAAGACACGTAAAAGTAACGTACTACCTTTAGTATGCCTTTAGTATCGAGTATTGGAGAAGCTCTTTACAAAATCCTATGCCTCCTTTCGCAACTATTTAACACCCTACTCCCTACCTTTGCCGGATACGTCAATAGTTCTGATAAGGTCATCCGCCGTCTTCACACACTTCAATCACAACAATTAAGACAAAACCGATACGTTTTCAGCCTCAATGTCGTCGCTCTTTACACATCAGTACCTGCACACAAAGCAGTTGATTTAATTACTGACCGCATGACTTCCAACAAATCATACTGCTTTGACACCACATCCACTGGCATTCGCGCACTCCTACTAATACTAGTTGACAACGCATACTTCACTTTCAACCAACATACACACATACAGATAGCATAACTTCCAATGGAATGCTGTATCTCATGATTACTCGCCATCTCGTACATGGATAGATTAGAGCGTCAAGCTCTTAATACCTGCTACTCAGATATATTCCTCTCGAGATACGTCGACGACGGTTTGGTCTTAAATGTGTTACGTGAGGAAGCTGAGAATATCTTCATTATATTTTCTAATACAGTTAACAACTCAGCACCCTGATATCTCTGGATCCTTATCACTTTTTGATTTTAACTATAAGATGTCTGATCAAGAAACTCTTATAACCATATTATACACGTAGGTTGCTAGTAGAAACATCTTCGTACATTACATGGCTGCTCTCCATCTAAAAGCCAACATAGGATATGCGGTGAATGAAACACCACTCTTCCAGGTAAAGTGTAGTTTATTAGCAGACAAAACCGCCTGCAGCAGGTACTGGATTTAGATGCATACTCCAACACCCCAATTTGGCACCTCGAGAACCCTAAAAACGCATAAGACAGTTTACACCCAAGACCTCGTGTTTAAAACTGACTCATCTCAGTGATAAAATCAATACGGTTATCTGCAAAGCCATTAGAATAGAGATAGTGTTTATATGCAGCTTGCCCACTACGATAGCAGCTAGCTACACACAAACACAAAGATAAGCCAACACTGTTCACACTTGCTTACTGCCTAATGAATACCACGTACATTTCTCACCGCACATATACGGTTGACAGAGAAGAATACGCTACTTGTGACAAATTTTCATGGATAAGACTATGCAACACTTATATATCAGGATTCAAGAACATACACATACACAAGTATCATCATTTTTCAAGGACCTTAACACTTGCAAAGACACTAACAGATATATCCTAGTTAGTAGTATGCCTTCGGAAAAGAACATTGGAAATCTTCGCATTTAAGAAGCTTTATTTATCTCTCGGTTACGCCCTGAACTTAATAATAGGTGTAAACTTATCTTAGAATTAATAACAGGTATATATCATATTCAACTTCAGCCCACACACATGGCGTAAATACATTTCAAAACAAATTTAAATCAGGGTATAATATATATATATATATATATATATATATATATATATATATATATATAAGTAAATAAACAATAATTAAATTATTTTTTTAAAAAGCATCAATAGAACAACAAAGTCAGTATATGGATTTACAATAGTTCACCCGGCAAAAAGAATTTGGAGAATATAAAAATAATAATAGTAAAAATAAGAGCCATAATATACACACTGCAAAGCACATTGATATTAACGACTGTATGAAATAATACAGCATTACCGCTGAAATAGTATGCAAATACATAATATATATATATATATATATATATATATATATATATATATATATATATATATATATATATATATATATAGTCTTGGAAGTTTCTCAACCATTAAAACTATATTAAAAAAAAAAGTCCCAAGTCGTTCAGTGGAAAATCACTCATGTAAGTCAATTTAACTTTTTCAGTTATTATATTAGTTTGCTTCTAACATTATTTAAGGGATCATCAGTTGTTTACCATGAAAAACTGTTTCGGGAATTTAAATATATATATATATATATATATATATATATATATATATATATATATATATATATATATATATATATATATATATAACAATACATACTTTAGTTGTAAAAAATATGACAAAAACGCTTCATCACTTCAATAAAACAAAGGAAAGTTTTAAAAAATAAAATCAATAATTTTCATTTTATTTCGTTTGCTTAATGTGACATTTATATTTATTGCGGTATAACCATATTACAATAGTTCCCTCAGAATTTATTTCACGTAGTTTTATGCATCTCACATTTTATAAAAAGGCATTTCCTCGAAAGATATTATGGAACACGGTCACACACATTAGATCAACGTGTAGAACAACAGTAAGTTTTAATAAAAGAATTAACACAAAACAACTTGTTTTCGTCATATTTCTAAACGCTGACATATTTCCATTTCTGGCATTTTGATAGCCTTCTGATAATTATATATACATATTACACGCACTGTTTATAGCAAACCACATCGCATTTCTATTTACAGAGACATGTACAAAACTGCAATTCTGGCATGTCGATATTATAGATCAACGTCTGCCATAAACTGCGATCTTATCAGACAGAGTTAAAAGCTAATCCTTACCTTATATCCTATTTACGTATAATATATATATATATATATATAATATTTATAAATAAATATTAAATTATTGTATATTTATATATATATATATATAATATTTATAAATAAATATTAAATTATTGTATATTTATATATATATATATTTATATATATATAATTACGCAAATTTTGTAGGCTCGAAAATCTTACAAAAACATATATATATATATATATATATATATATATAGATATATATATATATATATATATATATATATATATATAGATAGATAGATAGATAGATATGTAAGGGGGGTTTATGTGTGTGTATTTCGTATTTCTCTTGGTGTACGCTCGCAGGTGCAGGCAGCATTTACGTATTCTGAACACTGCTCTAAGTGTAAATGCCAGTTAACATTGCGATAATATATCTTTCTTCGTATAACAAATATAGAACTTTTCGCAAGCTGATATTCTTTCTATAAAGAGTGAATTCACTTTGTTCACGTACCGAAAAAATTTCTCACTGTTTAAAAAAATACGGTTTCAATTTCACTGTGAACATGTGCTGATCGAGCTACAGCAACAAGCTGTTATACAGCAGACATTTTTATTTGCAGATGCATATATATGATCCCCCTTTTTGGTAAGTTACACAATGTAGTAGGTGAAATTGCAAGTTAGTATTAGCGATAGAATAACATTATTAAGAAAATGAATAAAACGTACTACGGAAGCTTATATTGTTAATATTTAATTTGATGGCATAGTAGATTCAAGTTCCTACTCTCGTAATAAAGATCAGGCTTTAATCCTAGTATCGAAACTTGCTTACATTTATAAATCTTTAACACCGTGTATGCGTAACAATATTAATTTGTACAAATATATATATATATATATATATATATATATATATATATATATATATATATATATTTGTGTGTGTGTTTGTGTGTGTACATACTTTATTTGGCATCACGCTATCGCGGGGGAAGTGTTTTTATATTGCCGAGGAAATTGTGTTTTTATACAACGGCGCCATAAACAAATAAGAGGCAAGTAAAAAAAATAGTTGTTCACTTTTATATATAGTGATGTATGTATGCATATATTGATGTATATATATATTGATGTATGTATATGCATTCATAAACTTTATGAAGTAAACGTAATTATAATAATAACACAGACAATGTGGTTTAATAAATGTATTTTTAAAATCATTAAGACAAATAGTTTCGATTTATTTCATTATAAAAACAAATTAATATGTTACGTTTTTAGAAAGTTCAGTGGCTTTTTTAGACTTATCGCTCATGTTAAAGTGCTGACGTCACACATGTCCCATTCGGATGCTATGACAAGTGACGAAGTTTCAACATTACCTAAGTCTCTTGTAAACACAAAACTAACACGTTTGCATTTATTTCTATATATAGATAAACATTTAATTTGGTAACAGTTATACACATTTATTTATCTTTTGAATTAGTTGTAATAGTAATAAAAGGAACACATGCGAATGTGTGTGTAAGAGGTTTGCATCTTTTATTACTTACAATTTAAAAGCGACTGACAACTTGTTTGAAAAGAGAGAAAGGAACATGTAAACCCAATGCGAAACGGTGTGTTTAATAAACAATAATTGAATTTAAATAACAAACATGAGGTGGCAAACGAGCTAGACCGCAAGTCAGCAAGCAAGCAAGCAAGCAACTTAGTCGCCCTTTCCCACCATATTCTTTACTTGTTAGCCCGATTGCTGTACTACGTTATGCTACTTTTATTCGAAAAGGTTTTAGTAATTTATATTTTTCTGTTCAACCACTTAAATGTGTTACTGATAATGTTGACAAAACTAATGCACATACATGTATAGTTTAAATAGGATTATAAATTCACAATTGGATAACACCAAACATTAATTTTATTATTCAATAGTTTAAATTAGTTACGTTGGTTCGCATCAAAATGGTTGACTTTTGATCTTTCATACGAAATATATATAAATTATATATAAATATTTCGAAGTATCAAGCATTTAGTCATTTCGTATATTCGAATATATAATGTATTTTCGCTATAGTAACACATTCATAGGAAGACCGATTTATTCATATAAATTCACAAGGTTGAGTAAAGAGCACCGTAATATGCTGTCAGTATTACTCCTTTTGTGTGCATTCAATATTGTCATTAGTTGACTCGTGAATTGTTTATTGTCGAGAATGTCTATATGTTTATATTCGTTGGACTTTATATAATAGTTTACCCCAAACTAGGCAGGCCGTCACTGTACACGTAAGTGGCTACGGAGAATTTGAGTGAATGTTTTTCGGGTCATCCTTAGTTGGGAGTTGTGCAGCAAGATGCCTGTTCACATTAGTTTTAACTTCATGTGTGTCGTGGCAATCGAGAAAGCAGGGAGCATGTAGGAAGGACCACAGGCCGGCACCACGAGGAAAGAAGCTATTAAAGTAGAAGGCTCTCCGGAATCTGAGGACCTCCACAGTGAATTTAGCTGATTGTCGGGTGGCTAAGTGTATTTACGTCGAGTGGGCACTAGAATAGCAAGTTCATCGGAGCACAATCAATTAAAATACTTGTAACACAGGCAGAATGATACAACATTGCAGCGATCAGATTGGGGATGGAACTTAGTGTATAGTGAGGGACCTATTAAGATTGCGACACTTTTTTTGGACTTTCTCAAAGAGGGGGAGACTAGTGGATGATGCACCCGTCCAGATGTGGCAACGATACTCCATGCATGGACTGATGGTGGATTTACAGATATATAGGATGATGTCAGTTGTGATAAGTTTACTAGCACAATACAGTGATCCCACCTTCTTTGCAGCAGCCTTGGCAATGTATACAATGTATTTGTTCCATTTGATGTTACCTGTGAATGTTAGGCCAGAAAATTTGAATGTTGGACTCTCGGGTACGGTGTTATTATATTAATAAGAAGAACATGTAGTTCTCAAAGTAGTAGTAGTAGTAGTAGTAGTAGTAGTAGTAGTAGTAGTAGTATGTGCCTTCTTATTCGGAGCCAATAAAACATCTATGCACACAAAAATATATGTACTATTTTCATTTTATTTCCAAGAGAAATTTAAATCTTCACATAACCTTTCTAGTCAAACACGTTCTTCATGTATGAGATTGTTTTGCTGTACTTAAAAATGTTTTTACAAACGGTAAGACAAGGTTCTGAAAGAAAGAACAAATATTCAAAAATGTATCTTTAACATTATAATAATATGCAAAACATACATGAGAAATAATACATTAATGGAAAATGTGAAAAAGATATGTGCGGCGTTTATTTTAAAATACGTTTAAACAGGGAATTCGGGGGCCAGGTGAACATTTACTGACATACTGTTATGTTATGTACGCATGAGAAGCTCATTTACGTATGTTTATGAGTCCTTAGACATCAATAAACAAAGTGTGTTTGTATTCACCTATACACATTGAGACATTGATTCATGCTATGGTAAGCCCACCAGGGAATTTAGTAAAAACATTAAATAAAAATA
>OY744515.1:213486980-213554480 GCA_963556195.1 Sepiola atlantica | reverse complement strand
ATTAATCAATTTAGTTAATCTTAAATATTAATATTTAGATTTAATTTATTTTGTTGTTTTTTTATTTATATATTTTTTCTGTTTTTTTTTAAATTTAATATTTAATATGAATGTTAACTGTTGCCATATAGGTTTAGATCAACAGATTATGGGCACGAGACCTAAGTCAAGTAATGATTAAGGGGAATAATTAGGGTTGTAAGGAGATCAACTCAAAGATGGCAGCAGTTATTGATGGTTAAATGGGGATAATTAAGTAAAGTTAATTTATACTAGGTAAGATAGAATTCGTCTAGCCCATTATTCTAATATAGCTTGAATATGTGAATAAGAGGTTGTTATGAGAGAAAGAAAGAGGAAAGGGTTAATATATAATTTATAACAAAATTATATACGGTTATAATGTATTATTGCATAGTGAACGAAACTAATTAAGTGTAAGCGCAAAATATGGGAATTAAGTCTAACTGCTCTAAGTGCGGGTGGTTAAGTCTGTGAATAGGAAGTTGTAGAAGTTGTGAGGAAGAGTATCGCCACGAAAGGCGTATAGGGTAATATACGTAGGGGAAGATGTGGGTGGGTAAAGGAGGAGGAATAGAGGGAGAGGGTTCATGAATGAAAGTGTTTAGGGAGAACAAGGAAAATGATAACGTGGATAGGCGAAGGTGGATAGATGGTTGAGATCATTGAAATCGGGCAGAAACAAAGGAGCAATGAGTATGAAGCATGGTTTACAGTAACCGGGTGTGGGCTGATTTTAGAGAAAGTAGTGGGGTTAAGGAAGGAAGGGAGGGAAAACAAAGCTCGGCTTTGTTACATAAACAGTGTATGTGTTTAGAGATCAGAATAACTTCCGATATCTTGAGGCAAGGATACGGTCATGGATAATGTCGTGAGTGTTTACACATGATAATATGTGTTTATAGAAAGAGATAATTCGGGTGTTTAAGTGTTCTTTGATGCGTTGGTGTAGAAGTCTGACAGTGCTACCGATGTGGAAATTCTGGCACTTAACAGAGTTTAATCTGTAAATGGTATGCGTGCAAGGCAGAGATCAGAGTTGGGAATGGGATAATTTTCTAGGGAGCAGGGGTCAGAGTAGTGGTTACTGTGTTTTTTAGCTAGGTGGTGTCGGAGGTTTGTACCTGTGTGAGTGAGTTGAATATCAAGGTTATCGCTATGTTTGGCTGATCGCGGATGTAATGCTATCGTTAAAGAAAGGGAGCCTGAGGAAGCAGGTGTTGGTAAGGGTGTAGTGTCTCCGTCTTTTCGTGTTACTGAGGCTTGCTATGGTAGAAGGGGAGCCGTTGGTTAAGAGGGTATAGTGGAAGGCTTTGTAAGGTGTTGTTTTATCAGTAGTAGAGGAGCATTTACTTAGTATACGGCTGATGTGTGTGTGCATAAGTTAGTACTGTTTTAGGAGTTAAGGAGGATTTAAAGTGAATGAAGAATTTACTGCATGCGGATTTTCTGTAAAAGATGGGTTGCATAGATTCATCCTCAGTGATGCTAAGATCGAAGTCTAGAAGTCAGAGCTAGCCTGAAGATTTGAGGTGTTCGATAGTGAACTGTATGTGGGAGTCAGTATTGTTGAATGTGTGTAAAATAGTGGTGGCTTCCTCACGAGATTATGTGATAGTGAGAATATCGTCAATTTATCTAGTGAAGAATATTTGGGAGTGCCAGGTGTTTGGGGCTTGTTACTGAAGTCGGTCCATGTAAGATATGGCTAGGAGGCCGGAAAGACTGGCTGCCATGGGTAAGCCAGAGACTAGTTTGTATCTGTTTTGCAGGAATGTGAAATTAGTATTGTTGACGATGATACGTAGAAGTTCGTGTACATCTGTCGGGGTAATCCCGAAAAGTCGACGTTATTAAAGGAGATGTAGGCGGTGATGCGATGTATAATCCTAAACCTTAACCTAACTCGAACCCTAGCCTGAAATTCAAAAAGAATATCATACCTGAAATTACAATATTTCACCTACATCTGTGAAAGATTGACATTTTTCTATCAAAACTATTTACAATATCATCTCGCCCTATCTATATGAGTAGTAAATATGAATTTATTATAAGGGCCAATATATTGATTATATAAGCTGAGATAAGACGTAAGTATTTAAACAGAATTGACAAAAGAGACTAGTTGCCTCCCCAGTTACAACATTAATTTTACAAAATCTAGAATACAGAAAGAACAATTTCCTACCGTTTCTGAAAATCAATCTTGAGAGCATTAATTGTTTTTAAAGATCGTATCCAGAGAAAACAATCATCGAAGAAGGTATGACACCTGATTGATACTTTCATATACAAAGGATAAGAGTTAAACAAAATAAGTTTTTTTTATTTATTTTCTTTTTACATTCAGAGTGTTTTTCTCCAGAAATCTTATCATATGTATATATATATAATATTGAAATGAATAATATAGTAAATAAACAAGTAGACTGAACATGTTGAAGTTGCTTAGCTTTTTAAATCTTTTTCTTTCTTTTGCAACTAACATTAACATTCGCTGATATCTTAGAAAATACCATATGCTGATGTAGTTTATGTGGTGTTTGTTTTGTCAAGATCTATACCCTCGCACACTTTACATTACAAAACGACACAAAAGCGTACAGAAATGATTAATGAAAGGTAAACAGAAAGAAAATCACAAACTACATTGTCGCTATACATGCATTCGATGATGTTGTTTTATTTCGGCGCCGATTCTAACATTAACTGACTGTATCTGTGAAATACACATTTACTTTTTATATATATACTGATGTATCAAAATTAATTTTCTATTATTCGGTCGGTGTTTATGTATATAAACAGTGTGAAAAATAAAATATAACATACTCTATTGCTATATGTTGAAAATGGCGCACATTGAAAATTATTCTTCAAATGATTATTATTTTATAATTACACATGCATTCTCTTCTATTGTATGTACTTTTTTATTTTTGTGTTTCAAAAATTGAAATGAAAGGATGTGGATATTTACAATGCTGAACAATTCTAGAAGAAGCACTCTTTCACTATCCGTAATCGTTTTATTATAAGTGTGATTCACGCAATTGCCCATCCATCTCGTCCTCGACGAAACTTTTAAAATTATATATTTCTTCTAAACGATAATATTGATATAAATTCTTAAAAAAACAAAAAAAGCAAAGGAAAGTTGGGATGAACCTGCTGTAAGTCTCTCCCAGATGAGTTTTAATAGGGTTGGAAAATTACTGACGCTTTGAATCGAGTTTAAGAATTATCGTATTTTCAAAAATAAACTAATAAATAATCGAATGATATGCTAATATTTATTTGGTACATTTCATTTATAATAAAAATATATTTTTGATTTTTATATGAACATTTTAAACAAAATGGTTTCTATACTTACAGCTAAGCTCTGATGACTTAGTATATTCTGTTTTTATTTGATGTAATGTTATCTACAATAAACATAATGACCCCTTGTAATAATTTCTAATTGGAGTCTCTATATAAATATAAAACTGATTTGTTTTCAGATTTGCACAACAAGTTATCTACTAAAATTGATAACAACTTACCTTCATCCACTAATTTTAAATAATAAGCTTGGTTTTCGATCAACAAGTATCCTTAGCAAGGACTTTCTTACAGTGTAAAGTATCACCTAATAATGGCTTCCCTGCACATTAAAATACAGTCATTTCTAATAAAATGTTAACAAATATTTGTCACAAATCTTTCCCATTAGTTATTAAACTCATCCCGACAGTCTCATGAGATTCTAAAGTTTCAACTGACAATCATGTTATCTTAGTAACCTGTAGTAGATGTTACCCTTATAAGTGGGGATACATTTGTATAATGGAATTTTAATAAAATCGCTGAGATTCTTAATTTAGCCTAACAATATAACAAATATTCCGACTTACTCTTATCCTTCTGTCTCAATGATTTCCACTCGTTAATATAGATTAATTGTCGATTAGATTCCATTATTCAACTACGTGTACTTACATTTAACATTTTTTTCTTTATTCGAATCTTTAAAGCATAGAAATAGAAAAGTACAAACAAGTATGGCATGTTCATATTTTAGTTTTTAAAAGAATACATTTCCATAAAAGCATAACATTATTTATAAAGAACATTTCTATGTGAATTAAGTAAACGTATTCAAAGGAAGTTACGTCACCGAAATTATTGAATGGATCGTGACCAATTAGAGTCTAAACACTTGCGTTAGTGCTGAAATCCGACACGAACAAAGATGTTTTGAAGATCTGCCCCTTCTCTTGTTAGGATATGCTCGAGCAATCCGCACAGGATAACTTGTATCTAACGTGCATACTATATGTAGTATGGAAATAACGTTATTATCATATGATCGCTGTCAACACGTATACGAAAAACACAGTCATGCTATGCAGACAGAACACATTCTTGAGGGGTAGAATAAACACATAAATAAGTTTATTATACTAGAGTTGTTTAACGAACAAGCCGTCTAGATATGCCAACATTAAAACACAAATAATTTTCGACAATAGTGCAAAAACAGTAATAATGAAATATGCTCCGATGAACTTACTGCTCTGGTTCCCATCGACGTAAATACACTCGACCAATCCGACAATCAGTTAAATCTCATCCATTCACTGTGGAGGTATTCAAGTGCCGCAGAGTCTTCTTTCATCGAGCTTCCGGATTTTTTAACTTTCTCTCTGCCTCCTGTTTCCCTGACTGTACCGACATGCAGAAATGTAAAACTAATGTAAACAGGCATCTCGCAGCATGGCTCCAAATTTAGGACGACCCCTAAAATGTTCACCCTAATTCTCAGTAGTGCCTTAGGTCTACAGTAGCAGCCTGCGTTGTTTGGGGTGAACAAAGTTTTAAAAAATGCTTTTCGCAATTCTTCGTGCATATTCCTTACTTGTAACACAGTTTGGCGTTGTGTCTATTCAAAGGTACTAAGATATTACGTGTGATGACGGAAAATAAAAATGTAAAACTAATCTTAGTTTTATTTTGTAATGTTTTCAAAGTACAACTTTACTTCGAATTATTGAATTAATGGAATTGCTTTCTGAAATTTAAATTATATCTTAATTCAAATTAGGTGGTTCTTTCTACAGTTGTTTTATTAAATAGTATTCATTGTTAACTATAAACATTGTTGTTACAATCATTTTATATTCATAATATTTTATGTTGCTTTTTACTTTTTTATTTTTATTTTTGTAATGTTTCGTTAGAGTTTTACTGGTTACTTAATGTGTACGTTAATTTAAAATTGGAACCTTTTAACGGTCTATTTGTTATGCAGTATAGAGACTTCGTCGAATATCTGGAAATATTAACCTCCAGCGATAAAATCAAACGGAAAAGTTTCAGTGTTTTATGAAAAATGCAGCCAGGGTGACAGATACATAAAAAACAAGGGCATCAAGCCAGACATTGTTATATGGTCCAGACCTTAATGGATAGCTCTCATTATTGATGTAACCTTCCTGAATGACAAGTGCCTCAATAGAGCTGAACGCGAAGAGATAACTAAATACTAAGACTTCAGGGATCTTTTAAAAAACAACACGGTATCTGAAAGAAAAAAAACATTATACCGGTTGTAGTAAGAGAAACTTGCATAATAAAACAAATTGTGAAATAGACATAGACACACTCACTTCAAGGCCAAACTATAGCGTAATACAGATAGTAGCCATAAAATGGCAACATCTATTCTTAAAGAACCCTCAAATATAAATGTAAATCTTAACAAAGTAAGGTATTTACTTCAGAAGGCAGGCTCTTCATTCCTTTCGAACTAACTTAACAGAAATGTAAAAACTTGAAATATAACTACAATTAAAAAATACGCTTTCTTATCATTAAGCCAATTCTGATTTATGTTCGTTTTACCTACATTATTGACTCAATATGTTCAGGATCTTATTTATACATTCACCAATTTGTTTATTTTTGATCTACTGTTATGACATTTTTATGCAAATATCTGAATTTCGAATAAACCAGATACTTATATAAAGATCAAACTGGAACTATTATACACAAGAAATCAGAATAATTTAACAGTGTGTTGATTTTATTATAGCGCAATTATCTACATTTATCGCCTGATAAAAATGAATACATATTAGTAGTAAAAAGAAGTATTTTAGATTTGAAAAATTTGAATATTAATAAAATAGAGATTATTTTTTAAATAATTGTTATGTCCCATTTTGGAATTTTCAAGTAAACCATTTAACAAATAAACATTCGTAAATTTCGTATTGAATTGAAGACGTTTAGCTTCATGTCAATGAAATAAAAATGAAAAACACAAAACTTACTCTGAGATTTTATATGATATATTGTTTCCTATCAATTTGTGTATTGTTTATTCCAATAACCAGATACTCATAGAATTCTCATGAAATGTTCAGCATATTTCGAATAGATTATATAAGTTTTAATAAGTACAATTTCAATTATACCAACATTAACTTTCATAAAGTTGGAATAGTTCATTCTACGAGAAGAAACACGCACAATCGTGTATATATATATATATATATATATATATATATATATATATAAATAAATATATATATATATGTGTGTGTGTGTGTGTGAATATATATGTGTGTGTATGCCTTACATTAAAGACAAACATATTCATGAGGCAAACTCACACTTATTTAAATAAAATAATAGAGTGACCACTTAGGTAAACGTGACAAGCTAATAAGGAGGTTGTGTGTGAAGACAGGACATGATTAAGTTGTAATTGTTTCGGTTTTAATTGCGAGAAAAAACAGAAACGTGTCTAATCAACAACTGAAGAGAGGAAAGTCCAACCATTAAACAGAATCGGAAGACTTAACAAATGAAGATTGATGATGCGCTCTTGTCGATATTTTCAAGTGTCACATTTAATAACGAAAAGCGACTGAACAAAATCGATAAGCAAAACAAACTAGAATGTTAAATATAAACCATACAAAACCCAAATCCATAGACACTTTCAATCGAATGAAGAATAACTATGATGTGTTAAAGTTCCAATAACAATATTGTTCTTTATTTATTGTAAATGTACTCTTCACTTACAAAATGAATAAAGAAATAGGGTGCATAGTTGTATTATATAATTGTCTTACAATTGATATAATAAAGTTTAAAAAGTATTTCATCGGCGAAATTCACAGATATATATATATATATATATATATATATATATATATATATATATAGCGTACAAATAATCGGGAAAATATTATTCCGATAATTCGTATTGAGTAATCATAATATATTTCAAAGGAGAGTTTAATATTATATCTCATGTGGTATTCTCTCCGGACGTTCATCCGCCTTCAACCGAAATATGAATTTCACTGGAATATGAAAAGTTAATTCAGTCTCCGGTGGCATGAATTTCCCGGTCATGATGGATTACATGTAGCAGCTGTTATACTCAAATTGTCCCCAATGTGGTACTGACAAGGCTCAACGTCGGCTAATTTCGGTGATTTAACGAGAACCTGCGTGCCAACGTGATTACACCGTATATATATATATATATATATATATATATATATATATATATATATATAAAGATAGATGAAAGAAGAGAGATAAACATGTACGTATGACAGATTTATTTACCTTTGATTGTTCAATGCAAGGTATACTCGGTGAAAAAATCATGTTTGTTATTCCGTCCTTAGGCCATGGTTTTTCAAAGATCAAAATATTATCATCAGAGGAATTACATATATAGAAAAGTTGGCAGTGGAAAAGCAAAGATTGAAAATTTCAAAAAATATTCAGTTCGTGTAAAAGAGATATGGGGTCTTTCCAGTTGGTAATTGTCCGTTGATGAGGTGTCCAATGTAGGAAGATTTACAGATGGAAAAGAAGGATTTTCGTTAAGGCAGCATGGAAAAGAGTTCAAGAATGAAGTAAATCGAATAGTGAGATGTTGAGTTCAAGTCGTAGGTGGAGCGCACTTATTCGGAATTAATTTTCATAATTCAGTCCATTTTAAAAATACTTCCATGGGCCAAAAGAGAAATTGAAGTTGAACTGTTTACATTTAACGTTGGCAGTGAGATATTTAAGCAATTCTAAAAAAGACGAAATCCTTTAGTTGAAATCGAGGCCAAATGAGGAAGAGGGTTGGAAAGGGATAGAAAAGCATAATGGAAAGAGGGTAAAAGGGTTGTTATGCATAGACGCAAAAAGGCCGTTAAAATCCTCCGTGAAAATTCAGATACACAATATTTTGTGAAATGTTATCGATAGATAGTTGAGGTCAGTTACGAAATCATCCCTAAACTAGAGTGTTTATGGAGTATTTAAAAGGGTTAAAATATTTTGAAAAAATCAAATATTTGATATTTTTCATACATTGGATTAAAATTTATTAGAATGCAATTAAGCGAGCTTCGTGAATTTAAATTTGTTGTGAATACCCGTAAAGCGTGAACATTATATTTATGAGACTTTCAATAACGATACAAATCTCATGGAAGTTTATCAAAATTTGGAGAATTATTTCTAAAATTATTCTAGAAGTTAGGTTTGATAGCATGATATATTTATTTTAAAACCCAGGGTGATTACATGTGTGGCAAATCTGTTCTGTTAGACGATTTTTGTTTATTTAAATCGTCTTTGGATGATTATCTTCTCGTGCCATTATACTTGCACGATTGAACGAATGACACAAATATCATGCTAAACTTGTTACTGCTATATAAACTAATATGTTATTTCAAAATTCTGCAACGAAAAGTGCCAGTAATATCATTTTAACGTTGAAAATGAACGGATGAATTATATTGTCTTTTTGTTGAATGTTTAAAGGAATTACTTTGTGTTTTTACATTAAGTGTTTATTTTTGTTTGCCTTATGTTATCAATCAACGTTCCTGTTTAAATGCGCTACCTCAAAACTAAAATCAATGTTTCTAAACTCAATATATTTACTTGTATTCTATTATTTGTACTTGTGTATTAATATTAATTGAGAATGTAGTGTTCTATAAGTATTAAAATTATTAAGTACATTTAATCTTATTTAATAACTACGAAATAGCATCTGCAAAGTATTTGTCTGTGAGTGTTACAGTTCGTGTTTCTATACACAAAATAACATTAATATATGATATGAATGACATAAAAGAAATACATGCCCTTCAATAACTCTATCAGTAACCCTGAATCGGAATAGGAAGACGAAAAACTTGACCTACGTAGTACGGGGTACGTTGCCGCAACGAAAGCGTTAACTTTAATTTTAAAGGATTGTTAATAGTCCATTTCGAACAAAATCTGTTGGTTGGTGCTGTCGAAACTCCCTCACAGGTTCTAATGCACCAACCGTGAAGCAATTATCTCTTCTCCTCTCTACAACTTCCTATCCATAGAAAAGATATCGCTAGCTTCTCTGTACTGCATTGTGGTGTTCATGGTTATTCCCTGACTTAGTTGTCATCTGTGGCCCTCTCTTAAAACATGCATATCCGGAACTCGTCTAGCTACAACAACAGTAAACACTTTTCTTTTATTTCTCTACGTACCTAAATCCAAACAGAATACCCATAGAGTATACAAATGTTAAACAAGAAAACACGAGTCTGCTTCCATACCGACTACAGCATAATCGTATTTACGCCTAACGTTTACAAATAATTGTGGAGCATTTTTCTAGAAAAAAACAATTATTGTTCAAAAATCTTCTGTTCATTTAACACACTGATTCTAAACCTTTCATGATGTCGATCATCATCCAACAAAAAATCTTTTTAATCCTTATCCTCGAGTTTCCCCTAGATAAGCGGTTACCTATCAGTAAATACACCTTCGAAAATGTGTGGTAATGCATGCGAAGAACCACACGTTACTTCATATAATGAGATTAATTCTAAATAACACAAAAAGCACAGATGTTTTTGAAAATAATAAGTTTATACAGTGGTATAAGATGGAAAATATTTCATAAACACTACTAGAAAATTAGATCAATGTGGTTTACTTCTGATGTTATTCGTATGTTATTCAAAATATCGACTAATTATTGTTGATATGATTTATTCAAGTCTTCTTATTAAGTATCATGTATTAAAGCTAGCAGAATATTTATTATTTTAATATCTCAATCAAAGTGTCTAAAGTTTTTAACAGAGATTTACTGAGTTTTAATTGTTAGATTGTAAAGAAATGGATTACCTCTTTAATTTTAATCCTTCGATAAAGCTAGTGTTATCTAAGATTTTCTTAAACGTTATAAAATATCAATTAAAATATATACGAATAAACGTCGGAAATCATTTAAACTATTTTAATTCTCTTGTGTATGGGTGGTTATAATATGTTTAATCTAATGAAAGGCCTTTGCATATCCTGGTTGACAATATCATAACAGTAATTCCCGTTTGATTATTTTGAAATGTACATGTCATTAAATGAGTTATCATATAATGTATGGAAATAAATATCATCACAATAAATGTTCTAAAGTCAAAACCTAGAAGATGTTGTAAAATTCCATTTTAATTTCATTATTTCATAAAAATTGACTTACACTGACGAGTAATATCTAATCTTAGAAAATATAGGAAGAACAAAAACTAATGCTGTTAATGACGAAATCAGTATATGCGACATTCCGAATCTTTTATTATTATTATATTTTCTTCTATTTTTTAGAAACTGATTATTTTGATCATAGTTAAGTATTACATTAACATCATTCTATATGCAATAAACCATAACATCATTATATAGAAAAATGTATTTCAATATTAAAGTTCTGAAAATAGCTTGATCAACTGATAGACCTGGTTTAATCCAACTGTTATAAATATCTTAAATCATTGGTCCCTTGCTTTTTTAAAAGCCCAAAATGTCGGAATTCAAATATGATTTGTTCGTTATTTTATCTGCCGATGAAGACATTATAGAACTCCTTATTTATTTTATAAAGCAATGAAAGGGGATGTGTTTGGTATATAGTGTTATTTAAACAAAATATTTATAATTGCATGCAGAAAAAAGTTACATTCCCGATCTGATGAGATATAAAATGAACACCCTTGATATAGTGGGTAAGGTAATTAAAAAAACTATGGCATTACTATGTGTATTAAATTATTTGAAAACATGTATTGACATCTGACTAATATATATATATATATATATATATATATATATATATATATATATATATATATATATATATATATATATATATATAAATTATTTTAAAATCGGTGTTCATCCTACGAATACCCCCGAATTTTGCTATTGATTTCGGTCAATGAATGCTACATTTCCTTCGATACGATAGAAACGATACAGATTTAGCCCTCTAACAGTCATTGTGAAATTATATTTCTGGGGAATATGTGTCTTGTCGAGAAATGAGAATTAGCTTAATTTAAATAATCAACCTTCAGAAACACTTTAAAACAGAAAATATCAAGTGGTATATGAGAGCACGGCAATAAATTGGCTTATGGATAGCTGTCCGTTATTTTACATAGGACAATATGGTCTATTTGATCATTGACACATTCAATGATCTGGTCTTTCTTACCTATTCACATTTACTATGCATCTTATGTCATATCTCATGGGCCCGTATTTATCTTTACCCAAAATTCTGGCCAAGGTATTTATCAATGAATAATCAGGGGATATTGCTTTAAATCACACTTATTCAATATATAGTCATATTTAAAAGTTGAATACCAAATTGATTAAACAGCAAGAATCTGCATCTATTCTATTTAATAAATAAACTAAATTCGGGCGTATACGCTTACATACATACTTGGGAAATGTTAATCGGTTCATACTGGATTCTCAAGTATTGGTTTATATTGCGCAACATTGCTCAATTTTAAGATGCATTCTAATGAAGTGATCGAGAGTTCTTGCTAGTTAGATATTTTGACAAACTTATCCAGCGCCGTCTTGAACTCGCTGACGTCTGCAATGTGACCACAGCTTTTAGAAGCGATTCCACGGAGAATGGGCCCGGACCTTAACAGACAGCTTCCGACGATGAAGCAGAAATCCTCTAAAGTACGGCTTCTCTCAGTTTTTCCGACATCTTCCCTGCTAAGCTGGTGTGAATAAACGGTAACGAGTCACAATTTAGTTGCAGCAAATGATGTTATCGGCGAAGGTGAGGTTTTCACACAGCCATTACACTCCAGCGGGTATAAGTTGAGGGTACAAGTGTTAATGATAATTTGTTTGAAGTCCAAAGATCATCTGGTCGCAAGTCTTTGAACCAGCTTCCGTAACTAATAAGGGGTTAAGATAGGCTCCAATATTCCAAAATGGTTCGTACCAGATATCAGTAAGAATATGTCAGTTTTAACTATGGCAAGAAACGCATGTTGAGAAAGACAAAATCGCGGGCTTTATTTGCCGCGTAAATAAATTCGGTAGTTACGGTAAAACAGAAATCGTAGACAACACCTAAGTGCTTGGACAGTCTCGTATCGTTCGGAATCAAGCAACCAGGTTCGAAATAAAGTACTGTGTTTGATGAAGAACCAACTGGAACGTAGTTGCATTTTATTGACATTGAAAGACACATCCAATTTGGTTGGACCATTTCCAAACTTGATGGATGCATCCCCGGTGATGTTCAAGGTCATTCCTGTGGGGTTCTTATTGTGTCATCATCAGCTATAAAAACACGAGACAGTGAGCTATTGACTCGAACCGGACAGGCACGGCCAGCAAGATAAGGCTCCAATTTACCTGGCATCGTTTGATTGAAAGTCATACACCTGGAGCTTGACTGAATTAAACGGCTTGGCAAAGTCTAGGAAGACAATGTTTGCTCTATTACCATTAACCATGCTTTCCGTGACCTATTCTACCACAATCAGGAGAGGTGTTTAACATATACACAAAAGTAATATCGAAAGTTGGAAGAAAATGGTTTTAATTTGACAACAATTAAAACGTTATATCATCATGTTATGATATATGATGTCACAAAATGATGAGGCAATGAGAGATAGTAGAGAGGCGTACATCTAGACGATATATATTAGAGAACTCATTTCAATATTACATTTGATGATTTATTGTACAATTTTTCAAAAGCTTACACATTTTATTTAAATATAGTTGATCTAAACAGTTGATACATATAAAACGATGACATACATCAGTCATTACATTGAATTCATCAACCTGACAACATAAATATGGATCAAAGTCTTACTTTACTTTTGTTCGCCTGATTGCATGAGGTATTTTCTGAGTTATGCGATTAAAACATTCATAACTTAAAGATGTTATCTTACCAGGTGGGATGTTTGGATGGCAGATATTCTCATCAAATAGCATCATATCTGAAAAAAGGTTTGAAAAAATCGGAAGTGGAAATTCTGTCAAAATAAGACGATGACAACCCTTGTAAATGTCAAAGTCCAGATGTAGGGAAGAGAAGGTGCTAAACTGTATTAGTTACAATATTGGTTACCAAATGATTAACAGAATGTAAGTAATCGCCAAATGTGGGACCTTCTTTTTACGTAACCTTGGAATTGAAAGTTGAGCGAGATATGAAACAAATCAAATCAGTTTATGTAAATCCATGAGAGATAGTTTAAATTAAGTTTTGTGATGACTAGTCAAGTGAGGTGTGCAAAAAAGAAAGAAATCAGCAAACTCGACGGGAAGAATGCCCTCCTGTATTATAAACAGCATTCATTAAAACATATGTATGTATTTAATACATTCAAAAATGAGAAAAATGATATATTATTGCATGTTTAATTTGTTAGTACCTAACAAAAACACAAACAAATATACGAATTATCGAATAGAGTTGAACATTTTTAGATGTAAATGCATTGTCACAAAAATACAATTTAAAGCGCTATCGATAATTTTAATTACGAATCTGAAAAAAAAATTACGTTTGCTTTGTATTTGAGACGACATGAACATTTTTGGATATTGCGAACTATGCGAATGTAACTGATTTAAAAGAAGGTGTGTTTGCTGTTACGGATATTGGATAGCGTTGAATATACCAAATTCGTCAATTATATATAGCAACTAGAAAACAGCAATTGTTAACTAAATTGTTAAGCCTTAAAACGTCGCTTCATGAAACTGTATCACTCTCACACGGAAAGAAGGCGTAACGACATTAATTACGCTAATATTAGAACAGGTTTAGTATCAAATAGGGATTCTGAGAGCTGACAAAGTGTGTTAATATACCAGAGAATAGCCTCTTATTTAGCACTTCAATATATCGCAGAGGACTGCCAACATTTTATTAGGGTTCGCTACGATTCAAGATGCATTGTACAAAGCACAGGATAACATATGTTTTATGTATTCACTAATTAAATTGTGTCAACAAAACTAAACTAATCTTCATCCTAAACATATATATTAAAAAGCATTTAATTACGGTGACATGGGGCACATACTGCAGAGTTACAAAATAGACAATATTATGATTTATTAAAATTGCTTGAAGTGTACTTGCACAAAATTCCTGAGACTTTTAAATATTAGGAATTTTGTGGGGGTAAAATATAAAGTTACCACTTGATTCCGACCTATATGTGTCTATAATAAATATCCAAACGTGGCAAACAATTGGAAAACAAAATTCGATTAGAACGAAACTAATAGCAAAACCTATTAGATTAGCGATTATTTTGGACCTTGTCTAAAAAGACGACACTAGTGGGTTGTTCACCATTCCAGATGTTAAATAAATACCCCATGCATGGGTGGATGGTAGTTTTGTAGAGATACAGGATAGTGTCAGGTGTGAGTAGTTTTCCTATACAGTGAAGGATCACACTTTCTTTGCAGCAGCTTTGACAAGCTCTTCAATGTATTTGTTCTAATTCATGTTACATGTGAATATTAGGCCGAGGAGTTTGCACGTTGCTCTCTCACTAGGGTGTTATTTGCTATAGCAATCGGTGATTGAACAGGTGTCTTGTTGTTGTTGAAAGAAAGAAGCTTTACCATAGAAGCATAAGTGTTACCATCGATGCGTGACACCATTCGACAACATACTAGGGGTCACTTTCTAGGGATTCAACTATTGCCTCGGATATGTGCGCGCCTGATTCGCCCACATGACAAGTGTCGTCAGCTAATATTCTCATATCAGACACAATCTCATCAGGGAGGTCCTTTATAGAAAATCAGGAACAATAAAGGTATATGGATCGATCTCTGGGGTTTACCTTCATTTATGTTATGTTGTTATTATGAACGGCCATCGAGGACAACCTGGAGCTTTTGGGGGGTTAGGAAATATCTAATTATATAAAATACTCGTCCAGCAATACCACATTAATTATTTTTTATGAGAGGACCTTTATGCCAGATATTGTTAAAGGCTTTGGATATGGGTTGTGTTATTCTATTTCGCAAATCAACAAAAAAATATTGGAATTTCTAAGTAAATAAAATTGCTCCAACGATCAGCTTTAGAGAACTAAAACTTGTTCAAAGGAAAATCCAGGTTGTACTCGATGGCATCGTATCCAAACAGCATAACATAAATACAGGTTTACACCATGAATTGATCATTACGTATTATTTTTCTTGATTTACAAAAATTTCGCTGATGACATCATGTCTAAGATGCTCATATTTTCTAATTTCACAATGCCCTACTTTCGTCACGTCGGTAGAACGGACGCACACATATCCGAGACAATAGGTGAATTTTTATGAATGACCACCAGTCTGTAGTGGAATCGAATCATAAATCGGTGGTAACATTTAATGCTGCTAAGACAAAGCTCATGTCTTTCAATAACTACAAAAAAACAAATTCAACCATTGATTGCCATGCAAAATAAAACCTTACACGAGAGTCTAACGTAAAAACTCGTCGGCCTAACCACTGGTAGCTTGAATTGGAACACAAATATAGAAGACATATCCAAGGTTGCTGCTGCAAAGAAGGTGGGCTCCCTCTATCGTGCTAGAAAACTTCTGACAGTATTATATTTATCTACAAAGCCAGCATCCACCCATGTATGGAGGACGCCGTTATGTTGACACCTTGTGCTTGTTTATAAGTACATCAATGGAATGTTCCCCAGTGAACTTGCTGCTCTGATGCCACCTATACGTAAATACACACGGCCAACTCTACAATCAACTAAATCTCATTTAGTTACTGTGGAGGCCCCCAGATGTCGGAAACCCTTCTATTGCAATAGATGTATTCATCGTGCTGCCGACCGTTGAAATTCCGTATCTGCTGTTTCCCCGCCTGTAAAAAAGTGGATACCAATGTATTTAGTTGTTAAAAACGGTATTCGAAATGTCAAAATGTAAACACCTTGTTAATTTGGTGAAAAACGGTATTCGACATGTTAAAAAAATAAACAATTTATTAATTTGTTGAAAACAGTATTCGAAATGTTAAAAAAGTAAACAATTTGTAAATTTGTTAAAAACGGTATTCGAAATGTTAAAAATGTTGATTTGTATTTCAATTTTGTTAGGTGTTTTAAAATTGATGCAAACATACATTTATGCATAAGGGAATTGACTGAAAGAAAAATAAATGAGAGACAGAAAAAGAGAGTGAGAGGGAGTGAGCATGGACGTATATTAACAAAAAATTGTTAGATTAAAAAAATGCTATAGTACTTTTTCATTGTAGCACCACCTATTTTCAATTACTTCTTTTACGTCAGAAATGGCATTCACGAAGGTTAATCCAGCATTACGAAAGGTTAAAAATAGAATAACGTTGCTGGAAAATAGTGTAACATTCACATAAAATAGTAGATATATAAAGGTAAGCATACACATAATTTACTCAGCATAATAATACTCTTTTGAATGCATATGCAAGTTGTGACTTATGTATCTTTCATATTCAATTATTTGTCTTCCAAATGCCTTACCTTTGACGTACCTATCTTTCAATAATGAGATCTCAAATTGGGAAATATGATAATTAATTTTCGTGGAGATTTTAGATAAAGTTCGTTGATTACTTATTTTTTAATGTAATGGAGAAATCAAGTAATATTATTAACAACAGATTGCATTACATTATGAAAAGTGTTGATTTTGCAATAGGTGAACAGACACTGTGAGTTAATACATTTCACATTTGTATTCCAGCATAATAGAACATACCATCTGCTAAAAATGTATACCGGTATTACCGATTGCATATGATTTGTTACGGAAATGAATAATGCTATTAAATTAGAAAGTGTAGACCATGGGCATAAAATACATTCTAAGATTGCATTGTCTTCTATTCATTTGCATTCTACATTTCCAATCCTGTAATTAAGTTGACTCCAACATGCGTTCCATTCTTTCATCGAAATTTAACTAGTTTTTTTTTATTAAAGTAATACATCAACTATTGCTACTCATATTTAATAGAAATAATGTACTTTGAATGCAGAAAATACGGTTTTGCGCATTTTCTCACTCCTATTAAATATACCGTAATAAACCTGCTTTTGTCAAACCTTTTTAAACGATTCATATTTTAATTATTTGATTTGGAATATCTGCTATTATATTTGGTCGACATTATGTTATATGTAATGGTGAATCATCCAATAAGATGAGTACGCTATCATATTATAGTATATACAGGTACACTTCTATATTTTGATCTTGATGGGACTGAAAATAAACTTCGAGATATCTGAGAGTTCAAGAAATCGAAGTTTGAAATTGACACAAAAAAACGGTCGGGACCACAAACTGACTTCGAGATTTGCGTTGTATTCGAGACATCGGTGTTCGAGATACCGAAGTTTACCTGTACGTAGATTAATTCAATGTATGTCGATATAACTAATCTGTATAATTGCTCAACTCGTTGAATGAAAATAAGATTAATTTTGTAACAATTTGCCAATATTATATCAAGAAACATACTGCAAACAAATGAAGGGCATGCATCTCCTTAATATGTTGTGAACATATCTTTTTTTAAAATCTGTAAATAGTAATAGTATTTACGTATGTTTTTGTTTATTTACGAACCCATGTATACTAATTTCTCGGGGGAGCTGTCTATCTCAACTGTCCGATAAGAAATGAATCCTAAAAGTATTGTACGCCGGATTGAGAATCTACGGTCATAACGATGCAATGTGTGAATCTTGTTCAATGAATGTTTATTCATTAAGAATCTCATCGTGAATCAACTTTAATCCTGACGCTTCAAGAAATTAATAAAATAAAACATATTCAACTTTTCATATTAATTAAGTAACTCCAAGGATTGCTTTCATTTGGAGTATTCGTCCTCCTGTTTTCATATCGAATGTTATTTTAAAGACGTTTAGACGATGTAACCTCCGACATTCTTCAAATGTATCGTGTCGAACTCGGGAATCTTTCTGTCGAACTTGGAAATCCGTATGAAATGTCGAACGAAACCCTTTATTTAAGCCACGGAGGTAGCTTGCTCTCGTAACCGTTTATAAGTATTAAGTAATGGGTAATTGTAGTTTTAGTATCGCCCTCACTAGGGATTGGACCTTCATTTCCCAGAAACTGTCTATTAGAAGTAATTATTACTTTAGCCCTTAACCTTTACCCTACTGGTCTTTGCGGAAACTTAACTCCCCGAATATGTATCACTTCTATATAGCATCGAGAAGATGACCCATTCTGCTCTATTATGTGAATTATATTATCGAAAAGTACAGCTCGCCAAAATGTCAATGCGACAATCTCCAAATAATGTTTATTTCAACTATTATAAAATATGTGAGCGACAAAGAGAAAGTAAGAAGTACAAAAGAGTATTTAAAATCAGACAAAACGAAATATCTTTTTAAATAATCTTATATGAAAAGTAGTAAAAGAGATGAATTAAATCATATTCAGAATTAAAAGATAAATATCAAACATTATTTAATTTGGCGTTAGTAAAGATGCAATAAATTTAAAATATTTTAGCGTATGGTCATAAAAGGACTAAATCATCTTTCGTAGAGCAGCCGCAGTACAATTTTAGGAAGAGGTTGACGAAATTAAAGCATTCATGGATAGGGATTTATTTGAGTTGGGGAGTGAAGAGAATATTTGTTAATCGGCATTTGGACTTCCTGGACGCACCTCTAAACTCCAGAAGTTTAATCAAACTCCAGCGGTATCACCTTAAAACAAGTGACTGCATGAAAATCATTAATCTACGCCTCATAACAAGAGAACAACCATGGTAACATACGGTCGTTATCAACTACAGACGATAAATGCATGGCTAAAAATGTGTGGTTTTAATTTAATTAAAGCTATCGAGTATAAAATTATATTATTTGTATTTATTTCTTTGAAACAAAAATATCTTGAGATCAAGTTTAGCGATTTAATTTAATTTGAACCGATAAAAAAAAAGGAATTCGTAAACGGAACAGAAACAGTAGTGCCATTAACTTTAAATATAAAATTATGTACATTAAACTAAGTATCTTCTCATTTTCAGATAATTATGTATGTCGTTGATCATAGAAATGTACTAATCATTATTTTAATGTAAAACAAACAGTTGTCGATGTTTTATTCAATACGGAACTATAAAAAAACGGTTGAATCCATGTAAACACAAATTATCTTGTATAGGTAACTGAGGTTGAAATAATGTTTAATCAGTATTTGTTTAAATGTATCATTAAATGTATCATTAAAATAAAATAAAAACTACGAGATTGTATGCTGTGTTATATTAATTAACTTGAGACCATTATTCAGCTTAAGAATCACAAATCCTCATTATAATTTGATTGAAAGAGAAATAATGACTTTTTATGTTTGTCAATTCCATAAACACAGTAGATTAAATCTATATGTTGCCGTTACCATATCATTTAGAGAAACAGTCATAACTTGAACAAACATTGCAATTTAAAGTTTTCAAATCGACCTGTCATATGAAGCATTTGTATTTGTAAATATTTTTTTGTAATTTATCTATGCTTCCCAACCTCTACTTGAGTATAACATCTTCGTTATATCCTACACAATTTCTTAAGATATGGAACTCATTTACAAATGCACATAACAGTGAAAGAACTGGAAACTACGATTGAATAATAAAGATTTCAGGTATCAACAATAGAATTAAATAAGAAAAGAAGTGTCCAGATCTAGAGAAGCATTTCACTGCACCATTGTGAATAACACAACAGAAATTGACAAGAAAAAGTCGATGTCAGGTACATTTTTGAATAAGATATAACAATTGCAATTCGGCAACAAAGAACTCGAAATGAGAAATGCAGCAGCTTTGCGCATGATAGAGATATAAAAGACTCGAAAGTAAGAATTTACAACTATTAAGAAGTCACTCGAAAGGATACAAAGGAGTGAAAAGAATGCGCTAAATGACCCGATAAAACATCTGAGGGTTAAGTCATCGTCATTTGAAGAGAATCTAAACAAAATCTTATTGGATTGAAGACGCTAAGATTCGTAAAGACATGCAAAATATGGCTTTTATTATTTAAGAGACAGCGACATTTATGAAAACAATATTAATGCCTCTTTTATAGTCACCGTGTGTGTTAACAGAATACTTTGAAATAGTTGCAGCAAAAAACAGAGAGTGTATTATTGTAGTTCAGTGATACGACAAGAGTAGGATTATTTCTGGTGTTTACCTATAATAAATGAATAATTATATATATATATATATATATATATATATGTATATATATATATAATAGTCAAAAATAATCTGTATTTGCTTTTAAAAATATATTTACAATTTTTCTGTCTAGTCTTGAACATACACATTTATTGATGAATAATACATTCAAGATATGTTTCAGACTCAGAAAAATGAAAATCATTAACTTTACATCGGTGCTTCTTCATCATTTCAATATTGATGTTTTTCAAAGCAACCTAACATGAATGTCCGTGGCTTATTATTTATATAGGCATATCCTACCAAAACTGTATCAATAGGCACTAAATAAATGATATGTTCTTCTTTCCTACTGCCTTCACTTTGTTTTTAAATAAACAATTTGTAACCTCCATTTTACATCATATGATTATATATCACCTCGTCTTTCAGTTTTCATTTTCTATCATTATTCAATTCCACAGTGAAAATATAAAAAAGGCGTTGTGAATAATATTTTTCTGGCGATTAGATGACGGCATAAAATAATGAGAAACATAAAATTACAAAAACACAGAATAAAATAACAAAGAAAATAACAAAACGTTGGTCCGCACTATTGACATAAAAAGATGTTCAACTATTTCTGAGCAATATTATCTTGATACATCTATCTATACAGGTGGGGGGGGCGATAATCGCCATCATGGTCCATCTACGATAACACCACCCCAGAGAAATAGTTGGTATAACTTTGTTTAGCTCTGGTTACGTGTGTGATATCGTTAGCGCGAAAAGAGGTACCGTTGCCAGTTGATAGCTGCCTCATCAGTCAGCTGCCAGCGATTGTATTTTTTCTAAAGCCGAGTCCTTTAATTTCGAATTCGCTTGGGGTCTCCTTAAGCAGCCGACCGATCACCCCTGCTAACTGCGGCACACTGTAGCAAACAAAGCTTTACTCCAAAACACCCAACTCACGATTGGAAATCACATGTCCAGTATTTTGTCTTAGTCTCCGATACGCAGACATGACTTGTCCTCTTATCCACTCCCAGCCAATCGGCGGAAATTAAACACTAACTGCGGCGAGCCACCCCGTCTCGATAGTGCAAAAGATTAAAGTGGCCCGCAATTGTCTTTTTACTTATCTTATTTCCGATAGCGTTTCCTCTCTGTGAATTATTTACTATCATTGCCCGGGGTATCGCCTCTGGGCTGGGTGGGGGCAGTTTATCTTATAAAATAGGTAAACATGATAAGACATTGTTCTTACTAGATTGAGCAGTATTAAATGTAATGCATATATAGAAAGCAAACTTTTACTGGACAATATATGAATGTAAACTCCCGCTATCGATAAACCGTTACGAAAAGAAATCGACCGTTGCCTACAACATTGAGCAAATGTAATATAAATAAACAGCGTAATTAAACACTGCCGAAATAACTATCCAGCCAGAATGACATCAGCTGCTTAACATCTGGAGAGAACACAAAAAGACACCACCCAAAAGCTAAACACAAGTTATATAATATTTATAAAGGTGTTGTATGTAATCATTCATAATATAGCATCAGTGTGACATTAGGACACTATTTTAAGCCGCTATGCACGCTGAAACCATTGCGGCCGATACAGGCCTCATACAGAAAAAAAATATGTGTATCAAATTCATGTAAATATAAAAAGAATATACCAAAGTGAGACATGCCGCTATTAAATTAAGATTATAAGCATATCGGCCAGTCGTAATACGTGGAAATATTAAAAACTCGCCTATTGATAAATATAAATATAAATAACTATATAAATTATGTATATAAATATATATATATATATATATATATATATATATATATATATATATATATATATATATATTTATATATATAATATTAAATAGCATTCTTATATTTTACCAACATACGACGTCGTTTCAAGCTTTCGGTTCTCATCAGTGCAGGGGAATGACAATCCCAGACGGTCACGGGCCGCGAACTCGATTCAGAGAGACACCTTGAATCTGTACGCGTTCACTTTATCCTTTAATGTGTTAGAAGTTGTCAAGTTCAAACGGAGAAATTAAGTTATAGTTACGTTGAAAGCAGCGAGCGTAAACATCAAGCCAATCTGGTAGAAATCAACGACAGAGTCGGAGCATTGCATTGAAACTTAAGGTGAATGCCTAGTTTTAGTCTCCTTTACAGTGTTCGACTTTAATCTATTTGAAGGGGATTTTAATAATATAATATTATATTTTTTTATATTTTACCAACATATCACGGTGTTTCGAGTATTCGGCTCTCATCAGTGCAGGCGGATGACAATCTCAGACAATTACGGGGCACGACTCCGGTTCGCAGATACACTTTGGATCTGTAAACGCTCGCTCTACCTTTTAGGTCATGGGAGGTTCCAGGTGATAACGAAGAAAATAAATTATATTTACGCTGAAAGCGGCGCGTGTAAACATCAAGACAATCTGATAGAACTCAACGGCCGAGTCGGAGTATCTTACTAAAGCTTTTGGTTAATGTCTCTCTCTCTCTCTCTCTCTCTCTCTCTCTCTATATATATATATATATATATATATATATATATATATATATATGTATATATATATCATATAAATATATATATATATATATATATATATATATATATATATATATATATATATATATATATATATATATATACATATATATTTGTAAGTTTATATATGGTATACAAATGTCCAATTACCCGGTCAATGAATTGTATTACTAGAGTCAGAGTATACATATATTATATTGATTAATATCACTGATCATGCAATAATCAATCGAAAGTCATGGTTTGTATAAGTTCTTTGATTTTTTATATATATTTTGAAATGTTAATATATCGGTGAATCTTTATCATTTCAATTTACATCTTATATATAAATAACAATATTTTGATCTGTCAATCTTCATAGAATATTAGAAAGTGTGTTGAAAGTGTTGCGACATCTTATAGCAAAGAACAACAAAGCAAAGAAAACAAATCGATAGAAAAGGGAAGAGGATTCTAAATGAATGTTCATTTGAAAGCTTGGTAATTTGGAGTACATGATGGGAATTAGTTTTCTTTCACCATGTCAAATAATAAATTATACTTATTACTGGATTTATTTGATTAAGTATATTTTTTAATTACTTATTAATTTTAATATTATTTTTTTAACTTTCCGCATGTTTTATTTTCATGTAATTATATTTTTTTGTAACGATAATTATCATGACATCAATGGACCTACGTTTGGTGGCGACTTATATTAGGGTTTCGTTTGACATTTCATACGGATTTCAAAGTTCGACAGAAAGATTCTCGAGTTCGACACGATACATTTGAAAAATGCCGGAGGTTACATCGCCTTATATTAGGTATTCTAAACTTTAAGCTTTATAATTAATATTAATTTTCCAACTTGTGTTAAGAATTTCATGTCCGGTATTTTATATTTAAGTTTTTTTATCGATATGGGTTGCTTCGTAAGGCCAGCTTCGTGTGGCTTACTTGTTAAAATCACCACTTTCGAAACATGTGTGTTGTTTTGACGAGAGATGGGGGCGTGTTTTTTATGCTTTTTCCATAATGTGAGTATGTTTTATATATATATATATATATATATATATATATATATATATATATATATATATATATATGAGGTAAGGTACACGATAGTTCATGAAAAATGAAGTGTCGTGATGGACAAAATGTGTGAAAAGATGACAGACGGAAAACAAGTACAAATGCAGGAGAATGTTTTTCTCCTGCAATTTGACTTGTTTTCCGTCTGTCATCTTTTCACACACACACACACACATATATATAAATATATATATATATATATATATATATATATATGTGTGTGTGTGTGGGTGTGTGTATGTATGTATGTATATACATATATAGTAATTAGTTGTACACCGTCCAAGTGCAAGCTAATCCAGTGGATTAAATAACACTTATGTTCTAAATTTCGTAAACATTCTTGAGTTTGACATTTAGATTACGAGTTTAACACGAGGCATCTGAACAATCGCAGAGGATGCATCGGCCGAAACTTTGTAAGAATCACATCAACGATCAGAACAGCAGTCCGAATAATACAAATAATACATAAAACGTCTTAGTACCATTTCAATAAACACTGTAATCAATATTTATAAGAAATGCGTTCATGAATTGTGTGAAAAAATATTTTTAGGTTAAAATAGATCGCTAATCAATGTACGTTCATTATTTTCCAAAAAGTGTACGTTCATTGATTAATCCCGTTCTTGATTACTTATTAATACGAGTCCTTTCAATTTCGTTTATATATTATTTGGGGTATTTATTAACGGTAATTTAAATGTTTTTTTTTTTTGAGAAGTGACAATTAAAACAAAAATAATAAACATTCAACAGTACTTAATTGTGGCACTTTTTGTTATGGTTATCTTTTAATAAGCATAATCAAATTTGAAATGCATACGCTAAAGTGTATTTTCTAAAATTCAATACTGTTTACGTGCATTATAAAACGCATCAATTATGCGCAACCGTTACATATAATAATGTGCTTTTCCAAATCGAAAAACGGCCCAAATCGCTTATACTATAATCTATATAATTCCTTTTCAATAATGCTGCTGCCATAGCCGTTTCTAGAATTAATAATATTTTAATTATGCAAGTTTGATTATTTAATGCAAAACAAAAATACTCAGCGCTGTTTTAGGCTTCTATATTTATCAGCACTAAGTCTCCAGGCGTGGGCGTCGTAATAGTAGCAAGCCTTGTAACTGACTCGCGGTTGTGGTTGTGTCATTAATCGTGGTTCTTAGACAAACGATCAATCAGGACCGGAAGTTAGCCGTGAATAAACGTGCAGTAGTTCGTCTATAGTCAGCACATATACACCATGGATTATTAATTCACTTAGTAATCATATTTAAATCGTTTCTGTTATTTGTGATTTTATTCCCCTAAGAAGAACACGGCTATCATCTTAATAATTATTTATTCACTTAGAAACTATGCTTACCTTGTTCATTGTTTACAACGTGTTTCATTTATTAAGCGAAATATATTTTTTATCCATCATGACGTTCAAAGATAAGGCATTTTATTATATTACGACGTACATGATCAAAGTTCGAATTTAAAGTTTAAAAATAATATTAGAATTTTATTTCGAGAGGAAATGTACAATTTTAGACTAATTTATAAGCTTCACCCAATCCCCTCCAAATGACTCTTTTAATTTATTCACATTTTTACTATGTTGTAGAAAAACGTTGTTTTTCTAAAAAAACACACACACATTTTAATTTATTTTAATAAATGTTTGATTATTTACATTTTAATTTATTTAAATAAATGTTTGATTATTTATATTTTGATTTATTTCAATAAATGTTTGAGTATTTATATTTTAATTCATTTTAATAAATGTTTGATTATTTATATTTTAATTTATTTCAATAAATGTTCGATTATTTATATTTTAATTTATTTCAATAAATGTTCGATTATTTATATTTTAATTTATTTCAATAAATGTTCGATTATTTATATTTTAACTTATTTCAATAAATGTTCGATTATTTATATTGAAGTTGTGATTTTATGTTACTTTAATGGATCTTTAATCTTTCATGGTTGGTTTATTTTAAAGTAAAAAAACAAAAAAAACATTTATCATAACATTATAATAAAATATAGTTTTATTAGCATTATGTTCGTTTTATAACATTTTACATTTATAAAATAAACCTCACTGTCAATTTCAGAAACTATATTTTATTACAATATGTTTGCCAAAATATGTCTTTATTGAAAATAAACTTTATAGTTTTTCTTGCAGATACTATATTTTTTTTAAATAAATAAATTTATACAAATGTTTTAATCTATTGATCATCATTAAAACGAAATTCAGGGTCTTTTTTTCGTAATATATGATAACTCTATTTTAAATGAGTTGTTAGTGTTAACATTTACAATGACTTATTTTCATTCAAAAAATTCATTCATGCACTCTTTTAGTACCCTGTGATATAACTTTAGTAAATATGTTTGTTGTTTTCAAGAAACATCATTCATTTTTTTTACAAATGAGAGAATCTTATTTTTCTAATAAAACTATTTATAATCAAATGTTCATATAAAGAATAACACTCCCTTAAAAAAATGCGTCTTGTGTTTATAAACCAAGAGATATCTCCATGCAGCATAACTGATACCAGTCTTTTCATTCGATGCTTACCAGGTTGTCCTAACAATAAACTCAAACATAAAAATAATAATGAAAGATTAAACTTATTTAAAGATCGAGTATTAAAATCAGACAAATTATTTTTAAAGAAAAATGTTCATGTTTTCAAAATGAAAATTATGACAGGATAATTGTATTAAGTATTCATTTAATGTTTGCTGTCAAGCCTACACAAATTACACGAAATAGTACATAAGCACACATATTTTTAATAAAGTAATGGTTACGTTATATTCAGTGATTATTAATTAATAAAAAAACTGCAAATGGCATTATAATTGGTTGGTTTCCTGAATTTTGGTAAATTTTTATGTGAAGGGAAGAGTCAAAATTGGCATCGTCTGACTATTCGACAGATATGGTTTGTTAATTTAGAGCCGTCATGTTCATTTTCCAGTAATCTGCCTTCTTTTAACGTAGTTCGGGTGACTTGAGATTAAATACGAATAACTACTATGTATTCGTTTCACTCTACTCATAACATCATATTTATATTTTGTGATTACTGTGCCGCACCCTAATATAGTCGAAACGGCTGAACACTCTCGGGATTAGTGTCTTATACACATGGTTAAACTTTCATTAACATCGGATATACGTATCTTAAGTATTAATGAAGTTCTGTCTCCATGAGTATCTTACAGCTGATAGATGGTTGCTATTCGAACTATAAGAGGGTAATGTAGAGATTTTAGAACAATTACATTGTCTTTCGAAACGACATTTATACCAATTATAAAAATCTCATAAAACTAGGCTATACTTGAAGTTTTAAAGTGGGTTCGGCCTCCATAATACGTTACAGGTCACTGGGAGAGTTGTTACCACTTCTATTAACATGTGCAAATAATATAGATTTCAACAAAAATACGATATATTTAAAGTTGTAAGGGGATTATGCTCGCATAGCTCATTGAATGAAGAAGTAAGAGATTCGGTAACACTGTCATTGCTTTCCCCTTTACAGTTGACATCAGACTACACATATATATTTAATGTAGATTCTATAACCTCTCTTTCTATAACACACACCTTTATAACAAATATACATACACATATATATTGAGTTATATATATATATATATATATATATATATATATGTATGTATAAATATAAATATATATATATATATATATATATATATATACACATATGTGGGTGGGTGTAGACAGTTAAAAGATTATAAAAAAATTGCTAAAAATACAAAATCTATAATGTCTTCAGTTGTAACTCTCTCACAAACCTATCTCTCTGTATATCTCTGATGATCAGAATTCCACGTTTTGAAAAGCCATCGTTTCGGGAAGAAAAAATAGATCCCTTGTTTTGAAAAATTGAAGACGTAATAGATGTTTAATTTTAATTGTCTATGTACTTGATCTATCTCGTATATCAAACTAATGATAAGTTCTAATTTAAAGTTATACATTAATTTTTATTTTCCTTTTCTGTAGTATATATATATATATATATATATATATATATAAATATATATACATATATATATTCATTTCTAATTAAATATAAAGATCGTTTGAATCAAATATTATACCATAATTTATTTGTCAATCTTCGTAATGGAAGATACAAGTAGTCTGAAACTCTACGGTTTATGGAATATTTTTTTCCGTGTAATGGAGCGGTATGATTATTTCTATGCACATATCTATCTATCTATCTATCTATCTATCTATCTATCTATCTATCTATCTCTATATATATATATATATATATATATATATGAGTGTGTATATATATATATATATATATATATATATATATTCTTTCAGAATACAAAGTAATTCCTCGAAAAAAACATATTTTTAAATACTTTTCTCTCAATTTACATGAGTTTAACACATAATATTATTATACTAAACGTTAAGTATAGAATGCGTTATTTCAATTTTGTGTAAATATAAATTTCATGATTTTGATTCTAAAATATGTGTTAAATGTCTGGCTTAAGATAAAGAGGTTTTAATAATGATTGAAATGCAAAATATATTGCTTATTTTGTCTTAATGAATAAGGACAAAATGTTAGTCAAAGATGATGAAAAATTTAAAATAAATAGATATTTTTCTTATATCGTGCACCATTAAAACCTTTTAATATTTATTAATTCGTATATATGTATAAAATGTCACACAAATTGGGATGTAAATTTTCACAGAGTATTTCCACCCTTTTTTGACACCTAAAATCGAAATTAAAATATATCGCCTCTATTACCTACCCTTACGGCTGGTAGCTCTGCTCGAAAAGTAATATTAACAGTGATTAGTTTAGGAGTGATTCATGTATCTACAAATTAATATACATATACACATATCTAACTTTATATGCATGCACTCCCTAAATATGAATATGTACTAACACATAATGGGCACGTGTTAGCATCGTTTGGCTGACAATGCATTCCATTTTTTTAATAAATGATTCATTAATAAAAGGGGGTTCTTATGTACAACGCAATATATATATATATATATATATATATATATATATATATATATATATATATATATATATATATATATATAGTTCCGCTAGAGCGTTGAACTCTGTAGACGACATGACACATCACCGCCTCCCTGAAAAGTCTATCAATTTTAATTACTCTCTGCGTCGATTTCCCGCGGTCCTGTGGTGCCGAACGTTTATCTCCTGATTCTAGCCTGAATGTACGAACTACGTTCGATCCCATGGAACCGGCTGCAACCGCCATTACTACACTGATGAGGGAATGAGAGCCTTAAATGACGTCGTCTGTAAGTCAGGAAAAAATGTAATATTTAATATATATATATATATATATATATATATATATATATATATATATATATATATATATATATAAATATATATGCATACCAACATGCATATGCATACACCATCCAAATTGGTAAGGTCTACAGAAAATGTTATCTTCGTATTACTCACTGTTTTGCTTTCAATTTATATTTCAAAATTCGTAATTATCCGAAAATTAACATAAACCTGACACCCACCAAAAGAAGCTTCGCTCTTGAAGCTTCTACTAATACCCGGGGCCTTAGAACCAACATTAATGACGTAAAAAACCTTTCTCTGATTAAACTCTCTTGATATTCTTGCACAAAGTGAAACACACCTACAACCGTCAATCTCCTCATACTATTTGGACAGGTCTGAATATGTCCAACGTCATCGTAAAGACAAACATATGCACGGGCAAGGAGTTTATGTTCGGAACACCTTCCCCTTGACTAGTAAACAGAGGCTAGAACCAGATGATCAAGCTACATGTACTTTATATACTTACAGAAAAGGGTTAGTTCTTATATTTTTATACCGTTCCGCTTCGACTCTACATTGTTTTACTCTGTCTCTGAAAGCATAGACACACAACTTTATTATTACTTGAGTGCCGAAATACATGAATTTAATGATTTTTATTTTCATCACCGTAACTGGCTTTGATTCCCCAGCTATACTCATGAAGCCGACAACTCCAAATATTTCTCCATAGAACACACACTATCACAGACTATCACTTTTCCGACTGCCTATCTGATCGCGTGGACTAGCAAGCCTCACTTCTCGACCTGTTCGTGACCTCCCGGTCCGTAGTTCGTCCGACGAATGCCAATGGCCGGCACGAAACCGCTAATCACAATGTGGTAATGATTCATATCAGCTTAAAATCTCGTCCCTAAGCAGTTGAGCCGTTTCACAAAACGACGAGATAATAAAAGCCGACTGATTAAGATTCCATCAGAGATTACATCAGAGACACCCAATGAAATGAAACTTTGTACATTCCTGCGCAAATGAGGTAACTGATTGGGTCAAAGCGGACACTAAAGCACATGTCGTCATGTAAATATTCGATAGCGAGTGGAACTCTCCACAATAGTTGACCTCGAACTGTGTAGCAACTATTGTTCCGAGGCAACACACATGTCGGGAATTAAACCGCTATAAGTCAACTAACAATAGACATGAACTTATAGTGTCAAGATAACACTGTCAGATAGTTATAAATGAAGCACAAAAAGGTATACAGAGATGACCAGAAAACGCATTCAGTCACAGAAAATAAGTACTCGTGATTTCTGTATAAATTCCAATAGTGTGGTGAACAATAGACAAGCAACCATTTCGCCGCTATGAAACAATGATGATGGGGTTTGCAGTGTAACTGATATGCTGAAGGACTTGCCAAGCGTTTCGCTTCAAACTTCACTTTAGACTCCTTAAACCATTCCCTCCCAAATGTCTCATTGCGGACTGACGCCACACTTGATGACCTGACCATCACCTTATCTCATGTCCGAGACATCATAACAAAACCCCGACACCTCCAAAGTAATATAAAGCAGAGATTGTAATAAATAAATACTCTGCTGAACTGGAACAGGTCCTCTCCAAACTCTACAACAAATAATTTGCCGAATCTTTCTCCCTTGATAGCTAGAAAATTGCCCCCGTGGTTTCAATCTTCAAAAATTCTCCAGATAGAACTAAATATATGAATTATCGCCTCATCGCTTACATCTTTGAATGCTTCATCAACATACCGACAGACAGTCATTTCGTTATTGCTAATGTTCTTTCTGACAATCAGTGTAAGTTTAGGAAAGCACGATATATTGGGGATAAACTAACGGTCATTTCGAAACGCATATACCATACACTGGGCAAGGCAGGTAAAGCTAGGGCGATAACACTTGATATATTTTAAACTGTTGACAAGGTTTGGCACTATTGGCGGGCCTGTTAGTGTGTTCATTACGCTGATCGGTGACTCTGTTCTGGTTTTGAGTATTATTGTCATAATAACGTTATAGTTATTTGTAGTATGGTGACTTGCTATCATTGGGATTTAAATGATCGCAGAGGTATTGATGATATTGCTCCGTCATTATATTTTGTTGCCGTAGTGAATAATAGGATTGATTGGTAGTTCTCCAATTGGTACGATCATAATTCAATTAGCATTATCTACAATTATAATTATTTCCATGGTGCTTATATTTGATTACTTCATAATAACGCAAAACCAGTTAATATTTGACGTAGAGGTATATAGAGGTATCGGTGGGTTGGCGGTTAAATATAATTATTGACTAAGTGCCTCGTATTAAATCTTAAAGTTCGACTTATATTATTATCATTGCATCTATTTCTGATGAATAATTAAAAAAAATATTGTCTGAAATTCTGACATGGTGTCGGCGTGGCTGTCTTGCGGCATGTTTTCAGTGTTTTTCTTTCTTCCTCTCTCCCACCTTTGTTTTTCATTCCCCTCTCTCTCCTACTTATTTCCCAATCGCCAAACTGAGGATTTGCAGACGTTATAATTTGAATTTCGGACCATCATAGACGATTAAAAACAACTTAGAGTTAAGCGGTTGTAATGGGGCCCAGATTATTGACTGGTTATAATATCTTACCCTCCTTCTCTCTCCCTATATACCTCCAGGTGTAAATCATAAAATTTGCCCGTCTCTCTATATATGTATTGCTCTCTTTCCCTCACACTATATGATTTCCGTTATAAATCGTATATTCTCCCCCTCTCTCGATATATATATTAAATATGTGATCACCCCTTCCCCCCTCAATATATGCTTTTCCGTTATAAATCGTTCACTTCCCCCTCTTCTCTTTATATATGTATTAGTAATATGTCACTCTCTTTCCGCCTCATTATATGAATTCCGTTGTAAATCGACCAATGTTCTCCTCTCTATATATGTATGTTAAATAGTGAGTGTGAATTTCCCTTTTTTTTATTTTAAAACATGTAAACGCCTTGTTGGGATGCTTGAAACGGACGGAGGGGTGAAATAAATTATGGCACCGGTGATTGTGTGATTATGTGATTCCGTATTACTTTATTTTATATATATATATATATATATATATATATATATATATATATATATTTATTTATTTATTTAAAGAAGTGAGGCTAGCAACATTTGTAAAAAACCTTTTTCAACAATTGTGTATTACTTAATTATGTTATAATGTTATACTTTTATAATTTTATAACGCGTTTTATGTATTTGTGCTCTCTTCAGATATTTTTCTATTTACAAAATGATTTTATTTTTTACAGTTTTGACTTTAGCGCGTGTGCGCATTTAGGTGTGGCCCATGCATGTGTATTCATATTTGTTGCTTCTCTGTGTAAAATGTATGTATTTTGTTTAGGTATGTGGGATGCTGACTTTTATCTTCCACTCATGTTCGTATGTCGTCGTTGAGAATATTTCCGTCAAAATGCTTATAGAATTGCTTTTGAGATTGTACGACTCTGTCGTCACTCCGTGTATATATATATATATATATATATATATATATATATATATATATATATATATATATATATATATATACTTATAGAAGCGTGGATATATAACCTATGAGCAAATAGATATATAGATAGATAGATATATAGATAGATAGATAGACAAACATACAGACACATGAACCTACATAGATGTGTGTATGCATGTATGTACACACACACACGCGTAGCCCCTATCTGTTCTATGCATGCGGATGCGTACATGCATGTGCGTGCGCGTACATATGGGTTGCAGTCTTTTCGTCTATGCACATTCGTTTGTATATGCATGTAGATTTGTGCAGTTTGCATGGTGTGCAATTTCTGTTATGATTTGTTATAATTATGGGTTGAATTTTAATATAAACTGTTTTCTTGTGTTCGGAGGTATGAGTAATTCTGAGTTTGGAAGACGGGCATGATTTTGAATGTTTCCTTTGCTGCATGAGTGCACATGCTAAGAGAGAAACACTTTTCTGTTTCCTTGGATGTTTATGTTGTTTTTATGCAATCTAACCTTAAGGGTTCTGGACATGTCTCTAGAGATCCATATTGATTGTTTAAACGGCCAAACACCTGTGACGCCATGAATATCCTGCGCAAAACATATCAAGCACAGTTAGGAACAAGACTGCCATTAAACATGAACTTTTGGAATTAATTGATTGTCTATGTTGAGTTATTCATCAGCTTCTGGTGACATAATTGCAGATTTAAGGAAGTTAATCTTCAAGTCCCTTTTTGGCAAGATTTTCATGCTTCGAGGTTGAAATTTTAAGTTTTAAGTTTTTCAAAATAAACAGATATGAGTGTGATATCAAACACCAATTAACATGTCATCTTTCAATTTGAACTCTCTGTCTAAACCTGTAATGTCCTGTATTACGTGTTCCAGAAATACGTTGAATAGATTTGGTGGCATTATACAGCCTTGCTTTTATCCAAACCTCACTAGAAACCATTGAGTTAGTTGCCCTCCAGCATTAGGAGAGTCGACAATGAACCTTGGGTTTACTTTCGTCAGCCTCGTATCTCTCACTTCGTTTATTTGCTTCCTTTAATCCTCACATTTAATGAGCGATGTCCTTGACAAAGAGGGAATAATTGCTGTTTCTGGCCGGAATATTTTTATCCAACAGTAATCGTTGGCTAGTTTCTGACCTTGAAGTAGTATTCTTGTTCAGCTCCTTACATCAAGTGGGTTCATGCCTTGTCTGGAGCGACATCCATAAAAAAATTAACTGCACTTTTTTTTCGTCGTATATGTGTTGTATAGTATCAACGTATTTTGATGGAATTCCAATTTAGTACAACATTTTCCATACGCCACACTCCACATAGTGTCGAAGTTAAAAATCAATGGAACTTGCCTTCTGTATAACATGGCTTGCTATAAATATGGCGTAAGTTGTTTCTTTGCTTGGTTTGAAGCTGAATTGCAACTGCCCCATAAAACCTTCGATTATTTGTTAGAACCTGCCTATCAAGATTTTACAAAATAATTTTCCAGATATTTACAACAGTGGAATAGCTCTGTAATTTTCAGCTTTTTGTTTGCCACTTTTTTGTGCATCGGGATTATAATCATCTTAGACCAGCCAGCTGGTGTTGTCCCAGTTGTGATTATTTTATTGAACAAAGTTGTCAATGACTTAATCATTATTTCCCCACCAGTTTTTATTAAGATGTTATTCGATCAACCCCAGGAGACTTCCTGTTGCACATATGTTTAGTTGCGTTTCTTTAGCCGATTAAAATTCAGTAAAGCGTCCTCTACATGCGGATAGCGCGCATTGAAGTGTGTCTCAAAGTAAGCCTTCCAAATGTTCAAAATTTCTCGTGTTTTTTCATCTGTAGCTTTCCTTGTGTATCATTCATTGCAGATATAGGTGTGTATCCTGTTCCTTCCAATTGTCGGACTTGTTCAAATAATTTGTGTGGGTTGTTGTTTTTGAAAATTTCCTCCATTTCGATTACGTTTTGTCTGCTATTTTCGTTCTTTTGTTGTTTGACAGCTCATTTTACTTTCTTGTTTAGTTTTATGTAGTCATTTATGTACTCAGCATAATTGTGATTATTTAGTGTTGCTCTATTTGCAATTCTACGCCTTTCACAGATATTTAAAATTGCAGCTGGTACTCCAGGAGATTTGTTATAATGTTTGTAGTCTATTTTTGCTCTGCAGTTTTATGTACTATGTTTTAAATTCCTTGTAGAATTCGTTAGGCTGCAAATCAAGGTCATCATTTAATAGACTAGCTAATCTTCCACCCATTAATGACTCACACTTTTTTAGTGTATATCTACTGCTTAGTTTATCGTTGTCGTAAAGCATCGGAGTTTATTAATTTTGTGTTTAGATTGTTTGGACTTTTCTATGGTAATATTTGTAATTATAAGGGAGTGGTCGGATCGTACTTAAGCTGACTGATACGATTCTGCAGTTTTTCAGTGCTGATTGTTGTTTCCTCGACATGAATATATAGTCAATTTGTTTTATCTGGCACCATCTGGTGATATCCATGTGAATATCCGAGAATCTGTATACTGAAAAATAGTGTTTGCAATAAATAGGGCGTTTATGGCACAACATTTGAGTAGATTCAAAGCTCTGGTTACCTAGTTTATGTTTTCCTAGAAGGTTTGGCCAGTTGACTTGTTTGTCGTTACGTACTGATGCATTAAAATCACCCGCATAACTATTTCATCGTTACTGTGTATTTTATTTCTTGGATCTTGTAAGGTGGCAAAGTAATATTCAAATTAGTCATCATTGTAACTAAAGTCCGGGGTATACACTATGAAATATGCAACTCTTTTAGTTTCCAACTCTATGAGGAACGTTTAGTAGTCTACCAGATATATACTCATTATCTACTATCAGTTTATTTTCATGGTGCTGCATGATCACAGCAACGCATTGCCTATGAATTCCGTCTTGCCGCAGGGAATGTATTATGAGATATCCATTTTTCTCCCATAATCTTGAAATATCTTTAGACCAATGTCTAAATGTTACACTTATTATTTTTACTTCTATTCGTCATATTTCATTGTGTAAGAGCTCAATCGTGTCCGTTTCCTTACGCGTTCTGGTTTTCTAAGTTGCAAAGCATACCGGGAAATTCCGAGCATCCAATATTTTCCCGGGACTGAGGGCCGTTTTTATTCTTCCTGTATTTATTTTTTAACGTCTACCAGGACACTTGCTCAAGAATAGTCCAAGAATGTTATTGTCAGTGTTCTCTCACTCAGCATTTCTTAATCGAATGAGTAATTAATAAGCAGCAGTTTTGTCAATTTTGTAACCTGATTAGACGCAGTCCGTCGATCGGGTCGGGATTAACCGTCAATTGTTGACAGATGCTACCACTTGAATAACCATATATCGCTGGCAATCAGGCAGACATCTCTGGGTTTTATTCTGGCTGCTTATCAGTTAAAGCGCTGATTATTCGCTTTCGCACAACCTCAATTTGTTCTTGATCAATCCCACGAACGAGGACGCGTAAGGCTGGGGTAAGTCTGTCAGAAGTGTTAAGTTGCAAAATGTCGTGTAGATATATTAAAGTGTAGTGAATATCCATTGCTCTATACTCGACTACGACTTAATAGACCTTTCGGCATATATATATATATATATATATATATATATATATATATATATATATATACATATAGGACGAATGTCTAAAAGGTATCTGACCCTTATATTTTCCGTGCGAAATGGAGACGATAGGGGCTCGCCACTCTACCCAGTGAAGGAAGACAAGTTCATGCTTGTGTGTGAGTTTTATAACGACCTTCCTGCGCGTTTGTCGCTGCCTGTCAGTTGATAAGTGAGGTGCTATACAACGTGTTCGTCGGATTACCGATCTATCACGATGGTTGAACGTGTTGAGCAAACAAACTTCATCAACTTTTGTTAAAAGCTTGGTGATTCTCAAGACAAAACACTTTCTAGGATTTAGCAGGTGTTTGGAAAAGATGTGATGGGTGTAACACAAATTAACGAGTGGTTCACATCAGCGGAAAGTGGCCAGCGCTCTGGCAGACACTAAATCGCTCATAGTGCAGCTGTTGTTTAGAGGGTGCGAAATTTTGTGATGGAAGATCGTTGTTAAACAGTGTGGGGGATCGCCTAAAAGTCGGAGTGAGTAAATATCACGGATATGCCATTTAGCGTAAGGAGTTCAACATGCACACAGTGGCTGCGAAATGTGTGTTCAAGTTGTTGTTGCAGGAACAAAAGGACTTCCGTTTTCACGTTGCACAGGGCCTTCTGGAAACAGCCAACACTGATCCCGAGTTTTGGAACATCGTGATTTCTAGAGATAAATCATGGGTGTACGGGTACGACCCAGACAAAAAAAGACAGTCGTCGCAATGGAAGCACCTCGAGTCTCCAAGACAATGAAAAGCGTGACAGGTACGAAGCAAAATCAAGGTGATGCTGACTGTCTTCTTAGATATCCGTGGAAGTGAGCATTACGAATACGCACCCGGAGGACAAACGGTGGCAAAGGAGTACTATCAAGATGTCCTCCGGCGTCTCCATGATGCAGTTCGGCGTAAAAGACCAGGCATGTTTACGGCGACAAACTGGCAACTGTATCACGACAACGCCCCCGCACATTCATCACAATTGATCATTTTAATTATTGGCGAAACATGAAATTCCAGTCGTCCGACAACTTCCCTACTCTCCAGACATGGCTCCTTGCGACTTCTGGCTGTTTCGAAATTTGAAGACGCCACAGAAAAGTTTCTCATTTTGAGACAAGAGAAGATATGATGCGGTACGCGACGGCATAGATAAACATCATTTCAAAAGAAGATTTCTAGACCTGTTTCCAACAGTGGGTGGATCGCTGGCATAAACGTGTGCAAACACAAGGGAACTACTTTACAGGGCGTTACGGTCCTAACCCCGTCACCTATTTGCAATATTTTTTCTGGCCTAAGGTCGGACCCTATTTAGACAGCCTTCATTTGTAGTATATATATATATATATATATATATATATATATATATATATATATATATATATACATATATATACGTTAATTGATTCAGGCCTATGTTGCTTAAAGATACACAATGCTATGTATGTGAACGTTTTTATATAATGGTGTTCACTTACACATGACCGGTACATCTATCTAGTATAACATTTTTCACACAACATTTTAATGGATAAATGTTTTGCTTAAAACGTAAGGCATAATAAAGTCTACTCAAGCTAAAGTTTAGAAGAGTATCTATATTCATGGAAGATGTTGATATGGGTGTGTAAAAAGGGCAGAATATTGATCATAATATTTGATTAATAAATTTGTTTAGAAAATATAGATTTGACATTATCATTTGTACATTAGGAATTATCTATTAAGATAACGGTTATTTTGATAAAATCGTCTTCAATTTTACTGATGGGCGAATATTCCGTAGGATATATCCAGTTTCAGACTAAAAGTGCTTTAAATGCAACACTAAAACGCGACAACTAATGCCAGTAGTGTATCTCGACGCCGAAAAGTACAAGCGATCTGTGATGAACTTATCGATGCTCCCAGCAAATAGTCCTCGTAACCCTCAATGAAATAAAGAACCTTACAATTTATTTCGCAACGCTTGATCGGCGTGTAGCTTGACGGTGAATCGGCCGACTTGGACGGACATTTGCAAAAAAATGTATATCCCGATCACGAAATGAATTCATTTGTTTATATATATATATATATATATATATATATATATATATGAACGCACGAATAAATATGATGAATAGAAATATAGATTCACAGCCGTATGTGAATTCGTATATATTGCATACAGAACAGGAAATTAAATCAACGAACCATGTATATGTCTAGTCTGTGCTGATAGGATTGGTTTTATAATGATACTTTTAGGATTTGTAAGAGTGGCTAGAATCAAGATTATATACGGGTAATATCAAGTAGTTCGATAAGTGATGAGTTCATGATTATAAATCAAGTAATATATCATGGAAAAAGTCACAATGTATAAGGAAGTATCAGTCTCTGTCCATCCGCAACAACAACAGCGCAAATAATACTACTACTACTACTGCTACTACTAATAATAATGATAGTCATCATCATCATAACCATAATTATGATAATAATTATAATCATAACCATAATAATAATCATAATCATAATCATAATCATAATAATAATAATAATAATAATAATAATAATAATAATAATAATAATAATAATAATAATAATAATAATGCCTTGTCTTTACATAACATTATCTTTCACACACATTTTTGAACGGATCAAAATAAATAAAACGAACATTTAAGATCTGTGAACAGAAACCTACCGATGTTTCTGAAAAAGTATAAGTATTCTTCTTTGAATAAAAATCTCCAAAAAATGACATGGTAAAGTTGGATGTTTAAAAGCTCATGTGTTAAATAAGATACGGCATAATCGTCGTCTTTGTATGAGATAGAACAGGAACAACTTTACTAAATTGTACTCCAGTGTTTGTCAACAAAATGTTATCTCTGGCGTAATCTCGTCTCTTGGTGTTTTTTTCATTAAAACAAACACATAAATTACCACGATGTCAAAAGAATTATTTAAAAATTTTTTCGATAATGATCATTTGTTTCATGGACGTACGACAGCTTATTGTCCTCAATGCTACAGCCTCAGTGAAAGTGTTAGTAGCTAATGACAAAACTTATTATAGTTCGAACATACTGTTTCAGAGCAAAATGCTTTAAAACTGACAATACATTGCAATATGGCACATTTTTTATATGTAAACTTATTTATTTCGTACGCTATTACAAATCATGAAAAAACTATTGAAAAGTTTGAATAGTGAACTATACATCAACTCTATAAATAAAAATAATCTATAAATCTAAATTTCATGAATCTGGAATTGATTTTCGAGAAATTAATGTATATAAAATAACCGCTTATATAGTATCACACACACACACACACACACACACATATATATATATATATATATATATATATATATATATATATATATATATATATATATATATATATATATACGTTCAACCACGGGTTGATTATTTCCGCAAATAGAAGGGTTTTTCATAATTACATCTCTTTATGAAACATAAAGTCAAATAAAGTCAAATATTATATATCTCACCGTAGGTTTAAGATCCTAATTTTAATTTTGATACAATATCAATGATATAATTTTGAATCTTTGAAAATGTCTGAGATTTAAGGTTTTAACTTAAGGTGTCTCCTGAGCAAAATGAAATTTACTGAATCTTTTTTAATAGATGTACAATGACAAATAAGTACAAATAGTACGCAAATGTGAACTATTTTAAGATTAAAATTAGAGGTTGTGACCATACTATGGCCCCATAAACCCTAAAAAAATCCCAGAAAACTCAAATTAAGTGAATATTTATTGAGTAGCACATAAATATTTCCATACAAATGTATTTATTTTCATGAACGGTTTAAAATCTTTTACATTGAACTGAACTGAATTATTTTATAAAATGTTTAATCGAACCCCACAGTCAACTTAGATTGTTTACTATACTCTTTCAAATTAAAATATTTTAAAACAAACAAAATTTACAAAATCCTGCCACATCAGACTATAACATTATAACTTATGTCATAATATGTTAAAGTTAGTAGAAGATTATATGCTTCTAGGTAACATTGTTAAATAGACTATTTAACTAAATATTGTTGTGCGTTTTAGCTTCTAAGTGTGAGTCTTTGTTATTCAGTAAAATATGATATTCTTAGCAGTATGCAATAAATATATATTACAAGGAAAACCGATCAACTATATGTGCGATATTGCATTTATAAAAGTGTAACTTAATTACAACGGTGCAAAGTCAACATATCTGAGACTATGATTGGGGGATAAAGAAGGTGAAACACAGTAGAAGGAGTAATGATCAAATATGATGAGAGCAAGAAAAGAATACACTTATAGTTGCCGATCGGACGCTTTTATTTTATATGAAATTTTTTTTTTTAATTACAAAACAATATTTTTATATACTGCCACACTAATATATATATATATATATATATATATTTATATGAGAAAAAAGAAACAATGTTTCAGACAATATGTAAAAATGAAAGTGGAATAAAGAATAAGCAATTCAACAACTAACAACAATAAACTCAAAAACTCATGTTGTAAAGTTGTACCGAGATATTTTTTTGAAATAAAGTTTACCAACCGAACGAACATGGTCGTATCTCGAGGGCCGAAATATCTCGGTAGAACTTTAAAACATGAGTTTTTGAGTTAATTTTTGTTAGTTGTTGAATTGCTTATTCTTTATTCCATTTTTATGTTTACATATATATATATATATATATATATATATATACAATATTCATAAATAATTATATTTACCTACATGCGACGAGCAGGTGAGTGATAATTTCAGACGGGCACAATGCGCGAACTCGATCCATAGAGTCAACATTTATATATATATATATATATATATATATATATATACAGTATCTACAATAAGTGAGTACACCCAGCGAATTTTGTTACTTTTTACTTCATAGAACTTTACTTTTTCGTATGATTTAAATGAAACTCAATGTGAACATAGCCATGTAGTGTTTAATAGCTTTACCAACTATGAAGGAACAAATATATTTTCAATGCAACAAAATTGAACAAAAATATTTGGAAAAAGTAACAAAAAGTGAGTACACATGAGCATTTTAAACAAATAATCTTATTTTTAATACTTTGTATGGCCTCCATTGTTGTCAATAACAGCAGACAACCTCCTAGACATTGATTCGACTAGTTTATAACATGTGTCAGCCGGAATTGCGTTCCATTCACACTTGATGACCTCTTTTAGTTCGTTATTATTTCTCGGATTTTTCATTTCAATTTTCCATTTCAGATGTTCCCACAAATGCTCTATTGGGTTCAAATAAAGTGACATACTCGGCCATGGTTAGGTATTCACCCGTTTACTGTCTAAGAACGCCTTCGTAGCCGAGACGTGTGCTTAGGGTCGTTATCCTGCTGGAAAACTCCACGTCTGCCAACACTTGTTAGACTTGGTAACATTGTTTTCTCCAAGATTTGGCAATAGAGTTTGGAATCCATTTTTTCATCGATGAAAGCAAGTCGTCCAACTCCTTTGGCACTCATACACCCCCAAATTATTAAGCTCCGACCTCCACGTTTTACAGTTGGCACGACATACTTATCATTGTAAGCTACCCATTTTCGTCGCCACCCACGCTTAACGCCATCTACCCGAATAGATTTATTTTTGTCTCATTAGACAAAAGGAGTTTGTCCTAAAACTGCATGTCTTTGTCTTTATGTTCATTATCAAATTCATAGAGCTTCTTTTGTGAGAAGTTTTAAGCAGAGAATATCGCGCACTGTTTGAGCACTCACAGTTACGTTTAAACTGTGCGAAATTTCTTCTGAGATGCTAGCAGCACTCCGACGTCTGTTTCCATCTATTAGTTGTTTGATGTGCCTCTTAGTTCGATCAGAAAACTCATTTGGTCGACCGGGACGGCGGCCATTTTTGACGGTTCAACGTTTTTTTGTACCGTTGAACAACTTTTACTACCGTATTTCGGCTGATATTTACATTGTCACTAATTTCCTTTTATGAATGACCACTCTTGAATAGATTAACAAGTCACGAGTTTTTCATCTAATTTATTGCCATGATGAGCCATTTCCAAGAATAATATGAAAATAAAGTTTGGTAGCAATAGATCCAAGCAATAGCAGAGGAATGTAAGCAAAAAGCCGGTAAAATGCCTTAGGTTATCTATTAGGGTACAATAAAAAGGTGTCAACAGAAAGTTCTGCGAATTGAGTACATATTTATTCATGATAAGTGACTTTCCTAACTGTGTACTCATTTATTTTACTGCGACTTTATGGATTTGTTTTCCTATTATGTGTAATAAACAACAAATTCGAACCTTAACGCTTATGCATATTTAAATTTAAATATATGCCTATGTTCATTTAAATCCTACGAAAAATTTAAATAAAGTTCTATGAAGTAAAAAGTAAAAAAGCGTTGGGTGTACTCACTTATTGTAGATACTGTAAATATATATATATATATATATATATATATATATATATATATATATGTATATGAGAAATCTATTTGAACTACCTCAGATGCATCGACAGTTAACATATGTAATCAGATTAAAGACCAGATAAGCGAATAAGTAAATATTTAGACATACACATGTTTTCGTCAGTGGTTAGCGTTATATTCTTTTTTCTTTGTTCTTCTATTTCATGTTCGAAATTCCCAAATTATAATGGGGTCTTTTTTATTTATTTTGTAAGTCCGGTAGTAGCATACACGCTGTCACGCGGTTGTTTAAGGAATCCGTTAAGGCTACTGCAGAAGAATCGACACGTTAAAATATGTAATCAGTTTAAAAACTAGATAAGGTATGCTACTTTCTTTAAACAAAATATTTTTTTAATCAAATATTTCGACATATACATGCCTTCTTCAGTGGTTACAGTACCGTTTGTCGTATCGCATTCTGATCTCTATGTCTCGCTGTTAAACTCTATCCTCCTCAGCTCCAACGTAAATAGAATTACGACTTGTGATATTACTTTTTTATAATCGGCTATTGCTAACTTTTATTTATTTTATGTTTTAGCTTCGAGTTGTTATAAACAATAAGACATAGAAAGGTGTAAGCAAGAGAAGGAATAAATATTTAAAATAAAATAGGTAGGGTCAAACTAGTTGTGATGAGTATTGATTTACTCCTCTCCAGGAGGTAGGCACAAGGCCAGTTTTTATCTTACTCCCACAAGTAAGATGTGACCCAAGGTCGGGTCAGGAAAGTGGGGTTTAAAAATTGTCTAGGCAGCCCCGTCGCCATTCCCCGGTATGGGCACCTTAGGCAGTAAGCAATAAACTTACTCCTCTCCAAAGGGGAGGCGAAGCCTGAGAGGGTGGACCTCCTAGAACTGCACAGGACAGACCCATAGACCGGCGTAAATCAAGCCCCGAAGGCCAAGACAATACCAGTCTATGGGGTGCAGTATCCATCGGAACAGATACTACACTTTGATCTTAGCCAAAAGGCCAAGAACAAAGGTGAGTTGTGATGAGTAGGCAGGAGGGTGAAAGTCGAAATCTAATAAGAGACGTGTTACTCGCTGAGTTAATAAGATCAATTAAAATGAGACTTTTCAAATGATGCTCAGTCTAAAACATAATTACAACTTCAACACCAACAGAGGCTACAATTCCAATTTAAATCCGTTGAAACTTCTATCTATCAACCCAGACGTCACTCTTTAAAGATCAGTCACTATCGCCCCTCACCCAAGCGACTCGTGTTAAAGAACATATATTAATTCCCCTTCTTTTCTGAAATACACCTTATTTTTAAAACGTGTGTTTACTAAGTACGTTTTAAATGTACACAGTCATCCATACGTTCAGCGATAATCACGGCAGGGTAATAGTGCGATAACAAGCTTGATCTGCACCTACATAAAATATCAAATATTTTATTTTAAGTTGTTAGGGAAAATGTGTATATGTGTGTCTGTGAATATATATATATATATATATATATATATATATATATATATATATATATATATATATATATATATATATATAGTCTCGGACGTTTCTCAACCGTTAAAACTATATATAAAAATTAAAATAAATAAAACAAATGAAAAACAACTTTTAGTTCCAAGTCGTTTAGTGGAGAATCACTCATCTAAGTCAATTTATTTTTCACAGTTATTATATAAGTTTGCTTCAAACATTATTTAAGGGATCATCAGTTTTCTACCATGAAAAACTGTTTCGGGAATTTAAAAACAAGACAGTATTAAATTCCATGGCTTCCCAGCAGAGTTGATCAGACCCCACTTCCCTTTAAAAGACAAAAACATAAACGTTCCGTATACTAAATCTAAGTTTTGTTCCATATAAATGTTTTGCTAACTTATATTAGTTATTAAAAAAAACAAAACATTTTTTTAAATATATATATTAAAAAAGTCTTCCTTACCTGTGTTGTTCGTCTGTCTAATAAAATTTATCCGTTACTTACAAAAATGTTGCTGCATTTTAAAGTGTTTGGACGAATCCATTACACTATTATTTAGGTGATTAATGTATTCTCATTTTTAGTTTTATATTATAAATATAAAAAATATCAACATATCAATATATATATATATATATATATATATATATATATGTATATACATATATATACTTTTAGCCCCTCCTCCTCCCCTTTCTCATCCTTTGTTGTCCATCTCCAATCTGCGTTTACAAGCCAACTGCCGATTTTTTCTCTCACTCTGTGATTGAAAGAAAAATCATCGGTGTTCATAAGCTAACTGTGAATTGTTTCTCTCTTTCTTCTTCTTTTTTTTCTTCTTTTTTCCCACTCCAAGCGTTTTCAATCGGCGTTTATAACTGTCGATTTTCCTTTTTCTTTTATATATATATATATATATATATATATATATATATATATATATATATATATAAACATTATCTAACCTTATCCAGTTCATGAACCGCGTTTTCATCGGTACATCCCGGCATGGTACGTTAACCGCTGGAATGTGCCGAGCGAAAACATCGTTTTTTGGTGTCGAGAACGCTAGGTAATATAAAAAGACTAAAAACACGCATCGTATGTTAATTTCAATGAGAAAAATTCAATGAACAATACGAAAAATGTGCAAATTGGGATGAAACTTTAAAAATGTGAATCTAGGAATTAAACACTCATTGTACGTGCTACTTTCATGAATATTTCTTTTTGTTTTGGTGAAGGAAAAAGTGTTTTCAATTATTTTTTTACAAAACATTTTTTTCTTTTCGCCAATTTATTTTTAACACTAAAGACTAGGTTAGCGTGGAAAGAAGCTGTTCGACAGGGTACACTTCAGCAATGTTCTCTAATATGGACACGAAAGGATTGTTTAATTTTCCGCTATATTTACCTCGGATTTACCAGTTCCGAATTTCATTGGCTACGGCTACACTCCTCCAGAAATATTGTATTATATGCTTTTCATATTCTATTCTATAGTATAAACATAATACATATTGTGCCTCATAAAGGCTATAAACTTGAACGCATTTCTGGGACCCTTTAACATTTTTACATTACGGTAATATTGACGATATTGAACGTCCATGGACGTAAGGGTTAAGTGTTATGTAAAAGTCAGTTCGCAATGAAATTCTGACGGTATTAAAGTATGAACTCGAAGTACACGCGATATTAATTACCATAACTTAATTAATAAACACTCCAACTCTGTATTGGCTACCGTGATTTTATCAATCAAATATGGTGATGAATATTGTTCATAAGTTTAAACTTCCAATTTGCATATTCCCAAATTTAAACAGAGGCACCTAACAACTCTTGGTAAGTTACATCAGCCGAAAATCTCCTAAAATACAACTAACATTAAAATAGTAGTCCGAATAACTTTAATGATACATGCTAACATATAAAATAGTACTCCGAATCATATAAATTATACAAACTAACATCAAAATAGTAGGTCAAATAATAATAATACATACCCACATACTGACATTAAAGTAGTAGTCGAGATAATCATAATAATATACACTAATATTAAAATGTAGTTCGATTAATAATAATAATGCAAACTAACATTAAAATGGCAATCCGAATAATCATAATAATACAAACCAACAGAAAATAATTGTCAAAATCATCACAAATATTAATACAAAACTAATAATAGTAGTCGAAATAATCATAATAATAAATACTAACATTAATATAGTAGTCCAAACCAGCATAGTAATACATTCTAACAATAAAATAGTAGTCTGAATAAGCATGATGATTATTACTAACATAAAAGCAGAAGTCACAATAATGACAATAATAAAGACTAACATTAACAAAATAGTAGGATTAATAATGATAATACATACAAAAATAAAAGATAGTAGTCCATATAATCAGAATAATGAATACTAACATTAACATAGTAGTCTAATATATAGAAATGCATACTAACGTTTAAATAGAAACCGAATATTCACAATAATACATTTTAACATGACAATAGTAGTCTGAATAATCAATATAATACATACTAACATTAACATAGTAGTTATAATAATCATAATACTACAATAAAAATAGTAGTCTGGATAATAATAATAATAATAATAATAATAATAATAATAATAATAATAATAATAATAATAATAATAATAATAATAAGACATACATACATACATACATACTAAAATTTATATAGTAGTGTTAATAATCATAATAATACAAACTAGCATTTAAATAGTAGTCCGAATAATCATTATAAGGCATACTAAATTTGTTAGTTGACCGTTATAATAATAATACAAACTAAAATAAAAATAGTACTCCGAATTATAATTATAATACCAATTTACATAAATTAGGATTTAGAATAATCATAAAATTATATACTAACGTTAAAACAGTTGCCTCAATAATAAGAATATATACTTATCTTAAATCAATAGTAAATATAATAATCACAATAAAAACTCACATAAAAATAGTAGTCCAAATTATCATAATTAAACATACTAAAATGAAAATAGTTGTCAAAATTATCGTAATAATCTAACACTAAAACAGTTGCCTAAATAATCAGAATAATATATACTAGTATTAAATTAATCATAATAATAAAAACATACATTAAAATAGTAGTCAGAATAATCACGATAAAACAATAAACATTAAAATGGTAGTCCGAATAATCATAATAATACATACTAACATCAAAATAGAAGTCCGAATACTCAGAATGATACATACCAACATGAACAGTAGTCTTAATAATCATTATAATACAAGTTACCATAAAAATAGTAGTCCGAAATATTTTAATAAGACATACTAACATTAAAACAGTAGTCTAAATAATCATAATAAGGACTACTAACATTAAAATATTTAAGTGTAAATTAGTCGTCCAAGGCTATATTAAAATATTTGTCGGAATAATTATAATAATGCATACCAACATTAATTCGTTGATCGAATTATCATAATAATACATACTAACATTAAAATATTTGTCTGAATAATTATAATAATAAATACCAACATTAATTCGTTGATCGAATTATCATAATAATACATACAAACATTAAAATATTTGTCTGAATAATTATAATAATGCATACCAACATTAATTCGTTGATCGAATTATCATAATAATACATACTAACATTAAAATATTTGTCTGAATAATTATAATAATAAATACCAACATTAATTCGTTGCCCGAATTATCATAATAATACATACAAAAATTAAAGTAGTAGTTCGAATTTTCATAATAATACACACGAACATTTAAATAGTAGTACGAATAATCATAATTATACATACTTACAATTAAATAGTAGTCCGAATAAGTATAATAATGCATACTAATATTAAAATAATAGTCCGAATTATCATTATAATACAAACTATCATTAAAATAGTAGTCCGAATAATTATAATAACACATACTTACATTAAAATAGTAGTCCAGATAATCATAATAATATAAACTAACACTTAAGTAGTGGTACTACTTAAATTAATTAGAGACACCAGCTTAAATATATAAAATCGTACAATGCTGATATGTATGGGCAAATGTGTGGGCAAGTCTATACCCTCGTTCATATATTTAGGTATGTAGCTCTTTTTAGAAACAGATAAAGACGAAACATATCTCTATCTAAAATATAATCTGTAACTTTTACAGCGTAGACTATGATATTCTTCAGATGCATCTATTAATATTGCAGGTTCATCTCCTTTACCAGGATATCTTAAACCGGAAGTAAACTATTTATTACAAAAAAATAATTAATTCAGTCTAAGTGGAGACTGTTATGTTTCTTGTCAAGTATATATTGTGATTGCTACTTCTTAACAGAAATTGGCATTCCTACAAGCGTATAATATCCGACTGTTAGCCGGAAAATGACCGAGCAGCTAGCTTATTTTTACAAATCTTACTATTTATATCACACATAGCGAAAAAGGAACAATTTTATACGTATCTGTGTCTATCTTTTTGTGACTATCGGATTATTATTGATATTCGATACTACAGGTTGCAAAACAAAACATTACATTTAAATCATGTTTCTCCGAGTCTTATTTAAAATTTAAACGAAAGAAAACAAGAAAAAGCTATCATAAAAGTCGTTGCGACAGACATATAGACGAATGTAAAGTATTATGTAGATTGTTGGATGCATATATAACGTGATGGGTTTTAATAGAGATGTCGTTCCAATTGGTGTTTTGTGAATAAATAGAGAAGGTTGTGTCTAAGTGCCAACTTTCCCTCAATTTTGAGAATATGGTTTTCGTAGTTTTACTTAATCTTGCCAATTAGGAAACAGAAAACAAACATCGACGAAGACAAAACATCCTCGACGGAAGAATAAAACAAGATACAACGAAAAACGATGTTCTTTCTTTTACACATATTCAGCCAAGTACCAATTAACGATAGCCATTAAGTAGAAAACGCGAAGTAAACGAGGAGACTGCAAGAAAAAAAAGGCCGCTCGGAATGAGAGGAAAAGTCAGACATATAAAAATCTTTGCTGATTTCGACACGGCGTTAATGGGGCATAAAAATAGCGAAAAATGTAATAAATAGTCAGGATCATTGTAAATGTGCCTATTTTAAAGTTATTACAATAGATTCGTGTTATGCAGATTCAAGTTGAGCTAGCAGAAATGAACAGATAAATAAGCCACCCGTCGAAAAGTGCTCTGCCAATTGTCTCGTATATATGTCCCCTGGTGAGAAACATTGGTAATTCAGGCAGATTCACTGGCACTCGGTGTGAAATACGGCCATTTTTAACGGCTTCTCGTAATGGTCATTAATGCGAATAAAAAAGAAATATCATTGCAAAATGAAAAATGTTCTGCTGATGTATCAGCATTAGCGAGACGACAAAGTATGAGTATGGTGTGCGGTGTGCGCATGTGCGGTGTGTCTAGAAGAAGCGGTTTGACATTATTCAGCTCTCAGCAAGAGTATGCAAAATAATAATGGAGTCTAACGCGGTTTCGAGACAAACATACCGTTATCTTGGACATTGACAATACATTCATACATTCGTACTTTCGTACTTTAAGCCAAAAGTAGAATTCGAAAAGTAGCGCACATGTTTTCACATAAATGTATATAATTATGAGGTAAGATTAATCTATCGTTAAAGTACATGATATTATGAAAAAGCTTTATGAATATATGCATACATACATATATATATATATATATATATATATATATATATATATACAGGGTGGGCGAAAATAAGGGTCCTATTTTTTAAAATTCATAACTTTTTTATTTATTGATTTTTTTATTTTTTTTTTTAGAATAAGTAAAGGACCCCTTCCGAAGCAAGCATGAGCCGTATTAGCCCTAAGGAACGTACCCTCATTTAGAAAACATTATTTTTGCTTAAAAAACTCAAAACAGTGTAAAAAACAATACTTTAGTTTTTGTAAGTTTTAAAAAGTGTTTTTCGGCTAAAATTTGTTTTGTTTATTTCAAAATATCTCGGAAGGGTCAGTCTACACACACATAAAGTTTGGTGAGTTTAACTTTTATTTTGTGGAAGTTATTCAAATTCAAGTTATTCAAATTTAAAGATAGGACCCTTATTTTGGCCCACCCTGTATATATTTATATATTCATATTTTTTTACGTACGACGTCGTTTTGAGCTTACGGCTCTCATCAGCGGAGGGGGAATAAAAATATCAGACAGCCATAGGGCACGACCCCGGTTGACAGAAACACATTGAATCTGCCAACGTTCGCTCAATCTTTGATGCCATGGGAAGTTGTCATGTGATCACGGGGAAATTAAGTCATATTTAACACTGAAAGCGGCGATTGTAAACATATATAGATATAAAGAAAGTAGGTATACGCTCGTACAGAGACAGGAATATATATATATATATGTATATATATATATATATATATATATATATATATATATATATATATATATATATATATGTATATATATATGTAGTTATGCAAACATTGTTAAAAATAACAGAATTCTTCTGTTGAATCATAAAATTTGAAAAAAAAATGGTATAATTAAATAGACGAATTCTCTTATTTTAACAATGTTTGCATATATGAGGAAATGCTACCTAAATATATATATATATATATATATATATATGTATATATATATATATATATATATATATATATATATATATATATATATATATATATATATATAGTGAGTTGTTTATACTTTTTAGTACAAGATTTTCTAAAGGGGGGCCTGCATATTTCTCACAATTTTTCATGTGACTTTTTTGTTGTATTTTAGCTAGTTAAACCACCTTTTTAGTCTTTCCACGTCTTCATTGTTCGTGTTTTTGGAATGATAAACGAGGTAAGGATATATACTATGTTGTTCTTATGGTTTTGTTGTCAAACAGGCGTAATATGTGTAATAAGTATTGAATTCGAAACGTAAGCATGAATAAAAAATATAAATGTATACAAAAATCTGAGTGAAGCAAAGCAATTACAGTTATTAGCCGATATATCAAAATGAAGAAACTGAAAGAACAGCTGAAAGTTATGGTTATGGATTAATTTTCCATATGATCTTTTGGATACAACTCTAATATATATATATATATATATATATATATATATATATATATATATATATATATATATATATATATATATATAAATATATATATATATATAAATAAATACATGTATATATATATAAATATATGTATATATATATGTGTATATATATGTATATAAATATATATATATATGCATATATAAATATATATATGTATATATAAATATATATATATATATTTATATATATATATGTATACGTATGTGTATATATATATATATATATATATACATGTATATATATATATATATATATATATATATATATATATATATGTATTAATATTAAAAATATGAATTTTGTAACATAAAACAATTGTTATAGGTCAATAGTGTAAAGGTAGAGCTATAGTGGAAACTATTTTCATTCAATTTAAACCACGTGATATATTAGGAAGAACAGATTCACATATTTCACAAAAATGTTATTTTCCTGCATACAATATTTGGGGCTTACTTCCAAGATAGTTAATAAAAGACACCTGCGTCCTATATATATATTTCATGAGGTTGTAAATCGTCACTGCTCGTATATAAAAAAAAGAAAAAAAAAGCAGTAATGTCTGGATTACAGTTTGTACTCTATATTTTTTATACTAATGGATTTTCTAACACGTAAAGGTCTAAGTTGCAGCAGCTATTAGTTTTTTTTTAAATAATTCGTCATCGACCTTGAAATCCACTACAAATCATAGAAATATAAATAAATATTTTAACTAAGCATGTTTCTTGTTACGACATATATATTTCTGTTTCTCCTCGTTTTCCCTCAGTTATCATTTATTATGCATGCCTTCCTACCTTATAGATTTTTATGTCCGTGATCAGCTTCCGTTTTTGCGCACAACGAGAAGCGCACGAACCTATCCATTGGAATCTTTCAATAATTAACTAGATCTGTCATTCTTGGTCTTTTTGTAAGATAGTGCACATTCTTCTTTTATATTATCTTATGTTTAAGCTATTTTATAAGGATACATGTTTCATGAGTTAAATTGCATAATGTATCTTTCAATGAATTTACCGAACTTAAACTATCGTACACATTCGCTATTACAAGAATTAATGAAATTAAACATACATAAACATAATAGCTATTTTAATAATGTTTTTATATTTAATATGTAACAAAATATGTGCATATTGAATTACAAATATTTTTCATATATTTAGTAAAATTGGCTATTTTATTAAACACTAAGTTCTATCCAGGTCGGCAAACGGGAAAGGCTCCCACGTAGATTTCCTGAAATACGTTGTTTTACTGAATTAAACTGTAATAAGTATGTGATTTGTATTTAATTCTAACTTATTTTATATGACCTAATTGCACAATCGTTATATTCTATAAAGAAAATGGTGGTTGCGTATCTTGTTTACTGTTTACATTTGTTTATATATTTTAATAGTCCCGGGTTGTATTTCCTGTTGAGGCGGCTAAGATATAAACAGACATTTCCGTTCTGATCGTAGTACAATGAATATATATCTATCAATACTGCCCTTTATTTATATGCTTTTATTGATTCTTCGTATTACTTGCATTCACAAACGTCGCCTGAGATCGATCAGCAAACGTTGGAATCGAGCGAACGTTAAAACTGTACAATCTGAATAATGGTTAGAGTGTTCGTTAATGGGCCAGGAGATCAGGATTACATCTACTATCGAGGCATACTAAAGACTTATGGTACTTTGTGCCCATTTGCTAAACGCTCAGCATTATAAGGTGAGGATCACTTGCCCAGCATAGAGGGCATCCTTAGGATGAATCCATTACGCTGGTATGGGCATTCGGCATGTTCATCCTCCTGGATAAACTGTTGCAGAAAAATGGATGTCTTTAATCACACGAAGGTTGACCAAAGCAGAACGTGGAATCAACTAATTAGACAAGACCGAACAGAGTGGAATCTGCTGACAAGATGAATCATGAGGAGTTAAGAATGAGCTTGCGTAATATCAGAAAACGTCTGACCCCTGAACAGGGGTAAATTAACTTTACGGAGAGTAGAAAGTAGACTTAAGGGTTTACTTTCAACAACCCTGTAACTCTCGCTTCCCTTATTTTGTTTGTTAGTCCTCACATTCCATGAGCGGTGTTTCGTACAAAGGAGAAGAATTGTTGTTTTCTGGGTCAGAATTTATTAATGTAACACTTATAGTTGGCTCTTTTTAAAAAATAGAGTAGTAGTATTTTTGAGCTTCTTACATCAAGTGACTTGATGCCTTGTCTGAAGCGATTCCGTTAAAAAAAAATTGTTGTGATTCAACTATATCTCATACTGTGACCTTGACGAATGTCACAATCAACACGATTACAATATTACCTAAATACACACTAATTTTATTTCATTTTATTTATTCTATCTATATATCATACTGTTAATAAGTTATTTTTATGTAGTAGTTTAAATGACCATTTTATTTGGGCAGTAGTAACTATTCTGATGTGCCGATTTTTATAAGTGATCTGTAAATAAACAGCCTGGCCGATATGATCCGAATTACGACTCATTCCATGGTAACGCGTTATATTAACTATAATATGATATACTACTGTGTACATGTTTGGTTGCTAATTAGTTGCTTAAACTTATTTTAAATCGTTAAATTCCAGTAATTTCCTATTCTTTACACCGTTAGTATATTTATACGCTTAGTATTAAAATCCCGATTACAATTAGATTATTATATTGATTTGGAGATTAAATGTTTATTATTATACTGATTTTAAAAAATTGTATTATTTGGTTCTGTACGCTTTCATAGTGATGTATTTATTACAGTTTTGTGTATGTTATATATAGTACCTATGTTATAACTTATTTAGGACGTATTTACTATTTTTATAATCACTGTAGAATTCTCGAATTCCATGGTTATAATGTATTTTTTCTTTTTGATGTAATGCAAATCATTTTAATTATAGTTTTCGTTTTAGTTATTATTATGTCCTCATTGTTTGTGTGCTAACTAAATTCTTATTATTTATTATTAAACATATAACATCCCTAGCTTCTATTAAGGTTTTAAGTGTGTTAATGTGGGCTACACTCACACTCTTATCAACTTAACCATGTCGCGTGTATATAAATACTCACCTTAACCTTATAATTTCGCATACTATAGTGTGTGTTCTATTAACCATGAATATATATCCATGTTACAATTTGTTGTGAACCTGTTTAGGGTCCGGAATGAAAGCACCAACACGGGGTTTAGCAAACACAAGTATGCTGAAGAAAAGCATAATACAAAAGAGAAACAAGAGTAGTGGTACGTCAGTATTGACTGCCAGTATAGACTAGGGTTTACGTAACATTAAGAAGCATATGCCTCAAGTATTGATTGTGAATGAAAGAGTCCGCAGTCCGTTATAGGTACGGTACCATCACAATATTATTCCTAATTTTTTTCAATTTTTCCCCCTAGAGTGCTATAAGTTTTGTTTCCCTTACTTTCAATGTAAGTCATTCTTAGTATTATGTTTACAGTGATGTGGCTATTTTCTATATTATTTGTTAATTATTTCATTATATACCTATTTTGCTATTCTGTTAATAGTCTTTATCGTTTATTTATACAACCTATATTATACTAAACTTCATGTTTATTCTAACAGAGGGTTCAGATATACACTTTACTTCATATATGGTCTATTAACTTGTTCGATCTTCCACAGTCATATTTACTATATTTATATTTACCTTTATGTAAGCAACATCCTATTATCTCATTTATCGTATATAATGTGCCCCTTATATAGCAATATTTTAATAGATTTCGTAATATATAGATTGCATCTTTTTTCGTTTATTCGGAAAATATCTACTTGCTTTGACTAATATTGAAAAGTCCATAGAGTACTTAGTGTTTATTTCTTTACATTTCTTTTATATATATATATATATATATATATATATATATATATATATATATATATGTATATATATATATATATATAGATATATATATATATATATATATATATATATATATAGAGAGAGAGAGAGAGAGACAGATAGAAGAAAAAAGAGTGATAAATATGCGACGATTGTCCAAATTTATTTCAAATTTTAATTGTTCAATGCAAGGTGTATTCTGTAATAAACTAGTGTTTATTATTCTTTCTTTAAGCCAAGGCTTTTCAAAGATCGAAATCCTATCATCAGAGGAGAAATACAGATGGATAAGTTGGCTTTCGAAAAAACCAAAGTTCAAATATTTGAAAAATATGAAAATTATTATTGAACGAATTTTTGTTAAAAAAACGCAGTGAATGAAAAGAAATATATATATATATATATATATGGTAAGCTATGAAAATATATTTATGACAATTAAGCTACACAGAAAATCCCACGTTTCATCCCCAGGGGGAATTTTAAGTCTAAAATTTTAGCCTGAAGATCCCTCCCCCCGGAGATGAAACACGGGAGCCTCTGTATAGCTTGATTGCCATAAATATATTTTAATAGCTTACTGCCTTGCTCTACTGACTTAAATATATAGAAAGAAGAAAATTCACATACACATTGCAACTGTCAGCATTTATAATTTATTTCCAGTTCCTAGTCTCTTCAGAATGCTAACGGGACAGTTACATATTGGAAAAAAAGAAATATTCACCAGCCAAAATATAAATTTTATAGACAAAGATGAGAGGATAAAAAGGGGGACACATCACATACTGAAGTCGAAATCATCAAAAACGAAGGGGAGGGAAATATAAAGATGCCAGCCAATATGTATCTCTAGCCTGAACAAAATAAAATTTAAAACATAATATTACGATACGTCTATGAAACCCTTCGAATCATGTTTGTCATGCATATGTTGACACGAAGCAAAACCCCAACCTTCCTCCAGCCGCGAGACCACCGAAACCAGACAGCGAAAAGAAAAGTAGAAACAAAACAATTTGAGAAAGAAAAAGGAAAGAATAAAAAAATAGCCGAAAATAAAGTGGCATAGACAGAAGCCTAGAAAAAAGAAAGAAAGAAATACCCAACTGATGGATGAATGTATTTATATCAGGTTCAGACAACTATTACAGTACTAGTAGAATTGAAGATCCTAATTTTGTGGGGTTATATAGGGACGATGGACTAATTCTAGTTACCAATAGTAGCAGCCTTTTAATATCTATTATCCAGAAAAACTAAATAGAGCATTTAAATATGTAGGACTGTAAATATAGATAACCTATAATTGTAATAAAGTCAACTATTTAGATATAACATTAAACTTAAAATAGGGAATATTTAAACATTTTATTGAAAATAATCACACTCTAATTTACATTTACACTAGATCAAACCACGCTAAGTGCATTTAGGAGTAAATAGGCTCTGCCTATCGCCCGGCCTTCGCACTCCTTCTTAGTCTATTAGCCAGGCGTAGAGGTACAAGTACTGGGAATCCTCTAAGGAAGCCTGGTTACCTGGCCTTGTTTCTTGACTAGGACAATGGACGCCGTCTCTCCTTCTCTCTGTCGAGGCAACTTGGGGAAAGTTTCTTGTCACTAAGTCTTACATGGCTAGTCTGGGTCGCTCTTGTTCCGACAGGTTGAGGGTACAGGTTAGACAGCTTGTCTGGCTGCTGTTTCCGACTAAAAGTAAGGAGCCCAAACTTTTGGGTAGCGCCAAGAACGGCTGCACTATCATCAGTTGCATAATATCGTGGGTAGTTTTATGTGTCATGTCGCGCATGGAAAGGGCCCCTGCAGTTATCCCCGGTGGGCTTTCCCGAGACCACAACCCCCATGGACCAAGTCACGACTAATGGACAAGCTGTGTGAGTTTATTTGGCCCCTAACAAGCACATATTTTGCCCTCCCCACTCTAACTCAAAACAAACATGAAATTACAAAATAAAACAAACAAACCTAAAGCAGACATCCAAAGAAAAACATCTTCACCTCCGCTCTTGAGGTTCGCATTCACAAATATCCGGGGACTTAGAACCAACATTAACGACGTGAACATTTTTCTCTTGACAAACAAATACTTAGAACTATTAAAACTAGAATTCAAAAACCATGAGCGAATAAATACATTTTTGAAGCAAATAAGCATATTTATCATAACGCATTAAATATAAGTGGTTATACTAAAGAATCATAATATATTGAGAATAAAAATTTAAAAAACAGGAATAGAGGCCGTAAAAGGATATGCTTTTAACCACCAAACTGCCATCTATCAAACATTAATATAGGCATGCCCTTCTTCAATTTAATAGATAAGCATTTTAACACAAATACTCCTTTAAGTTAGATATTTAATAGAAAAACGGTCAACATTAGTTATTCCTGTACAAAGAATATAGGTAGTATAATCAATGCACATAACCATAACTTATTAAATAAACCTGATAATACTAATATAAAAGGAAATAATTGTAATTGTCAAGTAAAATGTAAATGCCCACTACATGATAATTGTAAAGTGAAGTGTGTGGTTTACAAGGTCACTATTTTTTCGGAATAAAATAACATGGGTAAGACAATTTACATCGGTATATCTGCAGGTGACTGGAAACAGCGACTTTATAACCATACGCACTCTATTGTGAACCCAGAACTTATGAATATTTTGTGTAACTCAAGTACCCCTAGAGGATTTTGACAGCGATGTAATTTGTGCTCAGAAAGAAAATGTACGGATTCTTAGATACGAACACACGAATCTTTTAAATAGAAGAGGTAGACTAGTAGGCAATTGCAAACATAAATTTAAATTTAAAATTACCAGTAACTCTTAATTATAGATTTACAGTAATTCTGAATTGTGAATCAACCTACGTTTTGGTCCGTTTGTCTGTATCTTATGTTGGAATTAATCTATTTTTTTTATCTTTATCAATATTTGTGTTGGATTAAAATGGGTATTCTTAATTATTTTGGAATTACGATACCATTTCCCTAAATACTTCCTTACTCCTTATTTCGCTATCTTTTTATTTTTATTTTATTTTATTTTAATTTATTTTTTATTATTTAGTTTTTATTATTTTGTATGTGTTTGGTTTTTATTAGAAAATGTTATGAATCCTTACTTCGACTTTGCCTACCTATTTGACTTTATCTTATTATACCTTATATTAGTTTGATCACACTTTATCCTATTATATCTTAAATTAATTTTCATTTGAATATGTAAGATCCTCATTTGAACATTGTTATAATTAATATGATTATTAAGATAATAATTATTGATATTATCATTATTATAACCTATTATTGACTATTATAAAGTACTATTTTTATATCATATATTATTAGTATTATCATTATTAACACTATTATTAATATTGTGATTGCTATTATTATTATTATTATTATTATTATTATTATTATTATTATTATTACTATTATTATTAATAATACCAATATTAATATTTACATTACTATTAGTATGATTATATTGATTATTGTATGTTTAGTTTTATCATTATTGTCATTGTTATTACTATTAGTTGCATTACAATTATTATTATTTAAATTATTAGTATTAGATTTATTATTGTTGTTATTAGTCTTATTATTATTAATGATTTCATTATTCTTGGTATTATTCTTGTTTGCATTATTATCATGATTATTACTATATTATTATCTAATTTTGACATCAATATTATTTTATCGCCTAACTTCTCCACTAGATTAAACCAGGTTGTCTTAAACTTATATAAATGCATTACTCCATCAGTTATGTATTTCTTTCTTTCTTCTTTTAGGCTTCGGTCTAGTTCACTTTATTTTCGGCTATTTTTCTTCTTTCTCTTTTCTTTGTCAGATTGTTTAGTTGTTACTTTCTTTCGGCTGTCGGATTTCAGTGGTCTCGTTTGGCTTCGTGTTTACATATGTATGACAAACATGATTCGGAAGGTTTTATAGACCTATCGTGATATTAAGTTTTTCATTTAATATTATTCCAGCTTCAGATTCACTTTTGCTGACCTCTTTATATTTCTATCCCCTATGTTTTTGATGATTTTAACTCAAGTGTGTTGATTTTCACCGCTTTTGTTAGCGGCCCTCTCTTTGCCTATAAATTTTTAGGGGGGCTCGTGAATATTCCTGTTTTTCCGTCATTTCCAATATGTTAGCATTCTGAAGAAACTAGGAACTCGAAATAGATTATAAATGCTGACAGTTACAATGTGTATGTGCTTTTTGTCTTTCTATATTCTGTTCTTGCTCTGTTTCCTACATTGAGCTCTCTTACTCGAATTTCATACCAAAATTGTTCACTCTAACACCCACTATATATATATAAATATATATATATATATATATATATATATATATATATATATATATATATATATATATATATATATATGTATATATATATATGTATATGTGTGTGTGTGTGTGTGTGTGTGTAATGTAAACATCCCTAGGATAGAAATCAAAAGAATTTCAACCGAGCTTTAAAAACGGGCTCAATATTAAGTACTACTTATATATATATATATATATATATATATATATATATATATATATATATATATATATATATATATACATGTCTGTAGAAATAAAAAAAAATAATATATATATATATATTAGAGGTTTCCCAGTCTAATAAAAATCATAAATTCTCCATGGAAAACAGTTTGTGCTTTAAGACAGATAAACCAAGATATAATGGTATTAACCTGTTAGTCAATGATCTTTATTCGATTTTTCATCAAAATCGATTTCATGATTCTGATTTTAGAAAATGTTTATCATCAATGATTTTGACTTAAGCAGATTAAAAAAAACATGAAATTCAGTGAACTTGTTAATACAATCGATTATGGACCGAATGTAATTCAAATCTGAAATAGTTTAATTTTTAAACCACGCAAGTTTGCTCATATTATGCCGCTAAAATCTTTACTCTAAATAACTGAAAGTTCGGCAATGTTAAATTATAGTATTATATGTATAGTTAATATTCAACAAAAAATGTGGGTATCTGAATTTTCACGAACCTGTCCCGCCATTATTTCTCCTTGTTGTTAAACGAGATAAAACGTAGCCCACATTACACACCGTTATTCCTGAAGATGACTTCCATACTAGTCTGAATAAAAATTACTAGAATATGTTATATGTCAAAACGAAGAGCTATTAATTGTATTTCTTAGTTTAGGACTGTATTTTAAGATTCAACGAAAAGAAAAGTGTATTTTCGAAAATAAACAGTTGATTTATATATATATATATATATATATATATATATTTAAGTAAATTGTTCTGGGTACAAAATTGTATTACAGCAAGGAATACTGACGTTTGTGAAATTTTTGGGGGTGACATGAAATTGAAAAGGTATACAAATTATTTCCTCTCGTTTTTATACTATTTCAATTTGATTCCACCCTAATAAATGTCACAAACGTCTTTATTCCTTGCTGTAATAAATATATATATATATATATATATATATATATATATATATATATATATATATATATATATATATATATATATTAGGGGAGGTCGATTTTGAAACTGTAAATTATCGCACTCGAAGAAAGTTGCCAAATAATGTCAAAAGTTACCACAAGAAATATTTTTCTTCAAAACTTTGTATTTATTTGAACATTGCAACTTTAAGATCAAATAAATCGAGATTTTTTCTCACAGCCTAGATTTCACCGGCAGATGTGTCGCCTTAAAGAAAACCCGGGTTTTAACAAAAAAAAGTAATACATTACTTAATAATAAATATTTTAAAGTTTATTATTCCTTTTCTTAAGAAATTAAATGTACATATTCAAATTAAAAAGGAATAAAACACTATAATATTTAATTTTATATATAAATAATTATTTATTTACATAGGCGTTTTATTTATTGGATATTTTTTATGGTATTCACCGGTTGAAAATTCAACGAGCGAATTTGAATTCACGTGTTGATTCTGTTATCACAAATATATATTGAATTGTCGAGCGCTGGCTTATCTAATCCCATTTTCCCGACCTTTTGTCACACCTTACCTTGTGGGAGTTAGATAAATAAAAACTAGTTCAGCCAGGGTTTTTTACCCCACCAAATAAACCGGTATCGTCCGGGTCTTTGGGTCTGGTTTCACGCCCGTCTATTGGGGCTTGTCCGTCCTGTGCAGTTCTAGGAGGTGCACCTCCCAGGTTTTGCCTTCCCTCTTTGGGGAGGAGTAAGTTTATTGCTTACTGTCTGAGGCGGCCCTACCGGGGAATGCCGACGGAGCTGCCCAGGCAATTTTTAAATTGCCAGAGTGCTCACCTCTCGAGCACTGGCTTTCTCATCCCACTTTCCTGACCTTGTGTCAATCTTACCTTGTTAGAGGTAGATAAATAAAATCTAGTTCAGCCAGGGGTTTTTACCCCACCAAATAAATCGGTATCGTCCGGGCCTTTGGGTCTGGATTTACGTCCGTCTATTGTGGCTTGTCCGTCCTGTGCAATTCTAGGAGATGCACCCTCCCAGGCTTTGCCTTCCCTCTTTGGGGAGGAGTAAGTTTATTGCTAACTGTCTGAGACGCCCCTACAGGGGAATGCCGACGGGGCTGCCCAGTCAATTTTTTAATGGCCAGAGTGCTCACCTCTATAGCGTAGGCTTATCTAATCCTACTTTCATGACCTTGTGTCACATCTTACCTTGTTGGAGGTAGACAAATAAAACTATTTCAGACAGGGGTTTTTACCCCATCTAAAATATTATATGTATTGGAGTTGATGGGAGAATGGATAAGGACACATTGATGTATAAGGAAATTGTGGATGAAAATAGACAGAGAATTATGAAAAAAACTAAGGGACCAGAACACCATTTAACTTTTACAAAAGAAACACCATGTGAAAGTAAATATCTGACACATAGTTCTTCCTAATAGTGGTGCAACAGGTGCTGTTCATGCAGATCAAGTGGTGGATGTTTTGCATGAATTCCACAGTGAGAACAGTATCAAGGCTATACTTGTTGACAACACTAATACCAACACAGGTTGCGAAGGTGGAATGGTTGCAATTTTAGAAAAAAAACTTTTTAAAAATCTTCACACAATTGGTTGCTCTTTGCATCATAATGAACTACCTTTCATAGCCCTTTTTAAAAACATAGATGGTTGCGCAAAGGGCCCTACAACATTCAGTGGCCCTCTGGGGATATTATGCTCAAATGATTGCCATGATTTACCCCAAATATCATTTTTCACTATTAGCAATCCTCTAGAGTCAATTTTTAAAATTGATGAAATACATGATCTTAGTTCTGACCAAAGACTCCTTTATGAATACACAGTAGGTATTTCTAGAGGTAAGGTTTACTCTAGATATTCCTCCTGGAAAATTGGTCCTTTAAACCAAGCAAGATGGTAAACTTTGGCCATCAGGCTCATGTGTTTATGGACTCGTGGTGCATACCCACAAAGGCACACAACAAAACTACACTATGTAGTAAATTTTATTGTAAATGTATATGCCACTTCTTGGTTTGAAATTTTAAAAAATAGTAAATTCCACAATCAGCAAGTGCACATTTTTAATATGATCCAGAGGATTAAGGAGCAGCCTCAGGAAATCCAAGATATCACATTTAGAAATATACAAGGTAATACATTTTGTTTACTGCCTGAAAACTTTCTATATTCCATGGTTAAATCTGAAGAGATTGAAGTAAGAGAAGAAGCTTTAAAAAGAATTTTGGCCATTAGGTAAGTAATATTTATTCATATATCTCTGACTCAATTATTTATTCCAATTTATAGAATGATTTTTAAAGATTTTATCTAATTTCACCATAATTATTAAAGCAGTACAGATTGGAATTTTTTAATAATTCAATTAATTAATTTGTTCTTTCAGGAGTGAGGAGTCAACCAGAAAAAGATTAAAAAGAATACCACCTATTAATTTTAATGCCACACATTGGACACAATTTATAGATTTAAAATTATACTGCATTTTTGGCATTCTCAGGGCGTGGAACGGGCAGTTAAGTTAATAACAGAAGCTTCACAAACTGTATATGGTTTTGAAGCAAGGCATCAACACATTAAAGCCAAAGTTTTGAGTCAGAAATTGAGACCAGCATTTTTGTCTAAGGGGTCTTATATGGAGCAATTTGACTTTCAATATTAAGCTCCATTAAAATAGTGTTAGGTTTTTCCTTATTTCTTTGCTTGTTATATTTTCACTTATAACAGAAAAAAATCATTTTTTTAGGTATTCAAATATTAATGTTTAATTCATAACGTTAAAAGGTAGTTTACAAAAGCAGATACTGAAAATGAGGGGGGGAGGCAAATTTTCAATTTGAAGATTTCTTTAATTATAAAATAAAAAGAACATTCCTTGATTTTAAATGCACAAATTATTTGGTTTTCACACCAGTATTCAAGCAAATCTTGCAAAAACGAGGAATTTTCAGTATATTCTTGTCTACGATCTTTGATACCAAACGCTCAAAAAACCGCTGAAGTTTTTGATCTAATTTTTTGCATGAGTATTTAATAGGGCTATATACAACTTTCGGTACGTGCCTTTTTTTAATATTTAAAAAAAAGTGTAAAATCGACCTACCCTAATATATATATATATATATATATATATCGAGAGAGAATAATTACATACTTATTATTAAAAAATTACATATATATAATTGTTTAATACTAAATATTGTATTATAATCTAAATACGTATACGTTTAATACTTGTCGAATAACCACTCGAGCAGGTCGCATTATTCGAACCCTGGAACGACAGTTGTCTATTTATAATTCAAAATCCGACGCTTTAACCGATGAGGCCAAGATGTATAGTAACACAGAATTCCTGCAAAAAATAGTTATGTCAGTCAGCGGGCATTTTTTATAAGAAGCAGCTAGAAAATGTTCTACATAACGAGCGTTGCATCACAGAGAAACTTGACAGCTGTATTATCTTGCATTAAATGGCACAGCAACACGGGGACTGCAGATAATTATTTCATGATAAATATATAAGTATTATCTACATGCGTATACGTTTCATCTTTGTGGAATCATCAGTGAAGAGATAACCATTCTAGCCGGTCGCACGATATATATATATATATATATATATATATATATATATATATATATATATATATATATATATATATATATGTTTATATATATATATATTTATATATATATATAAATTTATATATATATATATTTATATATATATAAATTTCTCTATATATATGACTTTATATATATATATATATATATATATATATATATATATATATATATATATATATATATATATATAAAGATGACATTTTCTTAAGAAAAACATTATTGGTTTTCACATTGGCAGATATATTTCCGTAAGAAATATGAATCTCTCTTACGCTAGAACATTTCTCTTCAGCTGTACGTAGTATAATGAACAGTATATTTGTTATTGCCTATACTACTTTTTTTTCTCGCCGTAAACAATGTTTAGGCTGGCAAAGTTCTGCAAAATTATAGCTCTGAGCAAATATGTATGTTATGTGTAGCTATATAATGTTTGAATAAATTAAAAAATATGCCTAATAAATAGCTCTGTTTCTTATTTACGTTTAGATAAATACTTTAAAGATACACTTAATGTTTACTCTGTGTGCGTATACATATCTTGATTAATATATATATATATATATATATATACATATATATATATACATATATATATATATATATATATATATATATATATATATATATATATATATATATATATGTATATATACGTGTGTGAGTTGGTGGTTGTGAGTCTTACTTGTATTACTAATTCAATTCTATCTCCCGAAATAGTCGATCGTAGGCAATTTATCAATAATATTCGCTATCTCTTCATTATTTTGAATTAAAAAATTCGATTTTCTTTGAAATAGGCTATTTCTAAGATTAGAGAAAAGTCATGCATTCGTGCGCGTATATTTCATGTGTCTCAAGATAACGGAGAAAGGTTTGACAAATTATTAGATTAATGCGTCGAATACATCAATATAAAATAACATTAATGAATATAACAATACAATCACGGAAGCGATGCACATAAAAAATCAAATTAAACAGGCATGGTGGTATAAATGTGTAACATACACATCAATAATGACTAGGAAGGGAAATCCCACCTAAAACATATAAGATAAAACAGATTATCGATGAAATAACGACAACAGAAAACCCTACATAAATTACTATCAGTCTACATATATGTGAGCTTATTACTATGTGCATTTACTTATTTGGATTTTAACTGGCTACTTAACATATTTATTACACTATGTACAGTATCTACGATAACTGAGTACGCCCAACGATTATTTCACGGATGTTTCCCATAAATTATTCGTTTCAGATGCTTCCACAAATGCTCTATCGGGTTCAAATCAGGTGACATACTCGGTCCTGGTAAGGTATTCATCCGTTTACTGTCTAAGAACGCCTTCGTAGCCCGAGACGTGTGCTTAGGGTCGTTATCTTGCTGGAAAACTCCACGTCTGCCAACACTTGTTAGACTTGGTAACATTTTTTCCTCCAATATCTGGCAATAAAGTTTGGAATGAAGTTTGTTTAAAATGTACTCACTTTCTGTTACTTGTTCCAAATGTTTTTGTTCAATTTATTGAAAAGATGTTTGTTCCTTCATAGTTTATAAAGCTATTAAACCACTACATGGCTATGTTCACATCGAGTTTCATTTTAATCCTACGAAAAATTAAAGATCTATGAAGTAAAAAGTAAACAATTCGTTTGGTGTACTCATTTATTGTAGATACTGTATTTTATGTATGCCGTTTAAATCGGATACACATCGGTTTCAATGTTAAAAATATGATAAGAACTCGTTATATTGTTTGGCAATGCAGTACTTGTTTACTATGCAATGGTCACATCTTCAGCTGGTGTTGTATAATGTTGTTCTTGTCAATATTAAAGGGGTTTTATTCATAAATTTCTCATCAACAATTGTTTATTTTGTTCGTGTCTAATCGCAACACATAAACTATTCTTTACTTCTATATGTCATAGTTTACGTCTAGCATATACTGAATACAATTTTATTTTTTTCTCAGATGGTTATTAAGAATGTAGTGGACAACCATGTATATTTTGAGACATAGGCGCTTTGTACAGCTTTTTTATGATCTTATCTATCTTAATAGACATAAACATCAACAGAGCTAGTGTGTACGAAGAGATTTTACTGCAGTGTCTCCCAAACTACGAGTAAGTCCTTGTTATATGTTCTTTTCTGTGCATGAGAATGTGTTTATCTCACAGGGGAAAAGTAAAGAGAATGGAAAAGCAAATGATGATTTCGAAAAATATCGGAATAATCAAATCAGAAAAAAAAGAAGTAGAAACATGACGGACACGGCAAAGAAAAGAGG
>OY744515.1:213456454-213486780 GCA_963556195.1 Sepiola atlantica | reverse complement strand
TTACCTTCCTGTGGAACTGTTTAGACAGCAAACTGGACCTGGGTTATTGACAGGTGTGTATGATAGTATACACACGGGGTTAAATAGTGTAAACCAGTTACAGTACGAGCTCTTCGCTCAGTTCGGTGATATTATTATTTACCAATACAATATCAATATTTGTACATCCTTTTAATCGCCTGATATAGAAGGGATGTGCTTGTATTATATGGTGGATCAGATTAATCTGGTGTTTAATTTTCATCGGCATTGTTACTAACGTATCCCTATTTTGGGATATGCCTGTTTACGTATCTGATCGCGTTCTTTGTTATGCGAGATTGTAATAGCTCTCGCATAACAGTCGATGTAAATAGTACTTTGTAGACTTAGCTATACTAATTCGACTGAACTCAACAGTTTCTTCTTTGATAAATACCTGATAATATTTTCATATATTTCCAGGATGACGTTTTACTCTTTCTCAAGTGGTATTTATATGAGAGTTCCCATGACTTTAACGAGGCCGATATGTGTAGGTTTACGGTTCGATTTTTGGAGAAATAGAATGTAAAAGTGGGAGGCGGACGGCGAGCCTTCTTCGTGCTTCCAACGAGGTTACGAAATTCATTGAGCTCCTGAGCGTAGCTTGCCTTTCGGCTCTGCATCAAATTATTCGTTCGAAATTCACAGGGGATAGTATCGACTTAAAATATTGTACATGTATCCCTAGCTCATTCCAATTCAACCATACGCCCGTATATCTATATATGGTAAATCACACTTTTACGTTTTTATAAAGTTGGCATATTAACAATGCAATAATAATGACTGGTCAACGACTAATTTGTTATTTGCATTTTTGTCAGTTGTTTAAGAACAACTTTTATTCGCTGAATCAAAAAATCACATTTGTGTTGCCCAATCAGGTCAAGCTTTTGAGCTATGGTCACATGTCTTTTCTTACGTTTTTGTTCACAAGTACGCATGTGTGGCGCAGGTCAGATTATCAGTTCGAGTTATCTATTACTATTTTGTACCACATTTGTTATGCATCTGCATAAAATAGGGTCGTCAAGAAGATAGTGCGGGAATAAGTCCGACGTGGTTTGCGACATATGTGGAGAATTGATTATAGCTCTTAATAGGAAGCACGTCACAAGTTTCATAAGGCGGGCTTACCATGATTATATTGGTATGAAATCTGCTGATCAGGATAAAGCTTGGGCGCCACACATAGTGTGCAAAGAATGCACCAAGACTCTATGTGGGGGACAAATTGCAAGAGTAGTTTGAACTTTGGAAATTCCATGATGTTAAGGGAGCCGAAAAAACTATGTCACAGACTGATACTTCTGCGCTGTTCATGTGAAGGGGACCAACAGAAAGAACCGTGGCAGCCTCAAGTATCCTCAACCTAAATCAGCACGTCGTCCTGTAGCTCATTTTGATGAAAGTCAAGTGTCTATCTTCTAAGAACTTCCTGACATTAAGGACGAAGATGCCTCCCGTGTCGAAGGACATGAAGAAGAAGAAGAAGAAGAAGAAGAAGAAGAAGGAGCGGTTCATTTAAATGATGCTTCACATCCATTTTCTCAAAAAGATTTTAATGATCTACTTCGCGATTTCAGCTAGTCAGAGGACTCTGCACAATTGTTGGCATCCAGATTAAGGGAAAAAACTCCTCTCTGACAGCGATCGCATCAGTCTGTACCGCGACATGCATTAATAGTACCTCCATCCTTTTATAAGTGCTGATATTGTGCAGATGTTGCTCAAGCTTTGAGGGCCACAGTACGAACCCAAAGATTGGAGACTGGTCATTATCAGCAGCAAGCGATCACTTAAATGTGTTATGCTACACAACAGCAAGCAGTTTGCCTTTGAAACATGACTGGCAAGATAAACTCCATATTTTCATATATCGACCGGTTTCGCGGGAACATGATTTCAATAAGTGACAGGATGAGAGATTCCATCAGGACATGTAATAGATGAAGACCAGCTATCAGGGTGGCTGGGACGCAGTCATGATGGCTGACTAGTGTTGGAATATGAAGGGAATCCTTCCTGTCACTGATCATTCCAGGAGTTCTAAAATACTGAAGTTCAAGTAATGAAGTTTTTACAATGGTGAAGCAACATGCGATGAACGTGTACATACTTACATCAATGCCCACCATTAAGATGAGAGTAATCGATATTTCCATCAGGTAAGCGATATATGTTGTTGAAAACTATTTTATTCTCTTAAAAACATATTTAGGATGATATAAGCTGATGTTTTTCAAATCTAATTAACACACACACATGACCTTATGGAGAGAAAATTACGCCATTTCCCGATTAGCAGTGCAAAAATGCTCTAAATCAGTTGTAGAAATCTAGACAACATTCAAAAAGTAAAAAATGCTTGTCAAGTGTTATCAATATTGTAATCTTTATACATTAAGTTCATATCATTATTAGTGTTTGACTTACACTGTTTGCGTTAATATTCTATTTCAAATAGTTTATTCGGAACCCAGTTTCATAGATTAAAATTATAGAGAGATGGCCCTGAACTCTAAGTAAACAATGCTTTTAAAAATTAGAATAATCAAAATGAAACCGACACTATAATGTGTCTTCCTTAAAATAATGAAAGTCAGACGATCTGTTTACTCTAATACTTTACAGATTACCAGGTTACTTCAAACGAGTACATACATCTTTTATAATCTTATACGAAAATCACTTATATAAAAGCAATAAAATATAATTTTATTATCGAAATTTTGATGATAAAAAATAAAATTTCATTGGGGCAGATATATGTATATCCGCGGAATGTTTACCCTTACTCTCTTTTTCTCATGTTACAGTAAATTTAACTCCACAGACGTCAAAACACTTTTCAAAGTATAGTAACGGAAATATTTCAGAATTCAATCTTAATAAACCGTTTCTCTCTTTTATTTAGTTTCATATTTATGTATTCTCTTTTGTTCCTACACGTATTATTTTCTGAAGGCATGGATATTCTGATTGATGAATGAGCTGTCCATAACCCGGAAAAGCTATGTTTAATTAATTGTGAATAATATTACAGAAAAACAATTTAATGCATTATGCCAATGTAATGTGTATACCTAAAACATTACAAGAAAACTATATCCTAATAATATCTACTTTTTCATAATAAAGATACGCCTATATGAAATATATTTAACAATACTTCATACAAATCTATAATAGTCACTTTCTCATAATTATTTGATACTTTCTAAGGAATGTTGTAGATACATATACTTACATGAGTGAAACGCATATAGTAATATGTTTTTCTTAAATTAACATAATGCACGTTTTAATTCATCAGAAGTGTGTCTTAAAGATATAAGATAGAAGAATATTATGAAATACTAAATAGTGTATATACCTTTCTATGAAAATAATTATATTGCCGTACATTACCTACAATAAAAGTAATATTGTAATGGATAATTCCGGTTCGATAATTTCTGTAGACTAGTATTCTCTCTTAAAATTAGTAATTATTCATTGAATATTAAAAAAAATATTTATATATGTAATGTGGAATACATACATATTGCCATGTGGTGTTCTCTATACATGTATAATTGTCTAAAAGGCTTCGAAATATATATATATATATATATATTTATATATATATATATACATGGATTTTGTTATTTAAATGTTGAATTAAATTAAAGATAATTGAATTATCATTTAATATCATTTAATAATATTCTATCGTGATAATATGCAACTCAATATATTAAATAGAGCGATCAATTCTACAAATGAAAAATAAGAATAACAAACTGTAAATATACAACATTTATTAGAACATCAAAAGTTCAGAGCAAGGATTTTCATATCTTTAATCCATGGATGTTCAAGATAAACTCTTTTCATAAAAGGAAAGAGAAAAATGCACAATGTAATTGAAAATATTATCAGCAAAATTCAACTTTGAACATTTCACATACACCAAAACGAAATAAAGACCAAAAAGTAAATGTTATGTTGAGATGAGAGCGTAGAGTCAGTGTGGACGCCATCAAAACACACGTCACAAATAAAACAGATGTCATATTGGAAATAAAAGTTTGAAAAAGCATAATACAAAAAGTGTTTAGTAATCCAAATGTTTGTGTAAAGAGGCTGATATTTAGATGGCAATTGGTGAAGTCAGGTTTATCTTGTTTATGCAGTAGTTTGGTATTGGAATTATCCGTTTCACAGAGTTCAGAATGAAGTTTGTTTGTAGAGTTCAGTATATATCAAAGTGTGCATTACGAAAACCTCTTGCTCCCTGGTTAATCAGTGTATCGATAAGTTATAGATATGGATTTAGATCCGATATTTTTCAAGCCGGAGCGGATTGAAGGTGTTGCTTGTAGACAGTGTCGAAAACAACTATTTGCTTGCTGGTATGGAAAGGAATATTAGCTGTTGGTAGTTGGGGCAACGGATGCAGAAGGGGCGTAGGGAATCAAAGATGGGTAAACAGGTATGTATATATATATACCCATGTATATATAAATATATATATATATATATAGATAGATGTAGATATAGATATATATATAGATACACACACACACAAATGCATATATGCATACACGCATATAAAATATACGCAAATATACTACTGTGTAAATATATATTTTTACATTTTCTTTTTGAGTAGCTAGCAGAATGAATGTTAGGGTATGGGTGATGGGATCTTAGGCGGTCAGCATCAAGCTGTACGGTATTTATGGTTGGCGGACGGGAGGTGTTTATATTTTGCCAAGGTGAAAAAGTAAATATAGAGAGTGGGGTAGATTAGAAGGATATGAAGGGAATTTGAGAACAAATAGTGTTTGTATTGGCGTGTTAAACGTCAAGGGCTAGAGTAATTGTGTTAAAGTTATCTTGAAAAATGTATATATATATATATATATATATATATATATATATATATATACGTGTAAGTAATGACACGCATAGCATAGGTATTTACTGTATCCATGCTTTAAGTTGTTACACTAGAAAACGCATAATTGAATTAAACAATATTTTGGATGAAAGTCAATAGTATATATAAAAACAGTATCTACCATAAGTGAGCACATCCAACGAATTTTGTTTACTTTTTACTTCATAGAACTTTAATTTTTCGTAAGATTTAAATGAAACTCGATGTGAACATAGCCATGTAGTGGTTTACCAGCTTTATAAACTATGAAGGAACAAATATATTTTCAATGCAAAAAGAATTGAACAAAAACATTTGGAACAAGTAACAAAAAGTGAGTACACATGAGCATTTTAAACAAATAATTTTATTTTTAATTCTTTGTATGGCCTCCATTGTTATCAATAACAGCAGACAACCTTCTAGGCATTGATTCGACTAGTTTATGGCATGTGTCCGCCGGAATTGCGTTCCATTCACACTTGATGACCTCCTTCAGTTCGTTATAATTTCTCGGATTTTTCCCTTCAATTTTCCGTTTCAGATGCCCCCACAAATGCTCTATTGGGTTCAAATCAGGTGACATACTCGGCCATGGTAAGGTATTCACCCGTTTACTGTCTATGAACGCCTTCGTAGCCCGAGACGTGTGCTTAGGGTCATTATTTTGCCGGAAAACTCCACGTCTGCCAACACTTGTTAGACTTGGTAACATTTGTTCCTCCAATATCTGGCAATAGAGTTTGAAATCCATTTTTCCTTCGATGAAAGCAAGTTTTCTGATCGAACTAAGAGGAGCACTAAACAACTAATAGAGGGAAACAGACGTCGGAGTTATGCTAGCATCGCAGAAGGAATTTCGTACTTTATTTGCGGTCTTATCTGCAGATTGCTCGCTGGTTTGAAATCGTATAAGCCAGTGTATAGCTTTACATAACGATTATATGTGCTGCAAATACTGTGTTATTTGAATAGTTGATCAGGATTTACTTGTACGGGGAAGTATCCTCATGTCAGGTTGTCCTGACAAACCCTTGTACAAAGAGACCGACGAAACTCAAGGGTAGTGTTTAGTAGGTAATTCGAACTCACATATTACGTGATGGAAATATTTGTGTATAATAAATTCGAGCAAACACGTTTAATATACATATAACAGTCAGATACACGTGTAAGCTGTAACCAATTTAAATACTATAATCAACGTTATTTACAGAGGTTGACTTAAGGAAAACTAACGCTTCCCCCGTTACTCTACCTTCATGATAACACTACTTTACCTATATATATATATATGAAGGAGTAAAACATGTCTTCCTCTCATGTGTTGTATAAACACTGTAAGATTTTAAGTTACGTCCTCTACTCATGTGAGTCAATTTATCTGTTATTTTAATGCTTTATAATTATTTACCTTAGGTCAAGATCAAAAAGGTTATCTAAGATTACGCTTTATACATTTTGTAATCTGATTTAAAATTAAAAGACTATGAAGAATTCAGTCATTTTATAAATTACTAATGAAGAGCTGGTATATGTTTGATTGCAAATGGAACTATACTAGTACTATAGTTAATGGCATACTGTACTTACTTTTTATTCTAAGTTAGGGATCATAGTATATGTTCTCCTGTTATTGATTATCCTCCTCGTCATTGCCTTATAAATTTGGGAGATGCCGGATAGAGTTATATATGTTAGTTTCTCATGAGATTAACAGCCTAGTCATAACATTTTCCTTTTTATTTGATGTAGTATAATATATTTTCTATGTTATTGTCATGATAAAATCCTCTTAGGAATTGCCATCATTTTCGTAGATAGTTATTTTTTATCTCAGGCATTACTACTTTCATTTGTGGCGTAGTGTATTATCGGTTATGTCGTAATGATATTAACCTCTCAAGCATAACCTTGGTTTTAGGAGGACACTTTAGTATCTTTTCTACTGTCATGAAATGTTTTCTTGGGCATTACCTCCTACTTTGGGAAACAAATCATAGTGCGTGAACAAAACATTGACTCAATTGGCCTTTATTAGAGGAAGCAAAGTTTACAGTATATGTATATATATATATATATATATATATATATATATATATATATATATATATATATATATATATATATATATGTATGTATGTATGTGTGTGTGTGTGTGTGTGTGTATTTAGGCAGCAAATCATTATTTATGCAGGCTTCATTGAATACTACGGATGTTTCTTTTTTATTATCTTCGTTAATATCTTCTCGGTGCGGCGAACGAGTTTTCGGTTACGGATGGTAGTTTCAACATGATGACTCCGGTCGTCGTTTCGTCGGCCATCACTCAAACGCTTTCGATTTCGCAGTTGTCATCAGGCGTTGTGTCTTCTTTTTATTCTTCGTGCTGTTATCTTTTTATAGTGTTTTTTATTTTTTATTTTTACTATGGAAGGCAGGTAGGGCGTTAGTGCCAGTATTAAATAATATTTTGTTAATGTTGCGTTGCAGTTTTTTATTTTATATATAGGGTTTCAAGGAGTTTTAGTCGGCGTGTACAATTAATTTTATGGGTGATTTCAGTGTGAGTTGTTAGTATTTTCTTATTTTGGCATGTTGTTTAGTTTTTTGTGTGAGATAATTTGTCGTTCAATAGTGGTTGTATCGTTTAGGTGTTACGCAAGACGTCGGTAGATGGTTGTTGTCGTGTGACTAATTTAGTTGCTGTATGTTTCCGTTTGAATATTAGAAAAAGATTCATCGAATGGGCATTGGAATAAATATCGCACGTTTGTTTAGATTGGGGGAATTAATAGTGTTATTGTTTTAGATATAAAGTTTTAAGTTTTTGATTTTTTGTAGTAATTTTTTTATTTGATTTTGTTGTTTTTCGATAGGTGTAATGTATCTGTTTATTATTTTTGTAGTATACGGTAAAGTGTCATTTTTATTGTTGATTTTATTCGGATTTTCCTAGTGTAGGGGGGTTTAATATGGTTTCATTTGTTTGTCAAATATTCTATTAGGGCAATTTTTATAAATTAGGGTTAGTTTTATGCTGGTTAGTTCTGTGTATAATGTGTTTTTGGATGAGGATATTGCGTGCGCGAGGTGGAGAAGGTGTTTTTTATGAACAACGAGGTATGATAAATCGTTTAAATCTGTTATTTTATTTTCATTGACGTAAAAAGTTATCGTATAAATAAAGCAAATATATTATGAATCGATCCGCGTTTACTTTAAATGTGTCGTTTATGATAGAGAAGCTTATTTGATTTCTTAATAAACCGGAATATCAAACGATCATTATTTATAAAAAAGTTATGTCTGAAGCAGACACAATCCACTTATTGAGTCGACACTTCCCTTTGAATATACAAAGTTACGGCACTTTGAGGCAGGCGAAGGAGAAAAAAACATTTACGGTAAACTGTGTTGTTGATACATTGAGTCAACCATCCCTGCCCCAGCGCTACCATCGACCGGTCAGGTTATTTCCCAAGTCTGGACACTTAATCAAATGTACATACAATTTTATTTTGATTGAATATAAAAATGCATATCACATATAAAAGCATTCTCTGACTCAACGGCGTAACAAATCGTCGACTAATTTCAATCAGTAAAACAGAATACAATGACCGACTTTCTGAAGATCCGTCCGATGAATTTGTGTTTTTATCGAAGTACATGCTATTTAAAAAAATAGGCATAGTATATATGTTGTCTGACGATATGTTAACAGCTCTGATGGAAATCCATAGGAGGATTTAAATTAGACGAGTTTTGGCACAAAAATGCCTTTTTAAACTTTCTGTGTGACGGATTTATGGACGGGTCGAACTAACGAATCACACATCGTATGCTATACAACTATTCGGTTTTATGTGCATTTTCATATTCCGCAGTATCCTCCATTTATTCCTCTACGTTTACCGATTTTAATTCTTGCTTATACTAAAGTGTTACAAGGCGCCAGACGGACATGACTTCTTATAGAGATGCAAGGATGAAGAGGGAAAGAAGAAAATGAACAAGTATGTAATCTACTCTGCGTGTATCGTAGATTGCGACGCCGCATGATAAGGGATATTCCAATTATATTGAAGCAGGAATCAATAAATATATATCTCCACATCGATAATAGTGGGAATGCCGACAGAGAGGGTTAATTTGGTATTGATCTTACACTTTCTGTTTCTGTCTCATGTTTTCATCTGCAAGGTTGGGGTTCTCGTATTTATAGATCTTTAGATTGCTAATAACGTAAGAAGCGTCTATTACTTTTTACATGGTATTTCAAAGTGTTTAGCACATATTTTCACACGCACAACAAGGCACATATACATGATCATCACCACACTCAACCGCGTATAACTTATATGTATACCAATTTCCTGAATTAATACAACAATATATTGTCAGAGTTTGTCATCGTTATTATTTAATTTCATGAATCAATATCTGATTCTTGCAAGATGTTTTTTTTTGTTATTCCGTATCTCTTGTGATATATTTTACTAAATATTTTTTCGCGTCTGTCTTTTTTCATATACTGATGGCTAACCAATTTCAAGGCTCGGTAACCACTCGAGGTTAAAGGTTTAACATATCGTCAACTACACGATGATCACCGCCGCCAGGGGGCTTGAAACCACTGGTGTAAAGGATATATCATTACAAAGAGTAATTGATTACTAAAAATAACAGCTCGACATGTATTTGTTTACATAAAACTTGAAGACGACAATGCTGCAGTATGTTGGTAAGCAGACTCGTGGTATGTTGTTCCATAGATGTGATATTATGAGAAATAATCTTTGTTTATGTAGGTTTCGTTTTTTCGACTGTTAAACGAAAGAAATAAAGAAAGTAATTTACTGTTTTTTTGGCTAGACAAGTTCTTGCTGTGAATGTTTTAAAAGAGAGCGCCAGGAATCGGAACTCAGTCGAGTACCTACCATGAACATAACAATACATTAGAGAGTTGCTACTAACATCTCTTGTGATTTCAAGAAACTGTGTGGACGAGAAAAGATCCTCACTCACTAAATTGCGAAGTCGATCCTGTAAAATGCATGAAAACATGAATGTCTAAAATTGAATGAGAAATTGAATGACCAAACATAAATGACATATGAATAGAAAAGTGGATAACAAGGAATGAAAAGGGAATTAAAGACATTGACTGATGAAAACGAATGTACAATTAATGATGACCATGAATGCTACAAATGAATTTAAATTGAAAGAAAAAATGAATGATAACTGAACGAAAAATAATGAATGTTAAAAATTGAATACAAAATAATGAATAAAAAATAATGAATAAAAAAGTAAATGAAACACTAATAAAAATCAGTGAATGAAAAAAGTGAATGAAAAATGAATGATCAAAATTGAAAGTAACAAATTATAGGTACATAATCAATTAAAACAATTAATTAAAAATGAACAAAAATAATGAAGTAAAAAATTAATTAAAAATGAATTAAAATGTAAGAATGAAATAATAATAAAGAAAAGAAATAAAATCGAAGAATGAAACATTAATTAAAATATCCATTAAAATCAGTGAAAGAATAATATAATTAAAAAGGAATAGAACACCTATGAAAAACTGGGAAACAAATTAATAAGAAAATAAATGAAAATAATGAATGAAAAATAAATGAAAAACTGAATAAAAAAAGAAAGAAATGAAAAAAATGAATGAAAAACTAGACCACTACTCGAACTTTCGACTTTTACTACAGAATCGTGTGAAAAAAGGGTGTGGCTTTAATTGAGAAACACTTGCTTCACTAGGATCTTATAGCAAGAAAAAGTGCGGCTGCAGTTTGATTAACTCTTACGTCACTACATAGTCATGATCAGAATAAATGTTCTTGTATAAAATAGTATGATAGAAAACAGTGATGTTATTTTGCAAGGGCAATGTCGCATTAAAACAAACTTAGGCTATCCAGGATATTGAGCCCTTTTGATTGATTAACCTATACCACTTGCTAGATATGGTAATGTATTATTACTATTATGAATTCCAGGCAACACCATGCACTTTGTAATATACAACATAATAACATTTGGCAAATGAGTTATTTCTCCCTGGTAACGCTACATTCAACAACTTCTGCTCGATCTAGGATATTGAAAACTTTTGACTGTGACTTCCGGGAAACAACATTATAAAACATACAGAAGTCGTCATACTGGGCAAAACTGCGCTTAAACACACATACTCTAAAATATAGAGCACTGTAATGAACACTTATGGGTTACTACTTGCTCTATCTTGAATCTTGAGCACTTCGATTTAGTGCTCCAAGCGTATACGACGATATTAAAAAAAAAACAGAGAAGTTATTTATCCCGGACAACACTGCATTTACATATACTTGCTACATTTGGGATATAAAGTACTTTTTAAAATAAATATACCTCCAGAGCACTACCAAAAGAAAAGTTTATTCCTCTTCCCCTTATCTTTCAAGTAAGACATTAAAAAAGTACACTTTAGAGGGATGAAGAGAAGTACTGACACAACCCAAGTAAAATCTAGGAGGCATCCAGAGCACTACTGAACTTATATATAATTGATAAAAATATGTCTTCAAATAGCGTACTCATGTCGCATATATTGTTTCTGAATTCGACGAGACCTTCATAATACTACTAAAAACCTTATCTTCAAGCTTCGGGCCACACCACTCACTTCCGTATGAAAGTAAAGTAACACTAAATGAAATGTAGAATTAGCATCTATTAATTTTGAAATAAAGATGCAGATACATCCCCTGTATAGAAATGCGTTTGCCTTTTACCCCCACCCCACCTCACTCAAGAGAAATGATGTTTTCTCGAAGATTTCAAGGAATAAAATATAAAGTGTGTTTTTTTTCGTATTAACACCGGTTTTACATTTTCGATTTCAGCTATCGCGACCATAGGCAAGTGGATATATTCTATTTTACCATCAAATAATTTATTGAAAACTAATTGTCATTTGCGAAAAAAATCATCCAGCCTAAAATATAATGATGGATGTTTAGGTTTGATTAACACCGGTTTGCAATTGGCGATCTAATATATGGCGGCCATCGAAAAGTAGATATCTTCTATATTACTATACACCAAATTATTAAAAAAAAAAAATATTTTCGAAATAAAATACCAGTTGTCGATTTAGCAACCGTTGCTTAACTACACACTATTCTGGTATTATATATATATATATATATATATATATATATATATATATATATATATATATATATATATATGAAAGTACGGTAATGTGCTAATCTATGCACATTGCATTAGCAGTTATTATATATGTCAGTAATACCATTAAACTGAAGCCATGTGCTAAGCTATGTGCATTGCATTATCATGTATCGTATATATCGTCGATAAAATGAAACTGCAGTAATGTGCTCAGGGATGTATATTGAAGTATTGGTTATTATATATATATATATATATATATATATATATATATATATATATATATATATATATATATATATATATGTATATATTAATGGTACCATGAAACTACAGTAATGTGCTCAGCAATGTATATTGCAGTATCTTGTATGTATATATATATATATATATATATATATATATATATGTATATGTATGTATGTATATATATATATATATATATATATATATATATATATATATATATTAGTATAAAATTGAGTCAAATGGCCAAAAAGAATATGATCTAACCAATTATATATATATATATATATATATATATATATATATATATATATATATATATATATATATATATATGGATGATACTATGTAGCTGCAATAATGCGCTTAGCTATTTCATTTATTGTATACAATATGATGAAATAATAGTGATATGTGCTAAGCTATTATCATTTCTTGTATACAATATTATGAAATCAGATTGTAAAATTGTTTATCTCGGGCGACGCCGCGTCTAAACAGACATTATTTATCTATTGTCGTTAGCACTTTTGTCATAAAAAATGCATTAATATATTATTATTAAACTTCTTCTACTTCTTCTTCTTCTTCTTCTTCTTCTTCTTATTATTATTATTATTATTATTATTATTATTATTATTATTATTATTATTTGTACTCACTAGGAGTTCTCACACAGATCATCGTCAGTGATGGCTCACCGACTACAAACAGTATTATTTCCTGGAGTATGAGTGAAAACAAGCCTCCCCAGATGTCCAGTATTCTTCACTTCTTTTCGATAACGATGCGGTATCACAACAACCTATTACCATTGATTTCTCGCTGGTAAAGACAATTAGTCTTCTCTGGGATTTGAGTGGCTATAAGCCTCCCCAAGGCCCCATCATTCTCCGCACTTTTCCAGTGGAGGTCTGGTTTGTGCTGTCCCTCCTCCGCCTACTCATTTTTTTCGACCCTCTACACATATTTTGTCTTGTGTCAGCCTAGGCCGGCACCAGTTTCTTGCATTTTTTTAATTATTTAAAAAAAAATGTACTTTTTTATGGAGAGAAGGAGGAAGCTTATGGTGTTTCTTTAAATTTCTGTTCCTTGGTTCATTTGTGTGTGGTGATAGCTGATGCTGGTGTAATTTATTGGGCGCTAGATTATGAAGTGATGTTTCTTGCGGTTTTTTTCCTTGGTCCGTGTTGTCGTGTTCTTCGTGTGGTTTTGTTTTCTCCCTGCCGTAAATTCCTTGTGACTAGTTACCCTTTGTAGCTTATGCGGGTTGGTTTCTGCATTCGAGGGTTTTCCTTAATATTGCAGCTATTTTGAGTATTGCCGTCTTTTGTATGGTTTCAATAGTCCCTTTGATTTCAATTTCTCCCAGTCTTTTCTCCAGGTTTTGGGGGATTGTTTCTAGTGCTCCTACGGTTATTGGTATTATATTAACTTTCTTCATGCTTCATATTCCTTTCAGTTCTCTGGCTAGTTCTGTGTATTTACTTTTTCTGTGTATTTGATCTTCACTCTGTGTCTGCTGGAACGGCGAAGTATACGATTTTACAAGAGTGTTCCTTCTTGTCGATTATAATAAAATCAGATATCCTTGCTTGTATAGGTTTATTTGTTTGTATATCCATATCCCAGAGGATGTTGTGTTTCGTTTTCCAGTAGTGTTTCTGGTTAATGTTTGTATCATTTGTCTGTGTATTCGAAATTCAATTGTTTTCATAGTTCCCAGTGTATTACTTTCCCAACACAGCCATGTCTGTTATTGTGTTCGTTTTGGGCAAGTTTGCTAAATTAACTTATTATATGATTTACTGTTTCGTATCTTTGGCCAAACACTGCATTTTCTGTTATTCTGGGTTTTATCTATTTTAGCTTTACTGCTATTTGTCCCAATCGCATGTTTCTGTGCAGAAAAGATTCCGTTTCTCTGTTCAAGTCCTCTTTTCATAGCTATGTCCGGCTATTTTCGTTGGTTTCTTCTCTTGTGAGTCTTATGACGCGTCATTGTAGTTTTTTTTCTTCCCATTTTTCTTTTCTTGTCTGTTTGTGTTCAGTTTCGATGCTTCCTGCGTTGTTCGTTGGAGCGGTGTCTCTTGCTGTGATGATCAACCTTTCTGTTTTCTAGTTTATGTATTTCCCCAGATCTTGTAGTGTAGTCCACAGAGTCTTCTATACTTACCAGTCCTCTTCTCCATTGGTTTCTCTTCACGTAGAGTCTGTCTGTATGTCTTTTGGAGGTAGTGCATTGTGCATTGTCATTGATATCTTGTTCTCTGGTCAAGGTGCCTGAGTTCTTCTTTTGTCTAGCTTATGAATTATCTAGAGTATCTTATTAGTGATATTGTACCGTTATCTATTCATTTTATTATGTTTCGGCTATATAATCTTGTTTCTTAGAGGTTTCTTGTTCTTTTTAGATATTATTTTCTAAACTTATTTTACATTTCTGTTAGTGTGATTGTGTCTGCTCTTAGAAATCCCTAATAGTTATAGCTGGCTTGTTCGCCTAGTGCCAACATCTGCTTTTGTCTTTGTAGTTCCATGCTCTTAGTCGTCTGCAGCGTTCCATGTTCATTTCTTTGAATGAACACTTTTCCATTTCGAATCCATGCCATAGATATGTTAATTCTCTTACTTTTGAATTCCTACGCGATCTTTTGATCTATGTGTAACAAATTATGCGCCCTCTTTTCCTTTTCTGCCATCCTTTATGTTCCTCAGTGAGTAGTCCATGGTTGTTCATGGACTGATAAATTTGCTCTCTCAGTTGTGCCTTTAGGATTTACCACCTTGTTGGTAAGCATGCTATTGGTATGTAATTGTTTTAGGGCGTTCTCTACTTAGCGTGTTTTTGTATGAACGCTGTCCTTCCTTTAGCCATCCACGATGGGACGTTTGTTTTATGGGTACATCATCTCAGTTTCTGTGCAAGCCTTTTATGTAGGGTCGTGAATTTCTTGAACCAGTACGCATGTATTTCATCGTGGGCTGGTGCTTTCAAGTTTGCCATTTTTGTTGTCTTACTAGTTTCTTGATAACTTTCTGTTTCTGTTCCTTTTTTATTTCCTGTACTTTATCTCTCATGTTTTTAAAGTTATTTATCATTTTTGTTTGAGCTTATTCCCATATATTGTTTCAGAAATGTTTTGTTTCTGTCGGGTTCGGTTGTTCTGTTGTTGTTCTGTCTCCGTTTACGTATTTGTAAAACTGGCTGTCTTTGTTTACAAAGGTCCTGTTCTGTTTGTACTTTTCCGACTTGTATCTGCATCGTCTCAATCTTCCTTATTTTGCTGCTATATTTTGTTTTAGTTCTTAATGTTTCGTATTTAGACTTTCCTTGCGATTTAGATGTCTGCTCTTCTATCGTTTACTGTTCTCTTTTATCCTGTTTAAAATTTTAGCTTGCTTTTGAAGTTTGGTGATCTGCGTGTCCAGTCCGATCTCACATCCAAATTTCGTCTGTCAATTCTTTTGTACAGTCTTTTTTTCTCTTTTTCAATTACATTAGTATTATTAGCATTACTATTTTATTAGTATTATGACTATTAGTATTGTTGTTCTTATTATTATTATTTCATAGTAGTCTAAACTTTTGGATGCTTTCAGATGGAGTTTTTTTTGAACATCAAGTCAATTCCTTTTATCTTAGACATTCAAGCTGCCTTAAGACTTTCGCTATTCCTAACAGGCAGGCCTCATGCAAAATTGTAAAATAAATTATCTCGTCAATCTGTTAAGCCATTTATGGTGGCCTTTCGTTATGGATCCAAACATTTCAATTACAATAAGAATCGCCTTTTACTTCTTTACATTTTTATAGTCTAACTGATTCCTATTTTAGATCTTGATATTTACGTTTTCGTGTCTGTTCTCTTGCATTGTGATATCAAAGGGGTAGACTATATAATGATTCAGCTAGTTCTCTTGTTTTTGTTTAGAAAAATTAAGTCGGGTTTTGACTGTTCACGAACCTTAACAGTCTGTATGCGCATGTCTAAAATATATTTCAAATTGTCGTTTTCCTAGTACCGCTTCTCATTTTGTCCAATTCATAAAGTTTGCATATATTCCATTTTGTACAATAGCGACTTTTTCGTGTCTCAATTTTGTTATACTGGAGTTGTGCTAGCATTGGGTATTCATATACGGTATGCGCTAAGGGTTATTCCCTTTCATTAAATAATTGGCATATCTGTAATTCTGCAGTTTTGTAAATGAAAAGTTTGAGGAATCTAGTACGGGTTACTTATTCATGGGTAGCTATTTAGGTGGTTTCAGTAGATATTTTGATATCACTCTTGACCAACCAATCCCAGCTCTTATTATCTTTAAATGTAGTATTCTTAAATAATACACCGTGTAGTTGCTTTGCAAATAATTGTAACCCTCTCTCCTGTAACCTTTGATTCTTTTTAACTTCAGTTCTTAGTCTTTGTTCTCTTTTCACCTTCACGAAGAAAGATTATCATTACTTTCACAAATACTTTTATGATGACAACATCTTTACAACAAAGTACATATGCATCTCCTTTATTGCAAAAGCTCCATGAATTGGTATCCACATATTTTAGTTCATCTACATTCCAGTCAAGTATGCCGCAGTATATCGAATGCATTGATTGCATATATTGTATTTGTACTGTAGTGGTGCGATTTAAGAATACTCTTTACTCTTCTTTTGAACTCAGCTGTGACCTGGTTTTTCATTTCCTTATTATTAATCGTATCCGCATCTAGAATTCCCAAGTATCTGTAACCTATTTCACTGTCTACATCTTTCATCTGATCTGTTGTTGGGTCTTGAAGTCCATTTGAATGGACAAGTTTACCCCTTTTTATAACAACGATTCAAGATATTTCTTAAAGTTGTTTGTATGTTGGGGGCTATTCCGAAAATCTACAGGCATTTGTATATCCATGAATGATGAGCCATGTCAAATGCTTTATTATAATCCACCCAACCCATGGTAAGAGTTGAAGTTCTTCGTTGGCAGTTTCTCAGGATTATTATATTAGTCAAAAGCTGATATTTGGTGCCATGTGATATTTTTTGGCAGCGATCTTGTTTTTCATGCAGCAAATCCTGGTTAAATGACCATAAATACGTTCAGACAATATGCTCGTGAAATGTTTCCGCATAACTGAGAGGCAAGTGATCGGTCTAAAGTTTCACCCCCTTTTTTATGTTATGATCAAGACTGTTCGTCAGACATTTATGAAAGCTACCTGCCGTCAAACAGTCATTTATTATTCTGCATATGTGGGTGAAAGTTGCATGTTTTTAAACCAGTATCCTCATGTCCAGGTGCTTTCCAATTTGAAAGCTATTTAACCCTCTCCTTCAGCATCTCAACGGTGACTGTTATATTCGTTTGTCCTTCTACTCTAGAGAACACCTCCCTTTCAATAGTTTGCCTCATACTGCAGCGTCTTGATGCTTTACTTCCTTTTCTCAAATGCCTTTCCAGAATGCACTAGATTGTTAACGATAAAGTATAACGGCATGCTTTTTTTCAGTTCTTCGAGTTGTTGAAAAAAGAAGTTTCATGTTGTTCTCAAACAGTCTGTTTTCCCGATACTTCTCAATTATGTCGCTGTAATATTGAACTTACGCAGTCTTAGCCACGACTCGCTGTTCCAGAGCTTCAATTACACACTGTAAACATTTTCGGTGTATGTAAAACTTACGGATTAGTCTTTCATTAGCGCTCTCGCTTTTGAGTTTGCCATTTTCGATAGCTTGTACTTCACTTAAATCATTTCTAAGTTGTTTTATCTGCCCATTTAGACGTTTCCTCATTCTTTTTCGCGGTTTTATACTTCCAGAAGATTTTATACAGTATCAAAAACAGTTTTACCAATGTTATTACACTGATCAAGATTATTAATCAATAAAAATAGACAAACGCCATTCACTTTTGTATTGACAGTTTCAAGTCACTCTCTATTTACACATCTTAGGTTCAGCAGCTGTTCTAAATTGCCAGATCGTAGCGTCACGTCTAATACACTGTAAATATGAATACCTTTTTCTGTCATCACATGTTCTATCATATGCTTTACGATTTCATCTGTGGAAACAGCCTGATTATCATTAGTTACAATATCTTCCCTCTCGGAGTTTGCTGTTTTTATACAATTAACTTTTCTTAAACTAATTCAAGTTTATGTATCTTACACGCTTGTACAAGTCTTTTTTCCTATTTCCCCTTTTTAGTTATTTAATTTAATAGTAATTCATTAGTTCTAATCATCCGGGCTTGTCCTGCAAGTTTTGTTCTGATACTTCAAACAGACCTAGCTCATTCTAGGTTTTGTGCATAAACTGTTTATATCGTCTCTTAAGAGGATCACGCTTCAAGTAAACATCCATCAGAATTCCATTTAAAGTTTAGTCCAATTAGTTCGAGGTGTAGTGTTATTGTTTCGAGGCTTTCGCTGGATGACGGCTTAGGAAGCATCGTTCGTTCCCCGTCGGTTTTGGGGCATGTACTTGACATTTTGGACCCACATATGTAGCTTTCACTTCGATAATTTTTAACACTCATATTTAAATAATATGACGAATAGTTTGTGTAAGGTTTTCTTTCCTTATTATTTTGTTTGAGATACCATCTCTAAGAGAGTTGCTACGACCCAATCCTGGCCATGAAATAGAGTTATGACTTTCTTCATGTTCCATATTCCTTTCAATTCTCTGGCAAGTTCAGTATATTTGCTTCTCTTTTCCGTCTCTTTGATCTTCACTCTGTGGTCTGCTGGAACGGCAAAGTCCACGATTTTGCAGGATTTTTCTTTCTTGTTGATTATTATCATATCCGGTCTCCTTGCTGTTATGGGTTTGTCTGTTTGTACATTCATATCCCATATGATTTTGTGTTTTTCGTTTTCTAGTATAGTTTCTGGTTTGTGTTTGTACCGTTTTCTTGCATATTCGAAATTCAGTTGTTTGCACATTTCCCGGTGTACTTCTTTCCCCATGCTGTCATGTCTGTTCTTGTATTCCCTTTGTGCTAGCTTGCTGCATTCACTTATTATATGATTTATCGTTTCGTCTTTTTGTCCACACAATCTGCATTTGCTGTTTTCCTGGGTTTTATCTATCTTTGCTTTAATAAAGTTTGTCCTAATCGCATTGTTCTGTGCGGCCGTCAGCAGAGATTCCGTTTCTCTGTTCAGGTTTCCTTTTCTTAGCCATGCCCAGCTGTTTTCATTGGCTTCATCGCTTGTGAGTCTTATAAAGCGTCCATGTAGTTGTTTTTCTTCCCACTTTTCCTTTCTTGTCTTGTTGTTTCTGGGTTCAGTGCTTCCGGGGTTGTTTGTTGGGCTGGTGTCTCTTGCTGTGGTGATCAGTCTTTCCGTGTTCTGGGTTACATATTTCTCCAGCTCTTTTTTGGTGTCTTCCACACAGTCTTCTATACTTACCAGTCCTCTACCTCCTTCATTTCTTTTCACGTAGAGTCTGTCCGTGTCGTCTTTTGGGTGCAGTGCATTGTGCATAGTCATTAGTTTTCTAGTTCTTTGGTCAAGGTTCCTGAGTTCTTCTTTGGTCCAGCCTATGAATGGTCCAGAGTATCTTATTAGTGATACAGCCCATGTGTTTATCCCTTTTACTAGGTTTCTGCTATATAGTTTAGTTTCTAAGAGTTTCCGTTCTTCGTAGATATTCTTTTCCAATCTTCTCTTTCATTTCTGTATATTTGATTGTGTCTGCTTCCAGAACTCCCAGGTATTTGTAACACTCTTGTTCTCCTAGCGCCCTCATCTCGTCTTGGTTGGGGAGTTCTATACCTTCTGTCTTTTCCAGTTTTCCTCTTTTGATCTCTAGCAGTGCACATTTTTCTATTCCAAACTCCATTTGGATATCCTGGCTGAATATCCTGGTTGTGTTTATCAGCTTTTCCAGTTCTTTTTTGTTTTTTGCAAAACTGTCTTTGGATTCCATCAGGTATTTGCTATCCTTGGAGATAGGATAAGTTGTTTATCACAGGAAACGCCGAATCAAAACACACCTTATATATCTATTGTATCGAGCACTTTTGTCATAAGATATGTATTATTATTATTATTATTATTATTATTATTATTTACTCACTAGGAGTTATCACACTGGTCATCGTCAGTGATCGCCCACTGCCAACAACCTGTGGTATTCCCTGGAGTCTGAGTGACAACAAGTCTCCTCAGACTTCCAGTATGCTCCACCTCTTTTCGTTCATCACCGCTGTTTATATCGTCTCTTAAGAGGATCACGCTTCAAGTAAACATTCATCAGAATTCCACTTAAAGTTTAGTCCAATTAGTTTGAGGTGTAGTGTTATTGTTTCGAGGCTTTCGCTGGATGACGGCTTAGGAAGCATCGTTCGTTCCCCGTCGGTTTTGGGGCATGTACTTGACATTTTGGACCCACATATGTAGCTTTCAGTTCGATAATTTTTAACACTCATATTTAAATAATATGACGAATAGTTTGTGTAAGGTTTTCTTTCCTTATTATTTTGTTTGAGATACCATCTCTAAGAGAGTTGCTACGACCCAATCCTGGCCATGAAATAGAGTTATGCAAATTTAGATTTCAACCTAGTATTTACAACTGTCTTTGGATTCCATCAGGTATTTGCTATCCTTGGAGATAGGATAAGTTGTTTATCACAGGAAACGCCGAATCAAAACACACCTTATATATCTATTGTATCGAGCACTTTTGTCATAAGATATATATTATTATTATTATTATTATTATTATTATTATTATTATTATTATTATTATTATTATTATTATTATTATTATTATTATTATTATTATTCCCGGACAAAGACGAACTAGCCAGGGTATGCGTGGCTTAACTTATTCTGATTAATTTCCTGCATAAAGTGTACATGTATTCGTATACGATTGATTTGTAGATGAATTTAGTAGCAAGGCTATACGTTGCTATATTCGATTTTACAGCACCTGGTTTTCCGAAATAGTAACCCATTAACAAGTGGCCTTGCTATAGGTTTCTTAACTTCGATGGTACGAAACTTTGTTTTCCAAAAAAGTCACTTATTTAATATTTGCCAGTATATACATTTGTTATCTTCGATTTTACAGCACCTGGTATTTTTTAAATCGTCATGCATTTGGTACTGGCCCGGATATACGTTGCTTGACTTCGATTGTACAGCACCTGTTCTTTCTATATCGTCTCTGTTGTAGATTCGATCGTTGATGTTAATAGGCCTCACAACTAAAAAAAAGACAGCGCCAAGAAAGGTAAACATCAATGACAAAGAAGAGAGGACACACGCAGATGAACAGTTAAAAATATAGGAGTTTATTTACCATAAAAGGTAATAACGTGTAGAGGATAGATGAGATGACGTCGCTGGAAACAATAAAGGCTGGGACAACAGGAGTGGCGTCACTGAGGTCAGGGACGGAGGTTATTGGAACCTGGGCAGCAAGAAAGTTTGGGTTGAAAAAATAAGGAAACCTGGGAAGCTTGGGTTTGTGCATACCGGATATTTGTTAGACATCCCTGAAGTGTGATAATGTGCCCCAGGAAGGTCTGGTCCGTTGGTCCGTGTGGTCGTTACCAAGGGGGTGGATTTGCTGTAGTGAGCTCTGACCCGCCAGAGAATAATGCAGAACACTGGGTAGCTGCTAAAGAGTGCCGTGCTGCTGGTGAGTGCTGCAGATAGCTGGAGTCTGCCGGTGACTGCTGCAAGGTGATGGGATAGCTGCTGGTGAGTGTGAGACTGTTGGAGACTGGAAGAAACAAGCTGAATAAGCAGATAGTAGTAAATTGTGGTAAAGTTAATCGCAATTAATTTGTTCTGGTTTACCCTTAAAAGAGGTGTTTGATTGTTGAGAGAAATGGGGGGGGCTTGCTGCAGAGCCCTGGAGTCTGCCTGAGACTGTTGCAGGGCATGTGAGTCTGATTATGACTGCTGCATGGGACTGGAGTCTGCCTGGAACTGTTGCAGGCTTCAGGAGACTATTGCAGAGGGCTAGACTACTGGAGACTGGGTAAAAGACAGGCTGGAGTCAGGTTGATTAGCAGGCAGTAGCAAGGGTGAAAAGGTTTATCGCATTTAGTAGTTTGATTTTTAGCCTTGAAGAAAAGCTGTTTGTGTTGCAGCTGCTCTACTGGGTCCTCGTCTCTGGCTCGAAAGTCGTCTTCTGGGATGTCTCCTGACCTCCGAGATGATTAGCTTTGGGGGGGGGGGTGATAAACTGGTTAATTCATTGGCAAAAAGAGACAGTACAGCTAATGGCTGAATAAATTATTAAAAAATAATTACTGTAAGAATTTATTGTTATCTAATCTAATTTAAAAGTCGGCTGACCGTATATATATATATATATATATATATATATATATATATATATATATATATATATATATATTTATATTTATTTCAGCTCGTTCTAAAAACTAGATGTGCGCCCCTCCAGTCTGAATGACAGAGAATAAGGGCAAAATCTCGTTCGATAAAATGTTGCCTAAGCTTCTATATAAAAAAGCAATAACAATCAGTGGGCTAGTAGTTTTCCACTTAGTAGTCGTGAAAATGTTAATCAAAGCTTTTAACATGACACAATCAGCAGCAACCAGTAATTTTCAACGCCATAGCGGTTAAGAGTTAACCCACTGCTGCTGGTTTAATCCTTTTTCAACATAACGTCTGATGAACAAAAAATAAACAAAGGAGCGGTGTACAAGCCGCGACATCACTCATTTAGTACTGGTCAGGATATAAGTGACTTAACTTTTTTCCATTTTAAGGATACTAGTCGCAACAGAAAGGGCTGGGCAATGCCATGTACTTGTTTTTATAAATATAAAATCAAGGTGGCCTTCCGAGCTCTACTAAAATCCCTCTTTCTTATACGCTCTACCTTTGATAAGGAAGAGAAAAGTAATACGAATAAACAATAATGATGTGGCGTAAAAAGTGTATCTAAATATAGCACTATGGTGTCATGTACCTATCACTATGACGCCATGTGCGCAAGATAACATTAAAAAAATGTAATCACATTGAACGAAAGAATGGCCATATTACCAACCAACAATGAATTATCTTTTGGAATTTTAAGATATTAGTGCCCGGGGTATGTCGGTAAAAATAATACCTACTTTGTGGGCGTTTTCTGGTGTATAGTGACAGGCTTTACCGAAACATATATACACATATGTTTGCCTTATATATACAATATAATGTCTATGCTTTCTTGTCGCACAGGTGGATTATGATTAAATGTTATAGTTATTGGCTCGCTTTGATGTTTAGTGTTGTTGATAGTGTGTATTAATTCGGAATAATTCAGTCATCACGATGCTGTTGTGTTGAGAAAGTAATAATGTTTTTTTTTTCGTGGCATGACTCTTCAGGCATTGCCCGCCTCAGTTTTTTCAACTCTGACGGCTTGGGAAGAAAAAATCAAAATGTCGGCCATAAATAGGTATGTGGTCTTTCTCACTTCATGAAGTTAGGTATGTTTTTATCTTTATATACCTATATTATGGGGGTAACAACTAAAATAATTAACCTATCCTTATGAATTTGGAGGTGCATGCTATGTTTGTCAATTGTATTACAGTAACTATTATACAACAATTTATAGATTTCTCAAAATTTCAATTTCTTTGGATTATTTTGAACTCTTTGTAAAAGGCAAACCACCATATTTAAAAATGTAAACATCATCTTTTCATTAGTGATTAGTTATGAATTACACTTTTTTCCTTAAAGTTTAATTTCACTTTAACTCACCTTAACCATAAGCAATTGATTATAAAAAATTCCTAGAATGGAAATCAGGTATAGTATTGTTATAATAATTCGAATTATGATTATAGACAAATGCATTATTATCATTATATTTTGATTTCCCGTTTAGTAAAGAAAACAAAACGTTCCGAAAGCCTGCTCTTTAAGATGTACTGATTTCATCTGCCATGAAACGGGTATTTTTATAAAGTATTTATATAAGTATGTACGGGCATATGTTGATAGATTAGTATATATCGGAATCACTCCTTAACTCATGAACCTGTTGTGTTTACATTCTAAGCGAAATATATGACATATATCGTCTGGTAATTCTTTATTGATTAAACTTCAACATATTGTTTTCAATATAACAGTAGATCCATCACAAATTGTATAAAATTGTTCGAATTCTGCTGATTTACAAATATGTTTAGTGTAATTCTCATAGCACTGAACTTATCCTGAAATAGTCTATTAAAAATATCCAAATCAACATAACATCTATATCTAAATAGGTAAATTCTAAAAATGATATCCAATCTTACAATTGTCATAGTTGATAACCCCGGCAATGACACAACCAATGGCAATTCATGGGACTCGCCTTTGAAGTTGCACAACGATTCTATTAATGTAACCACCTACTACAGGAAAATGTGTTTCTGACGTGTATAAATATAAGCATCTTGATGTTTCAGTTAAAACGTGATAGTTACGTATTACTACCTGTCGTCAAGAACATGGTGGCATTTCTAGCGTGGAACAGTAATACAACATAATATAAAGCAAAAGGGAAACTGAAGTGAAATCTGTATCTTCTACGTGACATAATGACATAGTATTAATTTTAGAATATGTCTTTTAGGGAAAAACTACAATCTGCGAATTTGCAAAGATATTAAATATTCGTTTTGAATATAATTATATGCGGAAAAAGAAGAAAAGCTATAGAATAAAATGTTTCTAAATTCAAACGGGCATATTGAAACCCTACTTGAATGTACACAGCGGATTTGCCAATGTTTTTTTAAAAAATAAAAAAACCTGACAAGAAAGGCTGAATTAAATAAAACTGAAAGTAAGCACAAGAACTTTAAAGTGATGCACAATCTACAATGCGTTAATATGTGATACTCAATTATTTATGCATTTACGTTGAGGATAAAATTCATGAGCACTTTTTGTATAGCAACACGGCATAATACAGTTTACACACCGATTCCGTAAGATAAACAAAGTTAAGCAATGCAGAGCCTGATCAGTATTAGATTGATGTCGATTTGAGAATACAAGATTATGTATATAATCTCCCTTGACTGAGACACACATAAGATTGCAGCCACATGTGCATTCGATATACTCTAGAAATGCCCTCTTTCGTTAGGACCACGATACGCACGCAAGAGGTCTACCACATCAGCTATTACCGGCAAATGAAAATTCATGTATACCATTGTAGCAAGAAAAATGAAAAACTTTAATGTACAGCCGCTTTCAAAAAAAGGGAAATCATTAGAAAATACAAAGTGTACGCGTTTGCATACAATAAGAATAAAGTTGTGGACACACTGACATCCGAATGTTATTTTTATGCCTATATAAAATACAGTGTAGTCATAAATAAATGAAATTTTTCAAAAGAGGTACAGTTAAAATGTAGTAAGCGTTGTACGACATTATATTCAGGTCAAGAATATATATATATAATATATATATATATATATATATATATATATATATATATATATATATAATATTGTTAGTTATTAGCTTTTGTAGTGTTATTCAATATTTGATACTATTCTTAAATAAAAGGTAGACCATACGTATAAAACTTATGACAGGCACAATGTTTTTCAAAATACTTAGTTATTACTTTCATGTAAAGCACATAATAATGTAATGATAAGATTGTTATAACTCAATAAATAACTTTTATTGCAATAACGGTCTTCAGAAATTCGGTGTTCATATAAGAAAAATATTCCATCCTTGGTAACTTCCATTAAAGTCCAAGTAAGTGTTCAATGAGCTTGTTTGAAAATATAGCGAGTAACGTTTTTGACACCGGTGAAATGACCACATTGAGTATATATTGAGAAAATAAAATGTACCGATTCTATTCTAAATTCCCGATTCCGATTTGGATAGTTTTTAATTCTAACTATATAACTAGAGGTGTGTTGTTTTTACATTTTATAATTTTTAATAACCCCTGGTTAATGTCGCATATACGTTCCCGAGCCTGAAAAATACACTGATAGGTATATTACACGAGTAGATATTTTTAATTATTTTCTCTCAAATGGTTTCCTTGTAATTTATTGAAAATAGTGAGACAACTAAATATTTATTTCATTTTAAAAACAACGCCGATTTGCATAATTCAGTCGTTAGTTGACACAATTATATTTGTATCTTTTCATAAACAATTGAAATTAGCCGAGGATTAGTATGAATCATAAAAATATATGGTGTAGGACCAGAATATCTACCAAAGCAAAACCCCCTATGTACAGAATGAATTTCTAAATAATAAGAAAACTATTTGCAACATGAGGAGGGTGGAGGATAGTGTTATCTATTCTGTACCTAAATTATCAGAGAATGTTTGTATGATAATCATAAAGACTTGGTCGGTTATTTCGGCTGTCAATATGACAGCGTTTTAGTGTATGTATGTGTCTAACTGTAAAAGATAACAAGATGCTTATAATAATGAGAATACTACTATTAATAATAATGATGACAAATGTGTATATAAACACACTACGCTCCAAAAAATGAGATTAAATTTTTTTAAGCAAAGTGGTGCAAAACCTTGAAAGAGTTGGCCAAAAGAAAAAAAGGCTATTATTTTATCATTTAAAAAGGGAGATCAGTTTCGTATATTAATTGAACGTAAAATAATCTAAAGTTCCGAGTCATTCTATCTTTTAAATGGCGTTCACCAATTTTTAAACACTAACATTTAGTCCGACTGCCAAAGTATTGAAACCATGTGTAATTGAAAAAATAAGTAGACTCTCCTTCAGACAAAAATAATAAACGCACATAATTTATCTCCCAAAGCAAAATGAAAATTGTTGGTTCACTGGTCTAAAATGCTAGAATGGCTTGGAAACTTATCGTTGAAACTGATTCCTTACAAAAGTAATTGTTTTCATTATTTCAGCGTTTTCAAAAGTAAACGTAGAATTTCATTTTATTAAAGTAAGGTTATTTATATAAGGCTGTTGATCAACCATAATACAAAAACAATACAATAATTATTGTTCTGTGTCTTCTTAATAATAATAATAATAATAATAATAATAATAATAATAATAATAATAATAATAATAATTAGAATACTTACATACTAAAGGAGTCTACAAATAAAAGAAGTCAAACATTTAGATTACATTAAAATATAATTTTAAATATGAAATAAAAAATAAAAACGTGTAAGTATTTTACTTCATAAAACACATTTACAATTTCTTTAAAGTATTTAACAAAAAATCGTCGCAGACACTTACACAGAAAGTTTACATTGTCAACCAAAGTAGTCGGTGAGCGGAAGCAAAAATGTAACTACTGAATAGCAAAACGGTTACAATAAAAACCAAGGATCATTTTAATTATTAGTCTTTGATTTTATTGCATTCTATCTTAATCGCCATCCATTTTTTATATCCATTTGGTATTTCCGTTAACAACAAGTGTACAGGCATGGAAAATCAAAATTAAAGAAGAACTCACGTTAAAGTGGGTTCTCACACAGAGCCGTAAACATCTGTAAATTTACTTATTCGCTTATACCTGATAAAAAACAACACCATGTTCAAAATGTTAAAGTTTTTTTCACACAGTTTGTCAATACTGAGAGGACAAAAAAAAGCCCATCTGACCAAATCCCATCATATAATTTTAAGATAATATACATATAAAGCGAAGCAGCATAAACTACATTCTTTATTTTATTATAATGTAATTATCAATGATGTTATTTTATTTTTAAACACAATTTACATCAATTTTATTTTTATGTATAGATTTGTATTTTACTGATAGTTTAAAAACAATAATTATTTATTACTTGATGATTAGTTGCAGCAATGGGAAATGCAGTTTTTAAAAAAAGGAATCAAATAATCGTTTTTAGAATATGAAATACGGCTCTAATTCTTCCGATTCCGATACCGATTTTTATATCTCCAAAAGTTCCAATTTCTTCAGTATTCAGATTAATCGCCGGAACACTAATCTAATATGAAAAGTTAAGACGATCTTTCCTCTGTACCTTTTTGAAGAATAGGAAAATAACCACGTGCATAACAGGCTAAACAACTTATAAATATGTTACGCTAATTCACTTAAGCGTCTCTTAGTAAATTAGTTATTATTTTTCTCCAGCTAACACTAAGTATTACTTTTGACCCCCCGTATTCGACTGTCCTCAAAACACACTCCATATAGGTGATACCAAAAACTTACTCCCCCTGATAGTTCAGTTCTGACACTCTCCCAGCGATACTGAGAACCAATAAACGTCTACTTTTTAAAAAAGTATCTGTTAATATTTACTATTTGTCTTTCATTATTTTAATACATAATACTAAACAACGTGCACAAATTAAATAGACACTCCTGCTATTTCCGCTCATTTTCGAGAATATCGGATTACGTTATTTCTATCTATTACGTATACATTTATACTCATTGCAGTTTTTAGAGAATATAATCAACGAACATAGTTTCTTGCAGTATTTCACTATTAAACATGGTGGCTACAATTTCTTCAGCGACTTGACTTCCAAATTAAGTCAATATACGCCAGGATACTCGACGCACTCATAAAGTTGACATTTTCTAAATCCTACACCTTTCACAAGCATAATATCCGAAAATTGGAAAACATTGATTTCTTCGTATGAAAATATCCCAAAAGGTCTGGTCGCCTTCTGACAGATCGTAACACAAATCGTATGCCAGCTTACATGCTCCGGTTAAGTGACATATTGTTCAATAAAAGGTATACGTACTTTCGTGAACAAGTGATTATGAACGTAGATCCAAGACCGAGAGGTTTAGCGTTCGATCCCAGTCGACTCACACAACTGTTTTGTTACAACGTCAAACTTTTTTCAACGCGGGAAGGGGAAAGACAGAATTATGGGCCGTTTTTTAATTCCACGTTAGTATGATGTAATTGTAAATAGTGTAATACGTATTACTTTAACTATTGTGAATATTAGAATTTCTATTCGAACACACTACCTGTATTAGTGCTCTGCAAGACGCTTTAATTATATTTGTCTGTTTCAGAAGTGCTTATTTTTCTATTTTCTATCCTCATAAAAAAAGGTATTTCAATACAAAGAAAACGGAGGAATTGGTTTTGATAGGGCTCTGTAGGCTCCTTTAATGTTGGCAGTGCCCAGTATCATAGATAGAGCAGGTGTGTAATAATAGACAGACATTTCTGGGGAAATACCGGTACCGTGCGATGGGCAGGAAAACTCCTACAACCGCGTCCCCTAACTGCATTCAGTTTTTCATTCATTCCTTTCATCCTCTTATCCCTTTTTTACAATTCCAAACCGAACTTTACAGATATCTAATGAAACGTATTTGCGTTCTGTCAGATGTTGACCAATTTTAATTCCTTCTTTTATATTTCTCGCAGGCAATGCCAGGTGATTGGTTCTACTAGTTTATATATATAAAGTAATAACTCAGTACAACTAACACTATTGAACAAAATAAACTGCAATATTATTCCAGTGTGTTGATTGTATGACACAAAAAATAAACTTAAACAGGAAACACGACAAAACTGTTGCAATGACGAAGATAGAAACATTACAAAACTGAAATTAACTAACAAATACAATTTAGCATTGAAAAGGCGTTGAGCCTTCAACAACTTCAAGACCGCCAACCTATGAATGCTTTTAATACAACATCGTATCACTTTAAATAAATACGTTTTTACAAGCGGTAGAACGAGATATACTTGAAATTGCATCGGGCAGAAGATAAGGTGAACTTATTATTTCGACGCTGGAAGTTTACCTTAAGAAGTTAGGACCTTTAATATAAAAAAATAAATTTCACATTGGAATTCATTTTCGAGAGTATACGCTCAATCTATCAGAGAAGGAGGCTCGAA
>OY744515.1:213373954-213453954 GCA_963556195.1 Sepiola atlantica | reverse complement strand
TTTAATATTTACCTTAACAGTGCTCAATACGTGAGTAAAGCTAAGTAGTAAGTTATGAAAATATATTCATGGCAATTAAGCTACACAGACAGGTATGCGTTTTATACCCGTAGGAAGCCGCCATACTAAAATGCGTGTTAGCCTTACGATTCCCTAAAAGGATGAAACCCGTAAGCATGTGTATCTTAATTGCTTTAAATATGTTTTAATAACTTACTATGTATATAAATAAATATATATATATATATATATATATATATATATATATATATACATCGATTATAGAAAAATAAAAAAACAATAAAAATTTATCTTTGATAACTGTACCCTTATTTTTGTTAAGTATTGTTGCACCTTCTCCTTTCAAAATGATGGCTTACATATTGGTAAACATATAGTTTATTTCTGTTAGGCGGGTATGTCGCTGTCTTTTTTTACCATATACAAAATAAGTAAAATCAGTGGGGAGTGTGCTTTATTTAAAAGAGTGTGAAATAGATAGGATACATTCGTTTTAAAACTGGTCTCAACTATTTTACTTTCTCTTGAATCTGAGAAAATATGTTTTAAGATTCATACTTGGATGTATATCTGGGTGGTACTTTGCAGACAATTCTATAGAGCAAATTTAGGAAGCAAATATTTAATACATTATCAACTTCTTTTTTACGTACGCTAAACATACACTATATTTTTCTTTCAGCTAAAAATAGTGGCCATAGTAACCTGTTCTGAAATCACCAAAGAACTGAACGTCAAGAATAAAGCTCCATTTGATTGTTTTCTTATTGACACCTCTAATCATACGTTTAACATTTTTACTTATAAAAAAAAACAACAAGCATAAATATGGATTCGCAAATTATAAAAGCTAATGCCCTCATAACCGTTGGTAAACACTAACTTAACCGTGCAAAAATAATTTCCTCCACCTAAGAAAAACAACACAGGTTATTAAAAAAAGCAAGTCCTTATTAATAACGAATTTCTTTATTATATCGTTAATGAGGAAATAAATAAATTAATAGAAACTTTAAAATACCACTACTACTAATAATAATATCTAGCATTATAACTAAAATTATATTAATATATAATATTACAATCAAACGAAACCAAAATTATGATTAGACGAAAAAAAACATAAAGATATTGTACATATTGACAACAGGAATACAATTAAATTAATTATTAACGATAAAAACTTAAGACGCACAATTATGTAGAAAACACAATCGCTCATAACACATTAGAAAGAATCAAAGTTATTTAAACGGTAAATGTTTTTTTAGAGAATGCAACTCCAATAATAAAAATAATAATAACAATTTTAATAATAGTAATAATAGTTATAATAGTTGAATTGGTTTTAACCCCGTTACTTATTCCCGCAGGCTCACGACGCTCCTGGTAAACTCGAACGCAATTTACAAGCATTAAAAGCATGGCTGTCCTCGTTATGATGTAAGACAAATATCCATTAACAACAGGAAAATAATACATGGTTAACAATTTTCTTGGGCATCTTTTACGAGACTCAGCAGAGTAAAAACGCTCAAAAAACAAATTTACAACAAATTAAAGTAACTGTAAGCTGTAAAAGTTAGTTTCAAACTTGCATGTGCTATTTGTTTGTATTTTGAGACCGTTACAACCGCTATTTATTAGAAATCAATAGTTTTATCACCGTAACTTGGGAAAAACATGGCTGCTTTTGGGGGGGGGGGGGCATTTGGTAAAGAAGCACGTGAATCGCCATCTTAAATTTTGTGCAAGCCTTTATGAAAAAAAACAATACATTTTTTTTTTTTACATCTAATAAAAACCCATTTATAATACGTAAAATTAAAAATAAATTACATAGGTAAATAGAAAAATATCTATTCTCGTCGCAGGTCAACTTCACTTGTTGCAAATTTATGCTTTTAAACCCTTTCTCGTTCTTTTTTTGGACCCCGTTCGCGACTGTGCTGAGCGTCGTAACATATACCCATTTTCTTTTTTATTAAAAAAAATTCGATGCAATCTATACTATAAACTAGAAACTTATAATAAATAGGATTAAGTACAAAAGCAGTAACACAATTTTAAAATGCGTAGCGCAAATACAGTTTATCCTGTGCTGCTTTATAGCGTCCCGGAATTTAAATTGTCAACGCTGTTTTGTAACTGCACCGATTTGTTCTTTTGAGAACTTAACGAGTTCACATCAGCGTCACATGTAAACTGTATGTGATTCGACCAGGAATAGAAAGTGCTAGTGACACGTCTAACAAATTATTATTAGAATCATTGAAAAAAAGCATAATCAAGCAATGAATGTTGCTATGTTTAACAATATTTGCTTAAATGTAATAATGGTGTCTGAATACACAAGAAGGACACACACACACACACACACACATATATATATATATATATATATATATATATATATATATATATACATTGTGTGTGTATGTAGGCACCATATTTTCATTTAGGCAAACATTATTAAATAACACGGAGTGATTTTGCTTGATGAGACTTTTTTTTTCAATTTTCCGAATCGTCCATTTGGTGTTTCGATCTAATTGCTGTATGTAAGTTCCATGTGTGTCTTCTTCAATTTTGTTTCCTCTTTTGCGAGTACTTTCGATTTGATTCGTCAAATAATCTTCAGGCGGTGTTAATTTAGGTTTCTTAAAAAAATGTCTTTTCTGTTGAGTTTTTATCATTATCACGGCCAGTAATTTACAACTTACAATGACCGTATACAATATTGATGTGTTAAATGAGAGCGTGATTACGTTCTAAGATCGTGCAGGATTCAAAAGTATGATTGGTTCACCGTTAAGAATTTGATTACGTTCTGAGCACGTTCAAGTTTCAAACGTATAATTGCTTAATGGCTAAGAATTTGGTAACGTGTATTACTATGCTAGAGACTTTAAACTATTATGACTAGTTTAACAATTCACATCATTAGTTGTGGGAGTTTAGTTTTTATGTAGAGAGCTTCAATAATTTTTAATCTTTTGGTGTTTGTATCGTGATGTATATTTCAGTATTGTTACATCGGTTTGACAACCACAACACATTCCCGAACATTAACCTTGAATTTATCTGATACTAGCTCCATTTACCAACATTTAAAAAACATGACTGCCCCCTTAACAATATAGACACATACTAGTTGACAATTCGAAAAATTAAAAAAAAATTTTAAAGTCTCATCAAGCAAAAACACTCCGTGTTATTTAATAATGTTTGCCTATATATATATATATATATATATATATATATATATATATATATATATATATATATATATATATATGGGGGGGGGTGTATACATATATCTTAACATATCAATATATATGTATATGTATGTATAAATGAATATTAATACGGATTTCTATATCTATATATATATATATATGTTTATATGTATATATATAATATATATATATGTATTTATATACATATACATATATGATATTTATATAAATTTATATATATATATACATATACATATATATATATATATATTTATATATATATATGTGTGTGTGTGCGTGTGTGTGTGTGTATTAAAAAGATTTTCTTGCTGGCGCTAATTTTTGAGCGTCTGATATAACTAAGCAAGTTATTATTGAGTCTGAAAGCTGGAAATAACTTAGATAACCACAAAGTGAAAGATAGTATTCGTACACTTTAGGGAATTCGTAGCTTATTCACAACCCTCCGACTTAATAATCTGTCAATAGTGCTGAAATGAAACAGCCTCATGCATAACATATTATATACTGTCGAAAAAAAAGTCCAATATAACAACATAACTAATTGTACTTATACATGTATGAGTAATATCCTTTTAACAGAGAGAACGATAAATAGAGAGAGAGAGAGAGAGAGAGATATGTGCCGGCTCCATCTCTATGATCTTGGTGTTTCGTGGAGTCACGTTTGCAGGAGTAATTACTGTTAGTATGGATTGTATACAACAGGTAGTTTAAACTCTTTATAGATTAAGTAGGATAAGAATCACGACAAGTTATTCTGGAAACATACGTTATAAAGTTTATTTGTAATTTTACGAGCATATATAAGCATTTATTATTTAAATAACACCTGCTCTATCATCAACTATAATGAGTATTTAATTCATATCTTTTACACTTATTCAAATTTTCTTAGAATTGGATTCATGCGATTGTGTAGGCTGAGCTTAAATTCGATATATACTATACTATAAATTATATTATAAATAAGGAACTCAGTGCAAGCCTGTTATTGCGTTAAGGCCAAACCTAGAGATTAATAGAGCTTTTTTAATTCGAAGATTTCCAATGTCCCTCTCCGTGGCCAAGATGTTAATTTTGATAAGTCTGTTAGTGTTTTTACATTTGTTAAGGTGCTTGAAGAATGATGAACCTTGTGTTTTTTCTTTAATCCTGATGTGTAGGGATCTCATGGTACTACCTATGTAAAATTTGTTTCAGATGGCGCATTCTAATCTGTAACCCGTATATATGCGGTGAAAATGTCCGCGGTATTCATTTGACAGTTTGCAAGGGTGATGTGTGGGTATTCATTCAAATCCAACACCTGCTGGAATTGCCTGGTGCAGGCGGTTTTGTCTGCTATAACACTACACTTGACCTGGATGCATGCTATTTCATTCATCACATATCCTATTTTGGCTCTTAAAGGGAGGGCCGACTTGTAATGCAAAAAATGTTTCTGCTAGCTGTCTTCCTGTAGAATTTGGTTATAAAAGCTCTCTCATCGGAAATCTTATGGTAAAAATCCAGAAGTGATAGGGATCAAGAGGCATCAGAGTGCTCAAGAGTGAACTGTATACATGGGTTTGAATAAGAAAATGTAGTGAAGATATTCTCATCTTCCTCATGTTAGGAGGTTAGGATAAACACTTCGTCGACGTATCTCAAAAGGAATATAGCTGAGTAACAGGTGTTAAGGGCTTAAATCTATCATATAATGTCTCTCTCTCTCTCTCTCTCTCTCTATATATATATATATATATATATATATATATATATATATATATTTATTTGTGTCTACTGCTATTTTAAATACTATAAATATTAAGGAAAATTTATGTTTTAAACAACGAGAAAAGACTTCAAAGAATCGTTTTTAGAATCAGAAATTAGGTTCAATTTTTTCCAATTTCGATATTCCAAACAGTTCCGATTTTTCTATTCTAATTAATTGTCTCAACATCACAAAATAAGTTTTATTTGAAATGCGTTAATTGTATTTAATATGAAATAATTAGATATTCATACATTTTATAGGCTTAAAACAAGTACATTATTGTACATTAGCTTTAACAAATGAAAATAGAAAGTAACATGTGAGAGCCGTAAAGATTAAATGTACTGCTCTCACATATGTACGAACGACTTGAGTAAATATCATTTATTCGTATTTTTTAACTTCATATGTATTGTTCACATATCTAAAACCAACTATTGTCCATGATTACTCGTTTAACTATGCAGAAGTTAATGTGATTCTCTTATGTATTAGTTATACTTGTTTACTGTTTTCGATTCTGACATGTTATTACCCGTCACAACTGAAGCACGAATACGTTGTCAGAAAATGTTTTAAATATGTTGTCATGAACAAAATTAGAGAAAATGTAAAGAATATCAATGTATTTTAATGATTCAATTACGGGACGAATGATTAACATAACCTTTAATTTGATGACAGAATCAGTTAATTAATATATTGTATCGATCTTGGTATAAGTGAACACTACTTAAATAAAGATCGCCTATACAGATATATTTCAGGGTAGAACAAATTGGTTTCGTTGTAGGAATCAAATGAGATACTGGTTTAATAATGTGTATCACTTAAGTTGGATTATAACGAAAAATATCGAAGTTGCTTCCATAAATCTCGGTCACTATTTGATATAATCTATCACCTGACAGAAGATAACGTCTTACGAAAGCAATCGGAACATTATCTCAGGATTTAAAAATATAAATTGTCAGTATTTCCAATGGTGCCACTGATAATAAACAGCAAGTGTAAGAAAACTATCAAAAGTAAAATTCATCATTGTCGCAGGGAAGTATTTTTAGTTGTGCATGTTTTGCCTATGTTATGCTTAGCGACATCTGGTTTCAGTTTCGACGAATTACATTCAATTTAGAAAAAGATACAGCCACATTTAACTTGAAATTGATGAAGTAAAACGTAATTACAGTGTGTTATAGTATAAGTTGATTCTCGTTGCTATGAATATACAATAAATACTATATAATACTATATAACATACATATAGATAAACAATTGGAAAACGATGGAGTATAAGGAAAACGAGCGAGTAAAAGGAAAAACGATAGAATGAAAATATGGGAGAAGGGTGCTGAGAAGAAAGAAAGAACGAAAACGGGTTTGTAGGAGGAAAAGCAGATTATAAGAAATACATATTGGAGTAGAATGAAAAGAAGAAAGAAAGAAAGAAAACGTGGAGTAGGATGATAAACGAAAGTATAAGAGTAGGAGAACAAGAAGAAATTTAAAAAAAAACTGGGGAGTAATATGAAAAGGAGGAAGTTAGAAAGAAACTGGGAGTAGGAAAAAAATAGAAGAAAGAAAGAAAACAAAAAGAAAATCCATTTAATGACCAAGTAATTTATAAAATATAAATAATTATCAAATTACGAGTTGAATAATAATAAAGTAAGTATATGTTCATACGTCTATCTTTGGCTTGAAAATCTTGATTTAATTTAATAATTTGATTTGTTTTGCGCAGTTGCGTTCAAATAAAAGACACTGTGTGTCGTTGTCAACTGTTTCCCATCATCGATTTCTAACACACGCATTCGGAGTTGTGTTGAAGTGTCGCTGATGTTGTTGAAAAAGTAAACAATCGATCGCAATCACATTTTCACGTTTCACAAACACGCCAGTTAAATACGCAGCAAAGATCAAGTGTGCCCACTGTTGTATTCTATTACTATTTTCTCGCAAATAAATTATGAATAATTCATAAAAATGCATCTTCTCAAAGGTATCATTCGGAGAGATCAAGTTATGTTGAAAGTTACAATAAAAAATGGATTTTGTAATTTCTCACTTAACAATAGTACGAACTTTTCTATTTTCTCGTAGATATTTAGATATTGTAACTCTGTATTAATATTAATTTCCCAATATACGTTGAATGTATTTTTTCTACAGAATATACCTACATATTATTAAATAGAAGATCATATAAATTAATATCATTTTTATTATTAGTAAGGTTGTCTATTATTATTCCCATTGGATACATGTATTATCGTTTGTATATGTCATTCATAGTTTTATTGTTATTTTTTAGCATTTAGTTAACTATTATATTTGTTTTAATTTAAGTAATTCCCTTAAACTATAAAACTGTGTGAAAGTCAAATATTTAATGTGGTACATTGAACATTAATTAGTTGCTCATGATTTTCAAACACTTACAAGATAATATATTTTCCAATGTGCTATATCGGTTAGTATGTGTGTATACTCTTATATAAATAGTATAATATGATGCAGTTATGTACATACACGTGCTTCCCCGTCTCTATGTGTCTAGATATAGCGCGTTTCTAAATCTAAATTAAACTGAAATGCAGCTGAGTTAAGCACCTTCAATTTAGTATCGGATAAATTGAATCGCATTTTTAATTAAATTGTATATGTATATATATATATATTGTTATGTTACTCATAATTTAAAATATTGAATATGTGGGAAAAATTCTTATCGTTAACAAGTGGTGTATATATATATATATATATATATATATATATATATATATATATATATATAGATCAAAGGATAAAATATTCCGACAGTATTAATTAAAAAGAATACATCCGATGACCTATAAACTCAACGTTTCGCTTAACTATTGCAATGCATGGGCTCCTTTAAAAAATGCTTCACATTTGAAGGCGCCAACGCAACAGTTGGGCGACACGTTGATGTGATGGGTCTCTCGCTGTTTCCTTTCTAATTTATATATATATACATACATATATATATATATATATATGTATATATATATATATATATATATATATATATATATATATAATTTTAACCAAACAGGGATATCTACTTCTCTAAACACTGAGAAATGTACTTAGATATAGCGATATTCGAAACTGCATCATTACTGAAGTATATTAAAGGTTTTACAAATTGAGCAACTAATATTTGAGTAGTAGTTTAAGGAATTGTATCGCGTTACAAACGAGTATATCTATTTATGTTTATATTAAAGATAATTAGAAACAAGTATATGTCTGGGAGAAGATTTCCAGAATACCATGTGGGATTACTTTTTTGTAACAAGAGTACTTCTCTTAAAGTGAAAAAAAATATATGTATATAAATATATATATGGATATATATGTATATATATATATGTATATATATGTATGTATATATATATATATATATATATATATATATATATATATATAAATATATATATATATAATGTCGTTATTAACATGAATACGTTCCGTAATTTCTACGACATATTCCATCATACATATATATTTCATCCACTAGGTCATGTTGTTCTCGTCTCGTTATCTAGGAGTAGATAGTATTTTTCAGTTAAGTATATAATTTTATTATTATCATCTGAATGTAGGATTGAATATTTAACCTCCAGAAAACTCTAACTTAAAAGTGTATATTGAATAAAGAGTTCAGTTTAAAAGTTAATATGGGGTTCAATGTTCGGAATGAATGGTCACGAGTTACACAAGTTTTACATGAAACTAGCCTTATGTTATATCGGCCGAAATTTTGCGGGAAACACTATCCTATATGATAACAGTAGGTCGAATCATGCAGAACGGGTACACTAAAATCCGTTTAATTTTCGCAATTGTTGAAAACATTTCATTTAAAACCGGATAAGACTGGGTAAAGACGACTGATTGTTTAACTATCAAAGAGAGCATCATGCATATGTTAGCTGACCCATCTGAAGAGATATACTATATCTAATCCAGAACATTCACAACAAATATCACGTTTTTCAGATTAAAAACACAACGGAAAAAATTAAGCTTTACAGACAAACAAATATATTTCAAATATAGATAAAGTAATATTATAAACATTCCGATGAAAAGGACCAGTTAATCTCTCATGTTATATCTACATTAGCATGGAAGACGAACTAATACATTTAGTGACAAACTATTAATTACATTTATAACTTAAGCTTTACAGACTGAGGAAATATATATTCTATTTAAAAGTGTTAGCGAGTTTGGAATTAGTCTGTTCGTTTTGCAAAAAGAAGTATGTGATTAGTTGAATACATGAAGTGCACATTACTTTGGTAGTACACTGTACGATGTCAATCCCGAGTTCGAATCTCACATACGTCTAACGGATTTCTAAACTGGATGCGTGTTTTATAAATGTTAAGCAGCTAACATAATATAAAAAAGAGAAAAACATACATAAATATTTCTTTTAAAGTTACATTTTGTTTGATAATTTGCAGAAAGTCATACGTAAAGATTATCCCGCATTAGTAATAATGGGTTGTAAGTATTTACTTTCTTATGCAAATACGAAGTACTATTCATAAAGCGGAATAATTTCGGTAAATATGGAAATTGGCATTCCCAGGTAGTGTACCATTATCTTTTAAACAGATGGTATTAACTAGTATTTTTCAAAGTTTAATCGACCAACATCGACCGACCGAAGGATCAACTCAAATTCCTATTCGAGGACGCATCTTAAAATTGTGGTTTGCTTAAACTCTGTATTTCATATTTTTTGTAACTTTTAGATTAATTTTAATACTTTAAATTATCAGTTTGTTACCTTTCCAACAGTTTACTTGTCATCGATTATACAAACCCACATTTATGAGTTTAATGAAGTGGCGGTGATGCTTTTCAAATAGTAAACACTTGATTGCAATCAGCGTTTCATGTTTCAGAAACACGTCGGTTGAATTCGCAGCAATGATCAATTGTTTGCGTTGTGGTATTCTACTACTATTTCCCACAAATTAATAATTACTATTGTATAACTAAAATACATCGTAACTCAAAGTTATGATTCAAAAATTTCAATTATGCATTAAATATTTGATCTATTGATTATATGTTTTACAAATAATCCTTATAAATGTACACACGGCTTATTTACGGCGAAAATAATATAGTAAAAAATCTGGCGTTTTCCTGATATTTTTTTATGTTGTAATTAATCTGGACCTTTCTTCTTTCTGTTAACCATATTTTGTACAAATTGTAAGCATTTACAGATAATCAGAGTGTGGTACTATCTCTTGCATGAGCAGAGTATATTAGTGTGATGGCGCTGTTAATGGCTCCTATAGTCCTGGTATAGTCGCAGACTAGATCCAGGAGGAACGATACTCGGCATCTCATATAAAAATATATAATTTATTACTTTTCGTAAAATACGACACAAAACTCGAAATGGCCACTGAGTTGGTCGAGCGACATCCGTCGTATGTGGATTTAAAATCTAAACTGCTAATACCTCATTCGCCGTGATAAACAAGAAAGATAGAGAAATAGAGCATAAGGAGAGAGAGCGAGAGAGAAGGAGAAGGAAAGAGACACGGCGTGCATGCATAGGAAACGGAAGTAAAAGGAGTCACTGATGCTTTCAATTGAACAGTTGCAGTTGACAGTTGATTGGGTCAGCTCTTTAACCCTGTAAATGTATTGCGAGCCGTCGACTTTAAAAAATATCTTTTGAATTTTTAGTCGGCTCAAGTTTGATTGACGTAAACTTTTTCCGTAGTTACATTTGAAGTGTAGTGGTTTCAATATTACTTGCTCCATATGAAGGCAATAATGTCTGGCACATCGCTTATAAATGTAAGGAACCGTGGCCCCAACGAAATAATCAATATCCTTGTCACAAGAGTTCGATGTAACATACCAATCATTTAATTTTTTGAGTATTACCTACAAAATTCTGTAATCCAGTAATATTAAAGCTTGCTAAAAATAAGTAAATTTTACGTAAAAAATTATTGTAATCTATTTCATGAGTCAGCAAACATGTTAGCATATAGCACAGCTAAAAGTAAAAATAGTTACCGTTAAGTATTTTATGTGTAAAAAAATATTAAACATATGGGTAGCAACAATCCAATTACAACATTTTTAGTAATATTAGTATAATTGTAACCCGAATTAATATTAATAGAATTATAAGACACTTTCAATTTTGTGCCTATAACTTACGCAATAATATCTATAATTTATTAGAACAAAATGAGATGATAAATAACTCTGATTAATCCATTTTGTTCATTACATGATGATCTCTTTTGAATGAAATGTATTTTCTGTAAATATTAAAAAGTTAATTTTTGTATTGTTCAAAACTTTTGAATAACTTATTCTGAAAATTAAGATTGAATACAATTTAAGTTCTACATAAGAAAATACGGCAAAATTGAACTGAATAAATACGTGTACGACTGTCACAATATGACGAAGTTACCCGCTTTTAGATTACCCTCAGGCGTAACTCTCCGGTAATTAAAGTAGTGAAGCCAGATTCAAGATGTTGACTCCCGTATAAACTTACACGCACCTCTGTTCTCTGTGTCCACATACTGACAAAATAATGTTTTTAAAAAATAAAAAGCTATAAAACGTGTATTCGGTAGCAGCGTTCAGATAAACAATAAAAATAAATCATGAATTCTACAGCGAGCTCTAACGAAAAAAAAATCAGCGGAATTTTAAAAAGTCGTCTTTACCGACATAAGTGCACCATGTGCGTTTTATTAAGCACGGCAGGCAACATGCTTGACATTTTATTAACTAAACTCATTCCTGTTTTCAAATTGGTTGAGTGTTTTTTTAAGTGTGTATTACAATGTCGAACGGTACGAGCGACCCATTGATATGTTAGGAAACCCCAAATTGAAGGGTATCTTTCAAATCTTTTCAACAACAATGTAATATGTATTTCCATGTAAAAGGCATCCCGGAACACAAACAAGTTGAGAGCATTATTTCGTTATTTGGAGTAAAGGTCGTAAGACGATATAATTCGTGGCCATTTGTTAACGACGCCGACGGGCGCAACCCAGCAATTATTTGGGAAACAATTAGTTAGGGCCATAATCTAGCTTCCGGATCGCGCGGCTTATCTACAAAAATTCGCGCAGAAGTAAACGGAAAACAAGTTCCGAAACGCGGGGAATGTGGAAGAGCGTATAATTGACCAAATTATAACAGGAACAAAATACATGAAACTTCAGAAACAGCTATTCCGCAAAAACGAGTCGGTGACGATTCAGGAAGTTCTTAACATTTGTAGGAGTTACGAAGCCTCAATAAATTATAGGATGGCAAATTGGCGAACTACAGGAACATTACGATCACACAATAAGTGCAATAAACACAGGTCTAGAAAAGCAAGAGTTTTGCAGCACATGTGGAATCACCCATCAAATTTAGAAATGACATGCTCAGCATGTTAGAGAAAATAACTGGGATAAAATGTGCTAAACAACAAAAACAGTTGGATTGGGGTATTCGCAACACTCGGCATTGTCATACCCAAAAGAAAAAGGGTGCAATAACTAAAAAAAAAATAAGATCGATACGGATGCGGAAGGAAACACCGTTCCCGGTACGTACATTCCACCGAATGCTCCCAGAACGTGTGGACCAAAAGTGAAAACTACTCCTCGGAAATACACATAATTATTGTACTGACGGCCTACACCGGATTTAACATACATCAACATGGTTCTGTATTACTACAATGCGCATATAAAGATGAATCTAGGTCCGTAAAAGTTTTCGTGGTGACCTCCAATGGACCAACCCTACTAGGGTTTTCTTCTCTAAAGGATTTAAAAGTGGTGTCTCTGAAATGTACAATTTAGCAAACAAAGTGTGCAAACTTTAACAAAAATAGCCCGATCAATTCAGCAAAGACTTGAGTAAAACTTACCCGAATGAATCCGACCGGATTGGTCACGTTTCAGGTCCAACAACCACCATATCATTCATTCTTCAATAAAATTCCCATCTGCATAAGTAACGAAATCAAGGCGGGGCTGGATGCAATGACCCTACTGACTCTGTTAGTAGCATTGTATACGTACGGCAAACCAATAACAAACGTCAGCTATGTTTGGACCCTAGCGATCTAAATAAAGAGATCATGTGTTTACATCACAAGTTTCTGACCATTAAACAGCAAACACAGAAACTCGTAGGCGATAAATTCTTCTCTGAACAAGATGCTAAGAATAGATACTGGTCTGTCAAGCATTACCATGAGTAGCAGCTACTGACCACGGTCAATTCGCCGTTTGGAAGGTATTGTTTCCAAAGAATGTCGTTTGGTCTTCTTATGTCCTGAGATGTATTCTAAACATAGATTGACATGATCATCGAAAAGTGTACGGGAGCTTTGGCACGGATCGATGATGTGATAATATATGGGAAAAGAAAGGAATACTACGATTATAAGTTACACAGGCTGATAAACCCATAGCGTTTGCACAAAATTCCTGACCAGAGCAAAGCAGCGCTACGCAAACATCGAACGATAACTTTTAGCAGTCGTTTTCAGCTTTGAATGTTTTCGGGCGTATACCTATGGGTGTGTGTTCGAAGTAGAGAGTGAGCATAAACCCCTAGACATGATCAACCTTACGAAAAATAGCAATGCTCGCCTTAGACTCTAAGAGATTGACACAAATACATAGATCTTTCTGGTCCTATCAAGATGAACTCTCTGTTTAAAAAGGAATTCTGCTCAAAGCTGACTGGATGAGTATTCCCTTAACAACGAAAGCCAACATAGTCCAAAAAATGTACTATTGTAATCTAGGAAGTGAAAAATGCAAGCTGAGGGCTAAAAGCTGCGTTTTGTGAGTGGGATAAACAGCGACATCGATAAGTCCAGCACTGTGCCTTATGGCAAGAGCACCAGAAGTCCCAGAGTGCTAAAACCTTCATGCCACATGAAATCCCAGTCCGGCCATGGCATATTGTTACTACTGACATTTTAAACCCTAATGGACACAATTACCTATTCATTGTGGACTGTCATTCAAAGTACCCCTTCATCCGCAGACTTAGGGAGTTCTCGCTTGAAGACGTCCTCAACATGATCAAACAGATATGTGAGGCATAAGGAGTCCCGGAAAGACTCATCAGCAATAACGTGGCACATTATAGGTCGTATCGCTTAAAAGAGTTTGTCAAAGAATTGGGTTTCGAATGCATCACTTCATCTGCCAGGAGCCCACAGTCGAATGTCATGGCTGAGCGATGCTTACACACAATCAAGTTAGCAATGAGAAAGGCTATGCTGAGCAGGCGAGACATAGCCATGAGTATGTTGTGTCCGATCAACACCCATAGATCATGTCATTCCACTCTCTGGACAACTATTATCGGAAGATGATCAACAATCTCCCTGCGAACTTTACGAATAACAATGCCAGAAGGGAGGAAATTGGTGATCAAATTTACCAGAGACAATCCGTGCAAAATGTACAGCATGATAAGCATGCAAAGGATCTTCCCAGCCCAAACGACAGCAGATGAGAGTACAAAACCAAGACTCACGAAAATGGACCACATCAATCGTAAAACAAGCCTGCACTAAACCGCGAACCTACATCGTAGAAACCCCAACCGGACCAGTCCTACGCAGAAACCGTAGGTACCTGATGGAAAACTCAAGGCATGTGAATAATACACCCCTAATTCTTAAACCCGTCCCAACATAACATCAAACAACCTATGCACAAATCTACAAATACACATAACAATAACGATGAAGTCACCTTCATAATCACCAGGTATGGACGTATCGTAAAGGCCCCCACCCCCAGAATATACAACACATGCGTAGACATCACTTTCTATAAAAGGAAGGATGTCACAGTATGACGTATTCTCTTACCCTTAGATTCCCCGTTTGAGATAACTCTTTAGTAATAAAGATAGGGACACCAGATTCAGGATGTCGACCCTCATATAAGTCTACACGTGTCTCGGTTTCCACATTCTAACGAAAGCATGTTTACTAACAACAATAAGTATAACACATTTATAACGATTAAAGTATTTTCAAGGTTACAAGTAATTAAATAATAAAATTCCAGTTTTCTAACCGCTCAGTTCGTACCATATAGTTTAAAATTTAATTATTTTGAATTCTAAGAAATTAGGCAAGCATCATAGTTGGGTAAAATGTACGGGCCAAATTTATGTTTAAGAGAATACAATAATAAAATAAGCATAACGCTTGTTGAGTAATCGCTTTATTCCAAAAGCATTCTTCAGTTTTGACCAGATACATGAATTTTGAACGTGTTAGTTTAAACAAAAGCTAATATTTACATTGACATCTACATTCAAAGTCTAAAATATTTTTCGGTAAAAATGTTAGTGTTCTGTGACAATAAAGAGGAACACTCACCGTCAGGAAAAAGAATGAGGTGTTTCGCATGTCGTGTCTGCAGATTGAAAAGGAGCTTCTCTTCATAGGTGCTGCATTTCATGGTGGTCTCTGATTCGCATATATGGATATCAGCTGATATAAATGAAGAGGGCAGCTGGGTTTGAAGGGGAAGCGATTTGGATTGGAAAGAGAACGGCAGAGAGAACGGAGGGTGCACGATATTCAGTTGTAAATTGAATTATAGTCAACAATTTTTAAGAGAAAGGCAGAGAGAAAGTGGGTTGCACGAAATTCGGTTGGAAATTAACATACGATCAATGTTTGTTTATTCTTTTATTTTTGTTGCACAGTTAGTTAACATGTTCTTTTGCTAGTTGTGAGACTGCATAATCCGTTTCGCAAAATCACAATGGGGGTAAAGTCTTATTCGTGCCTCACTCCGATATTAAGCAATGCACACATTGATATCTCAAAAACTGTTGATCTGATGAGGCTGAAAATCTGTATAATGGTTTTGTTATTAGAGACCAGCTGATCCAGGTTTTCCAAAAATTGTAAGTTGAAATTCCAATTTTTTAAAACATTAATGCAACTTTCAAACGTCAAAAGTCATAGTCAAGATCTGACGCTGTGCAATACCCCATTAGCTCCAATATGCACAGCGTAGCTAAACGTTACCGTGATCAGAACCGACGTAATCTCTAAAAGTGTGACTTCCATCTTTTCTGTGACTATGATCTTGCTCCTTGACTAAGATATCACAAAATGACATCAGTACTAATTTCAAGCATAACCGATATTTTACAAAGTTTAGTGGCGATAAAAACGCTAGGCTTCACAATTAAGAAAAAGCGTATGGTGACTGATTTAAAACTGAACCAACAACATAAAATACTTCATGGAGGTGAATTCTCTCCAAATTTGGGAGTGTTGGATTTAAGATGCTAAAACTTCAACGGTGGATATTTGGGAAAATAGAATTGGATTTTAAGTGTACCTATTTGAATCTATGTTTGTTTTACCTCTGAATTATTTAAATACAAATAGTCGCGATTTCTACAAGACAGTTACATGAACAATTGAAAAGTTGCAATCCTTTTATTTGAAGTAAAAACATAGTTGTTCAGACATTAAAACTCGCATTTATAAACTCCAAATGCACCATTGAGAAAACATTACATTTTGTACAGGCAAGAAGTAAATGATATAGTTATTCGAAAAATATTTCTGTTTATTGTTTATTAGTTAAGTAAAAAGATTATAGTTTTACTGGAAAAGAATATCCTTAATGCTGTGTGTCAATACGTTATTTTGTCTAATCGTTAATAGAAATGATGACTTTACATGAATAATTGCATGAAATATAAAATTAATATAAAAATGTAAACAATACGAATGTATACAAAATAGAACTTAATAAACACCAGAAAAAATATGTGTATATGTATATGCATATATATATATATATATATATATATATATATATATATATATATATATATATATATATATATATGAATTAAAAGGGAAACAGTGGAAGACCTAAGAACACAACGATCGGTCAATATAATGTTTATTAGATTAGACGCACATTAAATATGATATTCATCTACGGAGTTGTGGCAAAGCGTAGACTATTTTCGCACCACCTTTTTTTAGCTGATTAGATTAACACCGTGTTCGTATTGTTATATCGTTGTTAATCTAATATTGACTCCGTATGTGTTGTTTTTTTTTACAGATTAGATGCTATGCAATATTTTCGTAAAAATAACAAGAATATCGCTACGCTACTGTAAGTTGGAGAGATCTAATATGATAAACACAAGACTGCATTGATTACATATGTTTATACATGTAATAAAACAAAGTTACATATTAAGGCCTCTGGTTTACGTAGAGAATATTTTTTTAAAACTTGCTGTAATAAACACCATACAAAATTAATCAATTAATAAAATCAGATACGGAGATGCGTTAATATATGCCTATACGTAAGCACGTGTGACTTCCGTGTTTATGGTCGGGTTTCGAATCTAAAATTTACACGCTAACAATGTTTAGTCACATTGAAAAATAAAAATGCGGAAAAACAACTGTATTTGCAGGACTCTGTCTGTCTGTCTCCCTCTCTCTCTCTCTCTCTATCTATATTTCTCTCTATCTATATATCTATCTCTCCCTCTCTCTCTCTCTCTCTATCTATCTATCTATCTCCCTTTCTCCCTTTCTCCCTCTCTCTCTCTCTATCTCTCCCTCTCTCCTTCTCTCTCTATATCTATCTATCTATCTATCTATATATATATATATATATATATATATATATATATATATATATATATATATATATCGCAAGCATAGAGAGAGACGACGAATTCTATCGTTCACGATCAAAAGTTAATCAAGAGAAAAAAAATGCCAGCCGATCGGGTTCGACCTCTGTTAACAAAAGCTGTGTCGAGGGATTAAAAAAAAAAACAGGGTGAAAAGAGAGAGTGCAGTAAATAAAATAGCGTTATGCTATATGTACAATGGAGGATGAATCTTAGAGACTGAGGACATCTAGTCCCAATAGACATTCCCTTTGCTTGCAATGGGAGGGACGTTTAAGACGAACGTGGATCATCTCCAAGATTTTTAGATGGTATAATGAGTGAGTATGACTGAGAATGGTGAATGAGTCTATGCTAAAATTCCTAGCGCACGGCGGGTTTTTTAAGTAAATGGTATGTAATGGAAGACCCGTATGTGTTATTTTGAACGTCCGTTTACCGGATGGTTCCATTCCTGATCTCACTTGGAATGTGATGTTGGACTCTACTATCCAATCTTAACGTCGTCCTACCCACGTATTCAGTCCGGCAACTACATTTCAAATGATAAATTACATTATTTTTATGGTGGGGGGTAGAACGTCTTTACAAAAGGACGCCAATAAAGGTTTTGTAGAAAACACAACACGCACATTTGAAGAAAAATAACAATTTTCAACTAATTTGTTTAGCGAATTTCTCACTAACTGTGCCTAACCAAGGTAAACGAATGTAAATTGGACATTTAGTCACCGTATTTGGTTTTATTTCGGAACATACAATACAGCCTTTGTTAAGAAAGGGCGAAACCGGTCGGCTGGCATTTTTTTCTCTCGATTAACTTTGAATCATAAACAATAGAATTCGTCTTCCCATCATGCTTGCGCTAATAAAATTGTGTACTCCCCAAAAAACCATGAAATATATATATATATATATATATATATATATATGTATATATATATATATATATATATATATATTTATATATGGAGAGAGAGAGAGAGAGATCTTACATTATCAGAGCTTTTATATTATTGATAAGTTTGTGTTATTATGCGTTTCAAGTATTTATCTTTCCTATCCATTAATAAAGAAGGTTTCCAAGGAATTAAATCTAGAGCATGTCATCAGCATGTATGTTAATTCAATTATCAGAATTGATTGGGAGGCTTATCCTAAAAAATAACTGATAATAAAAACTGATAATATCAAAAAGGAAAGAAAAAATAACGTATGCAAATGTAATTTCATGAGAAAAACAAAGGTTTAATTTTTTAAATAATTGTAAAGAATGAGAATTAAAGTATAGAAGTTATTCTACACTTATATATATACATACACATATTATCTTATTGTTATATTTAATAATTCGTAAACGATGTCTTGTAGTTATCAGAAAAAAGTGACGGACGATGGATAGAGAGAGGAATGAAGTGAATAGAGAATAGAAAAAGATAATCGGAGAGTGATGGAGCGGAGGAGGTTAGATATATAAGTAATAGAGAAAGCTAGAGAAAGAAGCTATAAACGAACGATGTTAGGCTTCTAATTTGTTCTCCATATTCCCGGGTAATACCGGGTAGCCACCTTCGTTTAAAACATTAATAATATTATTCTGCCTTGAAAAGGGCGTATCATATCGGCTAACGCCTTCGATTGGATTACATAATAACGGTAAAACAACAATTCGTAAGTTTCGTTTTTCTATCTAAGAGGGAGTCCTCATTTGGTTATACGTAAAACGTAATAGAGTAAACAGAACACATTTTGTAAATCAAGCACCTTAATTTACTGATTTACACGTATCTTATTTTTATTTATACATGTAACAATACTTCTTTGCCGTTCACAATTGTCAAATTTATATAAAGCGTCTATTATTTAAACATACCTCATCTTAATAATTTGATCATTGAAGTCCAGGTAACCTCATAGAACACACACACACATGCACACACACAGATATATATATATATATATGAAATAGTTACGTAGTTTCGTTATTTCTTTTACAAAGGATAGAAAGAGCGTTGTTTTTCTAACGCTTCTCAAGCTGTAAAGACTATTTAGAATATTGCATTAATAGGACGTGTCATTATATATATATATATATATATATATATATATATATATATATATATATTAATTATATTTTTTACGCACATAAGAGTACTCAATGGGCACGTCTATTTGGCTATCGACCGTCATCAGCATGATTTACCTGGGCAAAAATCGAACCCTCGATATTATTGCCTGTAGGCTAGTGTTTTACCATCAGACCATGACTCATTGGGCAAAATATGTACGCGTTTTTCATTGGCAAATATTAAATTACGTAGTTTTGTTATTGCTGTTACTGGCGAAACAAATCGTACATATTTCGGGAAAAGTGTCACTGCCTGATGGTAAAGCATCAGACTACATGAAATAATATAAAGAGTTCGATCCTTGCTCAAGTCAGCCATGCTGGCCACGGCTGATAGCTTAAAACACGTGTCCATGGATTGCATTTAGGTACGTAAAATTAATTAATAATATATATATATATATATATATATATATATATATATATATAACGTCTTGTAAATGTGTCGACCATCAAAACAATATTGAAAAATAAACTGCTAGTCTCAAGTCCTTCGTAGTAAAACTACTTTGCTTGTAAGTCAATAAATGCAGTCACTACATTAGTTTGCTTCCATAAATTAACGCTGGTCTTAATATTATTTCAGAGATCATCAGTTTTTTACCATGATAAATGTCCATGAATTTAAAATCTCAACATTATTATATTTCATGGATTCCTTTCAGTATTCATCAGCCACCTCTACCTAAAAAAATGTCCGGACATTATATTTAGTTATTTTTTTCCAGATTCATTTTTTGCTAACCTATTTTTTGTTATAAAAACATTCTTCTTACCTTCATTGTTCGTGTGTGTCAACGAACAATGTATTCGTTATTTACAAAAATTGCTGTATTTTATAGAGTTCACACGAATCCATCATATTTGTATGTATTTATATTATTATTAGCTTCATTACAAATATTTCATGTATATATATATATATATATATATATATATATATATATATATATATATATATATATATATATATGTGTGTTTTTCGTTCAAGTTTTAAGTATTGCATGCAAAGTTAATAAAATTGAAATGAAAGCCAAATTAGCAATACAAGATTAATTTTTTTTTTTTTTCTTACATTAATCCTATCGATTACGGAATAAAATTCCTTCTTCAGGGGTGACCAGTATTGAGTCATTTTTTTTTTTTTTCATCAAAAAACAAGTTTCTTTATTGACTCAATACTGGTCACCCCTGAAGAAGGAATTTTATTCCGTAATCGATAGGATTAATGTAAGAAAAAAAAAAAAAAATTAATCTTGTATTGCTAATTTGGCTTTCATTTCAATTTTATTAACTTTCCATGCAATACTTAAAACTTGAACGAAAAACACACACATTACTCGACAGCGTGCCAACGCATCTCTCGTTCGACACCGGATTTGAATCCTACCGCCATTTCATAACATCAAGGCGATGACGTCGTACCATCAAGGACGTTTATCAAATTAACAAAGAAATAAGTTTCTTTATTCTTGTTTTTTGATGAAAAAAAAAAAAATGACTCAATACTGGTCACCCCTGAAGAAGGAATTTTATTCCGTAATCGATAGGATTAATGTAAGAAAAAAAAAAAAATAATAAATTAATCTTGTATTGCTAATTTGGCTTTCATTTATATATATATATATATATATATATACATGAATTTGTATCACACTATATGTGTTATACATATATGTATAGCTACATATATATATAAACTTATTAACTTCAAATTTTAAAATGAACAAAGACTATACTTCTCGAAAAGCCTTAATATATATTAAAGGTTTTTATATTAAAATAAACATTGTTTGAGTATCGACAATTGTTTTTGTGGTTTTTGTGTATTTTTATAATTATGTATTGGCGGATCTAATCTTAGCTTATCAATATATCTCAGAAAAGAGAAACGGAAGAGGGTTTTGAAACAATTGTCTGATAATCAAACTAGGTTTATTTTAATATATATATATATATATATATATATATATATATATATATATATATATATATATATGTATATATGTATATATGTATATATATAAAATGTGCATGTTTATTATAGAATATACTTTAGTCTGTGTCTCTGTATGCATGCATATCAGCATATACATGTATATATATACATATATATATATATATATATATATATACGTGTGTGGGGGGTATGTTGGTGTTTGTGTGCGTGTGTTTAGCATGGTAGATATGAATTGGGTGTATGATCGTTGTATGTATACACCTAGGTTTGAGCTGAAATAATTGAAACCCCTCACTTTGATGTAATACTTAATGTCACCACAAATATAGGATTGGGCAGAGGTGAAACATAATGTGTGTTCTCATCTGACGATCTTACATTATAATTTAAATAAATTATTACATTTGAGTGGCATGTGTTTTATGTTATTTCAATTCAGAGTATAATATATATATATATATATATATACATTTATATATATATACATATATATATATATATATATACATATAAAACGTACTATTTAGTTAGCTATATAAACAAAAAAACAATTTAGATATATAAGTAACGGTGAATCGTAAATGTATCGGTATCGTGCACATGTACACTAACAGTAGATTAAATTTTCCATTTATATATTCGAAATCTCTCAAGTATTAAAAACACTAAGAAAATAAACGCATGAAAATAAATCCTATGTACTGTTTGTTCATTGTACTGTAAACAATCAAGCACATATAAAACAAGTTAGGTTTGTTAATTCAATTTCTAGATTGAATTGTGATGCCATACGCGGCGTGTGCATTACGAGAAATCTCTCGAGAATCCAAACATCGCGGAAAACTGATCGTTTACAGAAACTTGCACTTATCGTTATTCTCAGAATGTGTAATGAATTTCAGTGTGTGTTTTCCCCTTTTCTCAAAATGGGAACTATGTAATTTAAATATTGCCTTTTCATTTCACTCTCTTTATTTTACTACTGACTAAACGCATCATTGTAGTGTACAGGAAGAGTGAAAATGCACGCAAATTATAAAGTCGTTAATAACTGTATATTAAATCATATCAAATGAAACTAAATGTAATAAAATAAGCAGAGTTAATGTGGTTTATTACATTACAACAAATGTTCAATTATTCAACCAGCAGCTTTGCGTGTTTTACCAAATTATTTACGGCACGCAGAAGTCTATCACAGGAAAATTAATTTACCTCGGAAATGATGCGATCTTTGAGCCCATTAAGATTGTTTAACCGAAATTGTCTTAAGCATACCCTAAAAATAGAAGTCCAGTAGGCTGATACCAGGCGACCTTGGTGGCCACTGTGTTCTGTATTCTCGGCCAATCATACAATGTTTTTAAAATTTTGAAATCAGAAAATTTCGAGCATACAACGAATAGTGGTATGGAGCTCCGTCGTTTTCAAAGACAACAATCCTTATTTTACGCTTTCTGTGTAACTGAGATGATCCTAAAGCAGGGTGGTACAATATAAATGTACATGCATTTGACTCCTTTTTGATATAGTTAATTTTAACATAAACTTTACCAATAAAAATGTGGTGTTCATTAAGATTTAATTATGTGCATATTTCACTGAGTAATTAAAGAGGTTACTCGATTTAAACTGTTTACATGTCTCCGGTCCTTGTAATATATGAACCCCAAATAATCCGTGCGAATGTAGCATAAATGTGTATATCTATGTTAGATGACTGAAGTAGATGTTGTTATTTTCTTCTCACTTGGTTTGTCCACACTCCTCGACGACAGTTTAAACTAATATCCGCGGAAAGAACGCAAACTGTAATATAAGCCATTTTTTTAGTTATTAGAAAAAGGATCCATACTGATTACACTGTTTTCTAATGGCTGGAGCTTTGAAAGAACATATTCTGTATTTGTACTCTAACGACCGGAAGTGAAAATAATTTTACGGGTAATAAAATACTTGAGAATAGACATAGAGTTTCGTGTGTTTGTGCAAAATCAATGTACAATATGAAATGTTAATCGACTCAATTCCAAAACCTATTAATCAGTACAAGAACATCTGCTTCAAAATGACACTTCATTGTAATGCATCTTAGAATGTGCATGGGCTTTGTTGTATGACCTGAGAAACAAGCATTTAGACAAATTACAATGGTAATGTTAAAGGTTTTTTTTTTCAATTTTCAGAAAAACTAAGATATATGGTAAACTGAAATTAAAATGCCATCAACTAGACCCTAAAACCTTTATCTCTGCCTAAAATCAGCTGAATCCATCAAATAGCTGATGAGATACAGGGTGGCACATACGTACGTACGTACGTACACACAGATAACATGATTTCATGATTGAACTTTCTGGATCTTTGGATTGCATTCACTAATGATGCTGAAATTCTACACATTTATTGAACCTATCAAATAAAAATGTTGTGCAAAGTTTAAACTAATTTGGTTTATTGGTTTTTGAGTTATGATTGATCAAAGAAATTAGATTTCCAGCATATGCCATTCTTAGTCTATTAAGGGATAGAGCGCTCTCGCGCCTCCCTTGATATATATATATATATATATATATATATATATATATATATATATATATATATATATATATATATATAAGAGAAAGTCATTTTATACACCTAATGGTAGCTATAGCTTTAGTACGAGTGTTATATTCCTAACACTGACATATGACCGCCGAGGTCATTCACTACTAGAAATACTATTCGTTTTTTTAATTGCAAACTTTGAACATATATAAGCCGACTTGTACCGCGGAGAAAATTACAAATTACTAAAGAGAACAAACTATGTCAGTTGGGAAACGCAAACACATGATGTAACTTAAAATTGTGAAACAGCAAAATGGCATCGTCAGCTGTGTACTGTTTTCAAAGCACAGCACCTACATAGGCAGTAAATGAATAGCTCTCCTACAGAACTGATCAGAATATCAGCTCACACATAACCAAATTGATAATGCACATCAGTTATTATTTCACTCATCGCAACATCACATAAAACCACCATGTGAAATACACAATGCATGCACATGGAATAAAAACCTACTCATCAAAGTGCAAGAATAAAGCAGTTACATTCACGAATGATACAACATAATCTAACAGAGGTATATGCGGACAGCACAAGTAACTATTTCACCGCCGATTCCGATTGAACAAGAGGAGGGTCGCCTTATTATTCAGGTTCCCTGGACTTTGAAATAGTCTACCAAGATAAGTAATAAATGCGCCAACAACTCATTAATTCAAGGTGAATTTGAACATGTGCTGGGCTTCTGTATCCTCTTCTGTGTAAATTTATACCACTGGTTTCTTATATGGCAACTGAAACAGGGTTTTTTGTTAAATTAATTGAATTGAATTGAAATGAAAACCCCATTGCGTTTACTAAGTCTTATGAGATAACATAGACAATCTATTTATATACTATCTAAACAAACGCACGCATGCTCCATGGTGTAGTACATATAATAATACACATAGTAGTATATCGTTATGAATTGAACTCAACCCTAATTATTGAGCATCGTTCATTAACAGGCAATGCCGAATACGCATGCCAGTTTAGAATAAATGCGTACAACAACTAGACTCTAAGCACTCGAATATATAAATATAAAGGTGTAATCGTCATAACGCTGGAAAATTGTGTTCTGACCCGTTCTGAGTCAATGCTGAAACAAATCGTTTGGTGATTTACTTCTATCGGCTATATTTCTTCAGATGTTACAACGCAGCTTAGCTATGTAATGCAAGTAATTCAGTTTAGTTTTACTAATATGATAATGTGAGATCAAAAACAAAAATGTGTATAGTAGTCTTAATTCATCCAAATAATTATGGTCATTCACATTGATGAATTCTACGATATGCCGAATATCGCTGTTTTTTGCATGATATCGACGCATATTATAATATTTCAAAAACTCTAAAAACGCAAATCTATCATAATGTGCTAGTATCTTCGAAGTTTGCTAGTATATAAATCCATAATATATACTAAATATAAAAATCTATGTCAACGCTTGTCAACCAAATATAAATCGGCCCATAACATTGCTATGTAAAAAACGGCGTAGAACACAAACTGAGTCACTGATATGATAATATTTTCGTCGTTTGGGAATGATTCTCTTTTACGCTTTTCTATCGGCGTAGCTGATTCACATTTTGTATATCCAGATCATGACTAGTTTGAATCGATCACGTTCAGATCGCTTTCCGCTCTTCTGGAGCCGGGTGTACACGGCGCCCAACGAGGCAACACAAAACCGACATTACAAGGATTGCATGTTGATTATCACACCAGGATATTCGATATGTAGCCAATGAATAAACTCAGAGCCAACACGTACTATGCGCCAAATATATAGGTATTAGTAAATTGCTTCCTGACTAGATTTAATGACCAGAAATACTAACCGAATCACTCCAGTTTTTTTTCTATTTCTTCTCTTATGTTTTTCTACTTCTTTGATCAGTCTCTCACTTGCTGGTTCCCGAGTGAGAGTGCACGGTGAATCGGAATCAAAAGCACTATGTGTTTGCTTTTGGCATTTTTATAAACATGCGCTCTAATATTGCTAACTCTATCACAGGCTATATTAACGAGATATCATAAGTGTTGATGCAGAAGGTACTACTACTACTAGTACAACAAATACTACTACTACTACTACTACTACTAATAATAATAATAATCATAATAATAATAATTATGATAATAATAATACTGTTAAAGAAAATAATAAAAGTAATCACAGTGACCGGCGTCAAAGTCTGTACTTGATACTGGACAAACATAAGCCTGAACTAGTATTGCGATACACCCAACACTTATAATAATACTTTTTCAAATACAACAAAAATTACGTCGGTCTCTATCATAGAATAGAGGATATATATTTATAGTTGTATGAATATATATACATGTAGAGAGAGTGGGAAAAGGGTAATAGAATATTCAACGTTATATAGTTAGTATAAAAAGCATGGAGTGTATTAAAATAATATATTTATTATTTTTTTTTACTTGCAGGGATATCCGGCGTTGTCCGTGTCTCCCCCTTCCCGGTAGGCAAAATTGTAACAATCTCCCTCTTCTCCTGTTGTCCGGGGCAAAAGCTGTTTTTTCCACGGTCGCCACCATATTCCTTTCACTTGGTCGCTCCCATCTTCCCCGTCCCACTGTCTTCCCCCCTCGCCCTCTTGTCCTTGTTGTCCAGTTCAAAAGTGAAATATTTCTATTGAAAGTACTAACTCTGTCTTCCACGGTCGCTCCTTATACCCCGCCTATCTTTTCTTCGTTGCTCAGGGCAAAAGTCGTCTCTTCCCTCCCTCCCTTCCCTTCCCTTCCCCGTTCACCTCTGCACAACCTGTCATCGTTGCCCGGATTAAAAGTGTAACATATTTCTATTACAAGTTCCATCTCTGTCTTCTCCCCTCACCCACCCCTTTTCGATGTATATTTAAGTGTCGGTAAAAAAATATTATTGCTCAGCGTGATTTGAACGCTCGGTCTGTGTTGTATAACCGTAACCAATACCCCAACGACGTAACTACTAGAAAGGCATACAAACATACACACATACACACAGACATTTTCCTTTTCTATAGTTGATTTAATATTTTGGACAACCTGTGTTCTTCCTAATAACTTATTAAATAGGTTTCATAAAACAGCATTGTTTTAAAATTTTAAAAATGTGACCACGTTGGTGCAGGGGAATTATGTGTTTTAATTGAGTCCGTGCTGTAATGTCAATTTCATATCTCTTCGATTGGAAGTGAGTAATGTCGGTTTAGTTTTGTTTACCTGTTTAATTTGAATACTAATGGTATAGATTATTGTTTTAGGCTAGTGCGTGTATTTGTCAACACTCTGTGTCTATTTATGTTCTATTATTACTCATATATGTGTGCATTACTCATAAATATACACGTATATATATATATATATATATATATATATATATATATATATATATATATATATATATATCGCTCTGATGGATAAAATTATAGCTTAACGTAGGCGTATAGCAAAATTCATCCATAAAATGAGCTTATCACTATAGGCGCATCTACGCCATTTAATAGATGTTCATTATGGTATATATATATATATATATATATATATATATATATATATATATATATATATATATATATATATATATATATATTAATATTAGTAACATTTACATTAAATAAAGGGGTAGGTAGTCACGAGATGTGTCTTGACAAGCACTGACACTCCTTCAGCTTTCGTACCTCCCGATGTTCTTACTACCTCTGGTCACACTGATGAAACGTAAAATGACGAAATAGCTGTCTGTGGAAAACTATACGTGCCGACATATATATATATATATATTCATGCATATGTCATTATTTAATATATTCTGATGTCAAAATTGTTTGTTAAGCATAACATTTAGTTTTATCCAGAATTGTTATGATATACACTCTTGAGGATGCACAAGTGGACAAATATCGACAACTGAAATAGGATAGAGAATGTGGTCATCCGTATTCAACTATCAATTTACTTAGTACATTAGACGACATGATGAAATACGTGCTCGTAAAGAAGATAAATTAAGATTAATCTTATCCTCTTCTCGATTCGACGAAAATATAATAGTTACAATTTATATCGTTGTTAATATTACAATAGTGGAATTTGTAAAAATGTATATATATATATATATATATATATATATATATATATATATATATATATATATATCGCAGCAAATTTGTTATATTTTTTGTCTACAATAAATTTCTATCTATCTATATAAATAAGTCATAGAAAGCAATGCACAGTAATGTAATGTAGTCAGGAAACGTTTCACTGAAGGCAAGAATAAACTAAGCTGAAAGTGAAAATACAATTGAAACAAAGACCGACACTTGCACGTTTTAACATGAAAGTTTAGCATAAATCTGAAGAAGATATTTTCCCCAAAATACTATGTTATGCAAATATTTACATTAAATGTCAAACAGCCGCTTCCACATACATCCCACTGTATGTTAAATATTTATATACCCATATTATACAGAAAACGTTTACAATAGAATACACACATTCCTTCACTTATTATACCTGCATTTATATAAAAGAATATATATAAATATATAGGCACGTTCAAAGAAACATCTCTTTCGAATTTACTTAACTACTATCTTTAATTGGGGGTTAGTAGCTGTATTTAATACTGGGACCCGTTATTAAAAACAAATAATCGGTGTTAACTAAACATATTACTGTTATACTAAGTAAAATACATACCAAATAAAATGACGTATAAAACATAATACACAGTTTTAAATTCCCCGGGAACACCACAGACTTTCAAAAAAAATGAAAGATGCAGTAAAACACATCATACGTTCGGACACATTATTTATCAAGACGGATAAAACAAGAAACGTTTGAACAAAACGGATTACGGCAAATTAGTTAACGAAAATCTTCCATAAAATTACTATAAAGGTAGGAATCGCGATATTGTCGAGGAGATTAACCTAAACAATAAAGATAGATTATGAAGTACATCTTAGCGACAGTGTATACAAACTGAAACTAAACAATACGTATGTATTATTGAAAGACCAAAAACCGTATTTTTTTAAATAGGTCTACTATCAGATAAATCAATTAATATGTTTAATCCTAAATTGTATACTCATTCATTACTATTAAAAGTCTACATTTTCAAGCGAATAACCTCTAAGTAAAATATTTAATACAAATACTGTTAAAACAGTTATAGATGTTCAAATAACTAAGAAGAGTAATTATAAGTCGTAACAGATAGTTAAAATAATGATGACATTAATAATAAACATAATAATAAAAACGGCCATAGTGAGTATACATGTAGAGAAAAAAATGTATGCCTGCTACAAGAAAAAAATTAACTCAAAGGACAGTTTATTTGGGAACCGTGTCCGCAGAAAATAATCTTAGTCAAGAAAATATTCGCATGAGTACATGTAATGATTTTGAAGCTAGATAAAGAAATTATAAGAGATCGTTTAATGCCCCAGTAAGTGATGTGGCACCTTACACTCCAAACACATAGTGTATTTAAATGAAAAAAAAATGTTTGCAATAAGATACAGAGTCTTGAAGGAAAGCTTCAACATCGACACAACACAACTCCACCGGTTTTCTTTGTGTGAATGAAAAATTCGCTATCATAACGTCACCGGATAAAGTTGAACTACTGAATCAAAGTAAATAGGTATAAACTTAGCACTTCAAACGGCTCACCCTTGATAAATATGGTCATAACCTAATGATGTCAACATAATATTCTATAAGAAATGTACAATGTACTTTCTAGTATTACGTTATAATTAAAACATCCTCGACTAGGTTTACAACTGATGTTAGTTTAATTCCTAAATAATGCTAGTTGAACTATGCTATAAGTAAACTAATAAATAGTTAATTAAATTGTATAACGCACAGTTAAAACTTGCGGGGACTTGAACACTTTGAAATTCAATTGAGCTAGATTATAATTAATAATTAAACTAATACTTGAATTGCAATTAATAAATAATACAGTTAATAATATATGTCTTGTTTGCGCTATTTTAATACGCTTATTAATTAAAAAATGTTTACATTGTAAATTTTAATATTAATTTTCATACTTGTATAATAATGTTATAGTTGTGTAGATTGACCAATTTGTTATATGTAAGTGTTATATACATTTTTACAGAATTGTTTTTGGTAAGACTAGGATGTTGTGATTAATTCTTTTCTTGGAATATGAGCGTTTTTAATATTATTTATGTTTTACTCTTTGTAAAGGATTCAAAAGTTTAGTGAACACCGGTTAAATCTTCTACTTAACAGGTCTGGTTATTAATGTATCTATTAAACCCGTCAATGTGTAGAAAAATTAATTTCATGAATTCTGCCTTGAACCTTCTTTAAATCTTATTATTGCATTGTTATTATTATCATTATTATTATTATTAATATTGTTATTATTATTATTATTATTAATTTTATTATTATTATCATTTTATTCGAAATAATTTGCATAATTAACACTATGTTATTAAAGTGGGCCTTTGTTGATATACTAGTTAATGAATATAAGTACTATATTGTGTTTTTACTGAATGTTGATTTGGTAAAATTATTATTTCATAACTTTTCAAATTTTCAAATAGGAATATTAAAACATAGCTATTAATCTATGTTTAAGTATAACAATTAATAGGTTTCTCAAACACCGATGAAATTTTCTAATTAACGGGTATAAGAAGAAACTTATATATAAAACTCAGTTAAAGATAGTGATCAATTATTTATATAAACTTAGTAATATAAATGCGGGTACAATGAGTAAATGAATGTGTGTATTTCAAACTGTATCCATGTAATATATATATATATATATATATATATATATATATATATATATATATATATATATATATATATATATATATATAAGTGTTTAAGGTTCATATTTTACTTTAAGTATCTATTGTTAAATTTAAGAAGGAATAGGTAAAATAAATACCTTGTGAAGCATCAAGATGCGATATCAATTTTTTTCATAAAAAAGAAACATAATAATAAGAAACCGATTTTTTTTCTTTTTTTATTAAAACTAGCATTTTTTTTTAGTTTAAAGTGATACAGATATTTCGCCAAAACCTGGCATCCTCGGTGTGTAATATATCCTGATGTCATCGGATTTGTATTTTTTTATCTCTTTACCGGCTTGTTGTTATACAGCCGGGCCAAATGGGCAAGATGTTGTTTCCCATCATCAAATATGAAGAACGTGAATGCAGCACGTGATTTGTATAAGTGTTTAAGGTACAGTTATTTAAAGCATCTATTGTTTAAATTTAAGAAGGAATAGGTAAAATAAATACCTTTTGAAGCATTAAGATGCGATATCAATTTTTTTTCATAAAAAAGAAAAATAATAAATCGAAACCGATTTTTTAATTATTTTTTTATTAAAACTAGCATTTTTTTTGTTAGTTTAAAGTGATACAGGTATTTCGCCAAAACCTGGCATCCTCGGTGTGTAATATATCCTGATGTCATCGGATTTGTATTTTTTTTACCTCTTTACCTGCTTGTTGTTATACAGCCGGGCAAAATGGGCAAGATGTTGGTTTCTATTATCAAACATGAAGAACGTGAATGCAGCACGTGATATGTATAAGTGTTTAAGGTTCATATTTTTTTTTTTGAAAAGCATCTATTGTTAAATTTAAGAAGGAATAGGTAAAATAAATACCCTTTGAAGCATTAAGATGCGATATCAATTTTTTTCATAAAAAAGAAAAATAATAAATCGAAACCGATTTTTTTAAATTTTTTTATTAAAACTAGCATTTTATGTTTTTGTTAGTTTAAAGTAATAAAGATATTTCGGCAAAACCTGGCATCCTCGGTGTGTAATATATCCTGATGTCATCGAATTTGTATTTTTTTATCTCTTTACCGGCTTCCCGGCTGTATAACAACAAGCCGGTAAAGAGGTAAAAAAAAATACAAATCCGATGACATCAGGATATATTTAACACCGAGGATGCCAGGTTTTGCCAAAATATCTTTATTACTTTAAACTAACAAAAAAATAAAATGCATGTTTTAATAAAAAAAGAAAAAAAATCGGTTTCGATTCATTATTTTTCTTTTTTATGAAAAAAATTGATATCGCATCTTAATGCTTCAAAGGGTATTTTTTTACCTATTCTTTCTTAAATTTAACAATAGATGCTTTAAAAAAAAAAGATGAACCTTAAACACTTATACAAATCACGTGCTGCATTCACGTTCTTCATATTTGATGATGGGAAACAACATCTTGCCCATTTGGCCCGGCTGTATAACAACAAGCCGGTAAAGAGGTAAAAAAATACAAATCCGATGACATCAGGATATATTACACACCAAGGATGCCAGGTTTTGGCGAAATATCTGTATCACCTTAAACTAACAAAAAGAAAAAATGCTAGTTTTAATAAAAAAAGAAAGAAAAATCGGTTTCGATTTATTATTTTTCTTTTTTATGAAAAGAATTGATATCGCATCTTAATGCTTCAAAAGGTATTTATTTTACCTATTCCTTCTTAAATATATATATATATATATATATATATATATATATATATATATATATATATATATATATATATTAATTCAATTGTTATTAGTTCGCGCTAGCGAGGAGGGTGAATTTCGGGGGGGTTTCTCTTTCGGTCTTTCCGTCTTCCTAGATCCTTCACGGCATTTTGTGTGAACAAGCCGAGGCTCGTGCGCACGACATGCGTGTTTTAATTAGACAGTATGCCAGTAATGACATTTTTTGCAGTTGGGGTAGCCTTATAGCGATGCCACGTCTTCTCTAAAAGCTTTTGTTTCATTTCTATTTCATTTACAACCTTTATGTAGCTGCTCAGCAGATGTTAATAATGTATTTTATTTCTCACACTCGCGTATTCTCTTTAATACTATTGCTGTTTTTTTTTTAAATATTTTCCAGAGCGTTTATGGTACCTATACTTCGTTTGATTCTAATTTTCTCTAGTATTTTATGAAAATTTGCTGAACTATTGATCATTATTTATTTTGCTATCCGCCTAGAGAGAACATACCGTTTATAAAGAAAATAATGTTGACCTTTTTTTACAGAGGCAGGTATACAACAACGGACATAAGATCAATTTAAACAACATGGTCGAGAAGTAGATATACCCGGTTTCGAAGTATTACCACATACATAAGAAGTACTTTACTGCATAACCTTCAGGTAAGGGTTAGGGTTTAAGCTCGATTTTTGTCAACTAGCAACAACAGATCATTATGGTTTCAAGCTGGCGGACTTCCACACATGGTCAAGTAATGCCGAAAGGCGAATGTTAGTTCACTGTTGTTTTTTTGGACGTTAATCTTTCATGACACGCTACGGTGTATAATTATCAATACTGATGACGTTTTGTAGTTTCTAGAGAGCTAAAAGAAAACAGATGTAATATTGACACATAAATGTGTGTTGGTTTACTTTGATCAAAACGAGTTCAAAAAAGAATTGCACTAAATCTCGTCTGCCTTTAAAATGTTTTCGTAAGATAAAATAAAATATTGACATTTAGAATGTAAATAGACCTTGCTTAATCATATATATATATATATATATATATATATATATATATATATATATATATAGTGTGTAGATTTCAATTTTGTGTAGAGAATCTGAATAATTAAGCTCAATGTAATTTAAACAGAGCAAAATAGAATTATAAAAAGAAAAACTATACACACATTAAGGTTGTACACATAATAACTTATTTCGACCCCTTTAATTAGGTCTCCTCAGATGTATAGACAACCACGTCAAAAAAAACAAATAATGAGAGAAATTGATCGTCTTAAAAAGATAAATTCACTTTTGTGATTGGTCTATGTAAAAAGGAGGTAAATGTTAAAATAATCGAGGAGGGGTGACAGAAGTAAGATTATTTTTTTAATATATGCAGAAATATAAAAATATAAAAATATATATAAAAGAATTCTTTTTTGCTATTTAAACAAATAAATCATCTCATTTAAAATTTCGAATGTGAGCTTTATGGGTAAAAATATATTCGAGCGTTCACGATTAAAAACTACGTTTAATTATTTACGATTAAAAATTAGAAGACGAAAATGTAGGACGAAGATTTCGGTTTAGATTAGAACATATTAAAAATTTAAGTTGTATAGCGTCAAGATTCGAGATGATTTACACTATGGAATTAAAGTTTAGCGACAATTTAAAAACGGTTTATTTACAAAATTGGTAAAGAGTCGGGCGTTCACGATTAATTATTTATGATTAGAAATAAAAAGACGAAAATTCAGGACGAAGATTTCGATTTATATAGGAAATTATAAGAAAACATAATTGGTTATAACGTCAATACGGAATTAAAATTTGGCGACATTTAAGCACGATTAATTTACAAACTAGAGCTTTACTAAAAAAAAAAAAAAAAAAAAAAAAAAAATTTCTAATTTGTTAACATTTGCCTTTACAGTTATAACTCTTATTGTAACTATACTTTAAAAGAATTGTTATTTTCAAAGAACTTTAAAACGTGCTGTTGATTTTAAACCTGTGCCTGTGTCTACATTTAGCCATCAGTTCGTCTCGTCTATTTAAAATGTTCTTGTCTTCATATTTTAGTAATAATGCTTTTAAATATTTAGGTTTGAGGATTGAAGTGACCCCCAATTGCAACGAGGTAAATTTTCTAGACATTACGCTAAACTTAAACGAGGGAACTTTTCAACCTTTCCATAAAGATAATCATACCCCATTATACATTAACACTAAATCCAATCACCCCAAATGTATTATAAAACAAATTCCTACAACTATTAACACCAGAATTAACAATCTCTCATCAAATAAAAATATCTTTGAGACTAGCAAACACATATACGATAACGCATTAGTAATAGTGGGTACAACGAAAAACTAATATATACGGAAAATATAAAGAAAAATAAACCCCAAAACAGGGGACGCACAATTATTTGGTTCAACCCACCATATTGCCAGCTTTCTAGTCTTAATATCGGAAGAATATTTTTAAACCTAATAGATAAACATTTTAAAACGACTAATCCTTTAAGTAAAATTTTCAATTAGTTATTTTTGCACCAAAAATATGGAGAACATTATTAATACACATAACAAAAAAATATTGAGCACACCGAGTAAGAAAACTAAAAAAAGGGAAATAAATGTAATTGTCAAATTAAAAATAACTGCCCCCTTAAAGGTAACTGTAACGTCGAAAGCGTTGTATATAAGGCTACGATTTATCCTAAAGAAAATACTAACAATAAGAAAGTATACATAGGAATATCCGCCGGGAGTTGGAAACAACGATTCTACGTACACAAACACTCATTTTTAAACCCGAACGTCACTAATAAGACGGAATTAGCCAAACACTGGTGGGTTTTTTTAAAAAATAACAAATTAACACCAACTATTTCGTGGTCCATACTATGTCATTCGAACACTCCTAAAGGATTTAGACATAGATGCAATTTGTGCCTGGAGGAAAAAATCAGAATACTAAAATATGAAGACAAGAACATTTTAAATAGACGAGACGAACTGATGGCTACATGCAGACACAGGCACAGGTTTAAAATCAACAGCACGTTTTAAAGTTCTTTGAAAATAACAATACTTTTAAAGTATAGTTACAATAAGAGTTATAACTGTAAAGGTAAATGTTAACAAATTAGAAATTTTTTTTTTTTTTAGTAAAACTCTAGTTTGTAAATTTATCGTGCTTAAATGTCGCCAAATTTTAATTCCGTATTGACGTTATAACCAATTATGTTTTCTTATAATTTCCTATATAAATCGAAATCTTCGTTCTGAATTTTCGTCTTTTTATTTCTAATCATAAATAATTAATCGTGAACGCCCGAATCTTTACCAATTTTGTAAATAAACCGTTTTTAAATTGTCGCTAAACTTTAATTCCATAGTGTAAATCATCTCGAATCTTGACGCTATACAACTTAAATTTTTAATATGTTCTAATCTAAACCGAAATCTTCGTCCTACATGTTCGTCTTCTAATTTTTAATCGTAAATAATTAAACGTAGTTTTTAATCGTGAACGCTCGAATATATTTTTACCCATAAAGCTCACATTCGAAATTTTAAATGAGATGATTTATTTGTTTAAATAGCAAAAAAGAATTCTTTTGTATATATTTTTATATTTTTATATTTCTGCATATATTAAAAAATTAATCTTACTTCTGTCACCCCTCCTCGATTATTTTAACATTTACCTCCTTTTTACATAGACCAATCACAAAAGTGAATTTATCTTTTTAAGACGATCAATTTCTCTCATTATTTGTTTTTTTTGACGTGGTTGTCTATACATCTGAGGAGACCTAATTAAAGGGGTCGAAATAAGTTATTATGTGTACAACCTTAATGTGTGTATAGTTTTTCTTTTTATAATTCTATATATATATATATATATAATATATATATATACATATGAATATATATTTATATATATATAAAGAGAGATGATGTCAGAAATGTGTATATGTTATTGACTTCGTATGTACACTATCGATTGTTTAAGTAACTAACACATTAGTATAATATCTAGAACACATTTACTATGGGTGATGAGTTATACGTTGTCGAAGACGTTGATGAAAACTCACATACATCTATTTCTTTTTAAAGTATAAGAATACGTACACCGCAAAGTTAAGCCTCTTTAGAGTAAATTGAAAGGGTGTTTAGGGCATATAATAAATGCACACAACCCCATTTAAAAAATTAAAATATTTCGGATTTGTATCGAATAAGATGCATAGTCATTAAACACCAATGAAGTAATTTTTCATTAATTGCAATGCATTTTTCAAACCTATTACTTTTATTTTTGATATTTTTCAGAATGAAAAGCTAAAATTGATATTGATGAAAAAAAGAATAATGAGTAGTGTCATAAACGTAAGTAGCATTGATTATATTTATATTTTAAGCATTAAGATATATATATATATATATATATATATATATATATATATATATATATTAGGGTAGGTCGATTTTACACTTTTTTTTAAATATTAAAAGAAGGCACGTACCGAAAGTTGTATATAGACCTATTAAATACTCATGCAAAAAATTAGATCAAAAACTTCAGCGGTTTTTTGAGCGTTTGGTATCAAAGATCGTAGACAAGAATATACTGAAAATTCCTCGTTTTTGCAAGATTTGCTTGAATACTGGTGTGAAAACCAAATAATTTGTGCATTTAAAATCAGGGAATGTCCTTTTATTTTATAAAAGTGATATTAATTAAAGAAATCTTCAAATTGAAAAATTGCCCCCCCTCATTTTCAGTATCTGCTTTTGTAAACTACCTTTTAACGTTATGAATTAAACAGTAATATTTGAATACCTAAAAAAATGATTTTTTTCTGTTATAAGTGAAAATATAACAAGCAAAGAAATAAGGAATAACCTAACACTATTTTAATGGAGCTTAATATTGAGAGTCAAATTGCTCCATATAAGACCCCTTAGACAAAAATGCTGGTCTCAATTTCTGACTCAAAACTTTGGCTGTAATGTGTTGATGCCTTGCTTCAAAACCATATACAGTTTGTGAAGCTTCTGTTATTAACTTAACTGCCCGTTCCACGCCCTGAGAATGCCAAAAATGCAGCATAATTTTAAATCTATTAATTGTGTCCAATGTGTGGCATTAAAATTAATAGGTGGTATTTTTTTTAATCCTTTTCTGGTTGACTCCTCACTCCTGAAAGAACAAATTAATTAATTGAATTATTAAAAAATTCCAATCTTTAATAATTATGGTGAAATTAGATAAAATCTTTAAAAATCATTCTATAAATTGGAATAAATAATTGAGTCAGAGATATATGAATAAATATTACTTACCTAATGGCCAAAATTCTTTTTAAAGCTTCTCTTACTTCAATCTCCTCAGATTTAACCATGGAATATAGAAAGTTTTCAGGCAGTAAACAAAATGTATTACCTTGTATATTTCTAAATGTGATATCTTGGATTTCCTGAGGCTGCTCCTTAATCCTCTGGATCATATCAAAAATGTGCACTTGCTGATTGTGGAATTTACTATTTCTTTTAATTTCAAACCAAGAAGTGGCATACACATTTACAATAAAATTTACTACATAGTGTAGTTTTGTTGTGTGCCTTTGTGGGTATGCACCACGAGTCCATAAACACATAAGCCTGATGGCCAAAGTTAACCATCTTGCTTGGTTTAAAGGACCAATTTTCCAGGAGGTATATCTAGAGTCAACCTTACCTCTAAGAATACCTACTGTGTATTCATAAAGGAGTCTTTGGTCAGAACTAAGATCATGTATTTCATCAATTTTAAAAATTGACTCTAGAGGATTGCTAATAGTGGAAAATGATATTTGGGGTAAATCATGGCAATCATTTGAGCATAATTTCCCCAGAGGGCCACTGAATGTTGTAGGCCCCTTTGCGCAACCATCTGTTTTTAAAAAGGGCTCTGAAAGGTAGTTCATTATGATGCAAAAAGCAACCAATTGTGTGAAGATTTAAAATAAGTTTTTTTTCTAAAATTGCAACCATTCCACCTTCGCAACCTGTGTTGGTATTAGTGTTGTCAACAAGTATAGCCTTGATACTGTTCTCACTGTGGAATTCATGCAAAACATCCACCACTTGATCTGCATGAACAGCACCTGTTGCACCACTATTAGGAAGAACTCTGTGTCAGATATTTACTTTCACATGGTGTTTCTTTTGTAAAAGTTAAATGGTGTTCTGGTCGCTTAGTTTTTTTCATAATTCTCTGTCTATTTTCATCCACAATGTCCTTATACATCAATGTGTCCTTATCCATTCTCCCATCAACTCCAATACATATAATATTTTAGGTGGGGTAAAATCCCCTGGCTGAAATAGTTTTATTTGTCTACCTCCAACAAGGTAAGATGTGACACAAGGTCATGAAAGTGGGATTAGATAAGCCTGCGCTATAGAGGTGAGCACTCTGGCCATTAAAAAATGGACTGGGCAGCCCCGTCGGCATTCCCCTGTAGGGGCGTCTCAGACAGTTAGCAATAAACTTACTCCTCCCCAAAGAGGGAAGGCAAAGCCTGGGAGGGTGCACCTCCTAGAATTGCACAGGACGGACAAGCCCCAATAGACGGGCGTAAATCCAGACCCAAAGGCCCGGATGATACCGATTTATTTGGTGGGGTAAAATCCCCTGGCTGAACTAGATTTTATTTATCTACCTCCAACAAGGTAAGATTGACACAAGGTCAGGAAAGTGGGATGAGAAAGCCAGTGCTCGAGAGGTGAGCACTCTGGCAATTTAAAAATTGCCTGGGCAGCTCTGTCGGCATTCCCCGGTAGGACCGCCTCAGACAGTAAGCAATAAACTTACTCCTCCCCAAAGGGGGAAGGCAAAACCTGGGAGGTGCACCTCCTAGAACTGCACAGGACGGACAAGCCCCAATAGACGGGCGTGAATCCAGACCCAAAGACCCGGACGATACCGGTTTATTTGGTGGGGTAAAAAACCCTGGCTGAACTAGTTTTTATTTATCTAACTCCCACAAGGTAAGGTGTGACAAAAGGTCGGGAAAGTGGGATTAGATAAGCCAGCGCTCGACAATTCAATATATATTTGTGATAACAGAATCAACACGCGAATTCAAATTCGCTCGTTGAATTTTCAACCGGTGAATACCATAAAAATATCCAATAAATAAAACGCCTATGTAAATAAATAATTATTTATATATAAAATTAAATATTATAGTGTTTTATTCCTTTTTAATTTGAATATGTACATTTAATTTCTTAAGAAAAGGAATAATAAACTTTAAAATATTTATTATTAAGTAATGTATTACTTTTTTTTGTTAAAACCCGGGTTTAATTTAAGGCGACACATCTGCCGGTGAAATCTAGGCTGTGAGAAAAAATCTCGATTCATTTGATCTTAAAGTTGCAATGCTCAAATAAATACAAAGTTTTGAAGAAAAATATTTCTTGTGGTAACTTTTGACATTATTTGGCAACTTTCTTCGAGTGTGATAATTTACAGTTTCAAAATCGACCTCCCCTAATATATATATATATATATATATATATATATATATATATATTTATAATTTTATTTAATACGCACATAAAAGTAATCCAGCCGGCATCAGCATGGCAAAGTTATACAGTGATCGAACCCTCCGTGTTGATGTCTATAGTCCAGCGTTCTATCGCTGTACCAATACGCTCTGTGTAGAAATGTGTGCGATTTTTATCACCCAAATATACGATGTATTTTTATGTAATTATTTTTATAGGTGATTGCAGCATTAGATGTTATGTGCTTACTTATTATTTCAATTGTTTCACTTCCTAAGTGGTTAAGATGCAGAAAAACTTTACTACTAGTCGCCCTCAACTTATAGGACGTATTTTTTACGTTAATATATATAATTTTATTTAATACGCACATAAAAGTAATCCATGGAAACGTGTTCTTGGCTTACAGCCGTCATCAACTAATGGCTAACTTACACAGAGATCGAACTTGTATTAAAAACACACAGCATTTTCATACGTATAAATCTCTACGTGACAAAATATTATGCTTTATTAGAAGTAGGGAATGAATATCCATTAAGGTATGTTTTGAAGCTTTATAAAGACACATTTAAAAATAAAATAAAATAACTCATTCATTCACATATAATATTATTTTCTGATAGTCTCACTGAAGGAAATCTAGAAATGCGTCTATCATAAATACTGCCTACTGACACAAAACTTTTAATGTACGATAACATGTTATTATGTATATGTTTAATCGAAGCGGCGTTACAGACTTAGAAGAAATGTTTCAACAACGGAAAAACGGAAAAAGTTAATCATAAAACGCGGACATTGATAATACATCACAATAATTACGAAAATAAAAATTACTAATTAATCATTGATAAAAAGATATATTCTTGAATAACAAAATAGATAATGAATATAGTATTATATTTGATTATACATTATATTAGAATTGATAGGGTTTTAAAAGAATATCAAAATATATCGTATATATATATATATATATATATATATATATATATATATATATATATATATATATATATAAGTGCAAGTGTGTGTGGGTAGTCATACATATGTACAACAATAATAACCGAATTAATGTGGTACACATACGTAAATTCGTGTACATATAATCTTTCATGAATTTTGAGATAGTTTTTTCACCTCTGTAATGCTAAACGTCTTTCTGATAGATTTAGGTAAGCACGCGGATATTCTAACGGTCATCTCTGAAGGCATATACCATACACAAGACAAGACAAGTTAAGCTAGGGCGTTAGCGTAGATATATCCACAGCTTTTGACAAGGACTTGCATAAAGTTTTCTTATAAAAATTAATTTATATTGTATTACTGGACGAATATTTAATATATTTAGATCATTTATTTCCAATAGAAAGATTCATGACATAAATGCAGGTGCACCCCAGGTATTGATCTTTGAACCTTTATTGTTCCTCATTTTGACAAACGACCTCCCTGAGAACATTGTGTCTGAGATGGGTATATTTACTGACGACATACCGCTTTACTCTCGTTATGTGGCCTAAACGGACGAGTATATATCCGAGGCAATAGCTGTATTTTTAGGAAGTGACCTTCTAGTCTGTATTTCAAAGGGGTCATAAATTGAGTATAAAATGCAATGCTGCTAAGACAAGCCTATTTTCCTTCAACAACTACAAAACACACTTGAAACACAGGTTGTCATGGCAAATACCATCATACATGAGAGTCCACCGTTCAAACATCTCGGCCTAACATTTACAGGTAACATGAATCGGAATAAATACATGGAGGACATGGCCAAAGCTGTTGTAAAGAAAGTGTTCCTCATCTACTATGCTAGAAAACTACCCACACCTGACAGTTTCCTATATCTCTACAAAACCTTCATCCGCTCATGCATGGAGTACTGTTATCATATCTAGGCTGGTGAATCATCCACTAGTCTCTCCCTCTTAGTAAAGGCCGAAAAAGGTATATAATCTAAAACGTCCGACAATGTCCACCGAAATCCAGCCCCTGTCAAATCGGCGCAATGTTTAATCCTTGTGCTTGTTTTACAAGCACTTCAATTGAATGTGCTCCGATAGACTTGTTGCTCTTATGCGTCCATGACGTAAATAATCTCGACAAACACGACTATCAGCTAAATTCTATCCATTCACTGTATAGGTCCCTAGGTGCCGGGGAGCCTTCTAATCCAATAGATTCTTTCCTCGTGCTGCTGACCTTTGGAACACCCTGCCTGTTCTATGTTTCCCAGACATGCAGAAATTTAAAACTAATGTTAACAAGTAGCACTTAAAATTAAGGATGTCTCTTGACCTTTTGGCTAAGATCAAAGTGTAGTATCTGTTCCGATAGATACTGCACTCCATGGTGGTGTTGTATTGGCCTTCGAGTCTTGATTTACGCCGGTAAATGGGTCTGTCCTGTGCAGTTCTGGGAGCCCCACCTTCCCAGGCTTTTCTCCCAGGCTTTGCCTCCCCTCTTTGGGGAGGAGTAAGTTTATTGCTTACTGTTTGAGGCTGCCCAGGCAATTTTTAAACCCCACTTTTCCAACCCGACCTTGGGTCACATCTTACTTGTGGGAGTAAGATAAAAACTGTCCTTGTGCCTAACTCCTGGAGAGGAGTAAATCAATACAATTGCAACTTTCCTTGTTTGTAGGAAACGAAGTTAATATATATGCACGTTAACATTTTGCTGGAATATTAGTAATATGCATATTGGAAGGGAGGTATACTGTTAGAAATTAAACCAAATTTGTGAAAACACTATGATACATTCATAATAGGACTTGAGATAAGAATCAATCAAATCCCCATACTATATCATTTGTTTTATTAAATGTTTTATTCATGTGTCAATGTTTTAAGTGTGTTAGAGCGGTATATATATATATATATATATATATATATATATATATATATATATATATATAATTAACACACGGCAGTGTGTGAATAATATGTTACGGTCAACATTTACCCAATCGTGACGAATTCTTGGACTTGTCATTAATTCCGTTTTAATCCAAACTTGATGCGGTTTTTTTGCACTATAATTTATTTGTCCCAAGCCTTTTTTTAATATAAATTAATTAAAATTTGGTCCAGTAGAAATGAAAGTCATTAAAAATATGTGTGGGCATCAGCGTGTGAGATAACACCCCCCCCCCATTGACTTATAATAATCATAACATTTTTAAAATTCAAATCAATTATGTATTTGTATACCCTGAATGTGGCAAACAGCACAAAGAAATCTGAAAATATTGATATCTTGAAAGCAGTTTTATATATGAAAGGGTTGAGCAGCTTAAATTGACAAAAATGTCAATTGACAACGCTCCTCGTGCCCTTTAACTCGACATAACATTATAAATTATAAATATGATTTAAAGAGGAAAATATAGAAATATAGATCATGATGACCTGATTCTAAATATGTCAGTACTAAAAAGATTGGTGTCATAGACACAGAGACGTGTGACTTATAATTGAAAAACAAAAAGTGATAATTGACTGTTGAGGCTATTTTTTTTCAGATAAAAGACCTAAACAGGCAAAACTGATGAAAGAAAGACAAAAAAACTTTCCAATTCTAAATTATCTTCATTGAAGAAAAAAATGAAGCGAAATTGGCTATATTGCAGATATTAACTTTTGGGTATGTTGAAAAAGTGAACCTTCACATATTTGTATATGTTGTCTATTAGTTTCGCTTTTTTTTCTCTGTGAAATTTAAACTGTAGGCTTTTTATATGTGCTTTTGTGGAAAATAAAACAAATAATAATTATAATTATTCCGCCAAATACATAATACTTTCTACAGTATACATATTATATTTTATCGTACTGGAAGACTTTAAAGAATATTTGAAGATGTTATATTTAAATAATTGTTGATAGATACCCTCCACACCCGTGCCCTAAACAAAAATGAAATTATTTTTTTTAGGCGATAACGTATCGGGAAAGAAAAACAATTATATCAGAATTCAGAGTTTTGCATATAAAGTTAACGTAAAATTATCACCCAGCTCTGTCCGATCACCATCGGGGTAACGTTTTAAGACGATAAAACCATAATTTTGCAAAATTATATAAAATATGTTTTTTGAGGGGGGAATAAAACATCTATTAATATTATCACTAATCTTAAGTACATGTGGTAATAGTTCCCCCTATACAAAACTCTTTTAACTCTATGAATAACCTTAAGTCTAGGTGGCAACCTCCAAATATTTAACTAGAACGGTTACATACTTTCTTGGGCTAGAAGCAAAATGTAGTGTCATTGTTTGTATAATTTTGTATTTCTTGTGCAAATAAATATTGCAAAGTATAGTATCTGTTCTGATACTACACTTAATTTGTTCTGTCCTCGGTCAGTGAAGGAGAAATACTTCTAGACTAAAGCAATTTTCATTTTTGTTGCAATCCAAAGTTCTCATTTTTAGAGATCTTGATTTTCTACACATTAAAAACCGACCTTGTGTTAACCTCGGTGCAACGGAAAATTCGGTAAAGGAAAATCGGGCAAAGAAAAGTCCGGCAAAGGGAGATTCGTTAATTTTGTCAAATATGAAAACTCGAAATTTATTAAATAAATATGGATTGAAAATAGAATTTAGAACCGTTTTTGCGGGGGATATAGTTGTGAATATAAATATACACAAAAGTACACTTCTTGTATTATCTATTTGGTACTTGTGCAGTTTACGGGTCGGGTTATTTTTTAGATAAGATTTTCAAGTTAAATTAATTTTTTACGATATCTTTTGTTTATTAAATTGTTAGATGAAAGTACAGTATCGATTACCAAGCCCCTTTCCAATATTAAGAATGGCTGTCTGAATAATGTATGATTTCAACCCGGTCCATAAACTACAAAAGTACAATATTTTCCAATTATTATATCAATAAAAAAGTAGTACATAAAATCCTATTACGAGATTAAATCTATCATAAGCAAGTCAGGCATTTTTATATTTTGATAATAGTTAAAATAATTAATACATTACTTCGGGTCGACATTTGAAAGGAATTTGGAAGTATTTAAACTATCGAATAAATGGTCATTTAAACTTGCTTTAAAATCATTAGGCAATCTTCATGTATTACCCCCCCCCCCAATATAATATTTAGAAATAAATGTTTGAAGGGGGTAAAGTTTTATAAAAGGGCCCCCAAAATAAATTAAAAAATAAATATTTTAGAACAGTTATAGTTCTTTAATATTTGAGCGGCACGAGCGAAAATGTTTTGTGTTGATTTTGAAAACCACATGTGCTACACAAGTCGTTAAATAGTTAAGTTGAAAAAATATTTTATAATAAGTTTAACATAATAATTGACTTGTCGTTGCTGAATGAATGTTTACCCAGCAGCGTAAGAAATTCATTTTTTTTAATCTTGAAAACAAAACAAAATTAGCAAAATTGAAAAGCAGAATCATTCCGAAAAAATATTTAAATAGTAGTCTAAATTTTACAAACAATTTATTTCAAATATGTAGTAGTACAAAGGTATCATGAACAATTACACATTCGAGATGTTCCCCGCCACACATTATCCACTATGCGACGTCATCGAAGTTTTACTTACAGACAATAATTCAGTTCCAAGTTTCACTTTGGGAAAATGAAATGTAATTTGCACAGTTAAAGTTTATATATTTATTTAATTATAACAAAATAGAAAGGTTAAAACTAAAACATATTGGTCGATATTGACATAATTATAATATTATTTTGAAATACGATACAGAAATAAAATCTTATTGAGACGAATTAAAACTGTAAATTTAACTTTTTAATAAAAATAGATTAACTGTTTATATTTATTCTAATAAAACTATAACGAAATTAGGGAGAACTTTTAGAAAACCGTGTGAGAGTTGGTTTTCTAATAATGTTCTATTTCAACTCCATACCTTCTATATAAAATGACAAATACTAGATGAAACTGATAAAATAAAATATATGATACTCCATATGTTACGATACACGCTACATGTCTACTCATATCATTTTGTTCTATACGTTTCGTAACCACAGCCTTAAATCTTCACGTATCAATTTACGGCCCTTCAGGCCTTTTTAAAACCACGAATCTTTTCACGGCATCTCAGGCCTTTTTAAAACCACGAATCTGTTCACTTATACGTATCTTAAAGTCTCTAAAAAGTTCTCAAATAAATCTCAAGGTTTACCTTATCTTCTGTTCTCTTCTTTGGCCTGTGATTCGTCTAGTCTTCGCTGGCTGTGTCGTCTTGATCGAAGGAAGAGGTCTGTCTCAGACAGAATGAATACACGAGACACGAATTTTCTTGAAGGGAAATTTCACACAAGTTTCTTTATTCTCACACAATCTTTTTATTTCTTTCTGGTTCGTTTGCTGCCAGGGGGATTCCGGCTTCGACTCTCTCATGCCCCGGCTATTTTCCGGTTCCTTTTGAGATATCTTCTGCCCTCCCAGAACGGGGCCTTACCAGTTTACCGGCTACATGCTCGCACCCGGTCTGAACGGTATCGCCTCTAAGCTCAGACTCATTCTAAAAAGCTAATTTCTTGTTTTCTGTGGTGACGTAATCATCATTCCCACGCACGATATGGGGACAAAAACGACTCACTCTGATCTCTGACTCAAAGGTCACGTCAGGTCTAAATTTATTATGACTATTCTTGGATCAAACGTTTCTCTGAACTCACTTCTGAGTCCCGAAACAAAACCTATTTTTCAATAACAAAATTAGCTATTTGATACTAGTTAACCTACTGTGCCTTGCATAATGGGGCCCTACTGTATTGTAACACTCCTTCCTTCCCTATAAACAAAAAAAAACAAAAAATCCCAAGATTTTCTCTTTTTTTAAAAAAAAACCAACCCCTCCCTGGGACTGGTAAAAATCCTGGGGTCAGCATCATTTCACCCATGCCGGAATTTCCTTCGGCACCATATGACAATGTTTCCGGGATGTGGGAGAGTTTGCTCCCTACGATCGTTACCGGCTAAAAAAAAGCCATCCCCTGTCATAAATCAACATCAGGCGTTTCTCGCCTATATCTCCTGCAAAATCTACCACATAAATTCGCTCTTGCTCACACACGTTCTCCGTGCTCGACCACTTCCCAAAAATTCCCGGTATGTTGCACTTTCGGGCCACCATCACTTTCTTAGATAACTTCAACAAACGGTCGGCACACAACCGATTAAAACTAACTGCGCGTTTTATTCTCGCGAAATAGGGGAACAAAAAACAGAACAAAAAAAAACCTTCATTAACCTATTCTCTAATGGTCAGCCTCGAAGCTCACTGAAGGTACCGTCGCTATACTGCTTGCTATATATGGACCATACATTTCTGACACGCCCGTGCTCCCGTCGCGAATGACAGCGAACAAACACCCAGTTTCTAACTCCCAACCCCATCGGCGTGGCGTGGCACCCATCCCATGGCTCTAACTAAACGGCGTGACGGGGGTGAAATGTCGACACCACCGTTCCTGGAACACGTCCGGTCACCAATCCAGGTCCATCATTTTCTTCTCTAAACCTAAATTAATTTGACTGAGGTACCCTCTTTTAAATATAAAGCTTAAATCTATTTCACTTCCATACACGGTCTACCGACGTGATTGGGGAGCAACCCTGGGTCACGAAAATTAATCACAACTTCAATATCGACCACCGTTGTCGTGGCGCACCAATACGACTGTCCTGTCGTCTAACCACCGGTTCGCAGTTTTAACGCGTGTAGAGTTCGAGCACCTTTGCCCATTCTCCTCCGAGCCAAAACCCATGGCCGCCTCGTTTGCGAAAACCACGCGAGCGAACTTTATTGATCCCGCAGACCCAACTGGGCTGCACATGCTCTGTGCACAGGGATATTCTTCGAAATAACCTAATTGACCCCCGTCCGGGGTCTCCATCAACCGACCCAAACCTGCTATCAGTGCCCCCCAAACAACTCAAATACAAGATCACTTTAATCCTAACACTTTGCTGACCCACGTCACATTCAATTTAAGAACTGTTTTTTTTTTAATTACATTTTTAAATTTCTCCATCCTCTAAATGGTAAAATATCATTCACTCAAGCATTAGGAACCCGGAATCCTCCATGTAACAAATACATCAAAATACATCAAAAAAAAAAATAATTAATTCCACCCAACAACAACAAAAAAATCAAACCGAAACCGACAGAACCAACGGAGAACATATCTCCACAATACAATACAACATAATTCAAAAGATAAAGGGAAAAGAGAACAGCGCCCGACACCATAACGTATTGACATGTCGTCAAACTCCAACCCGGACACCATCAGATCACCCGCCGCTGTCGTCGTTATTTTCCTGCAACACTTTTTAGCAGTTTTCAAAACCCACGGGCGCTTTCTTTCTCTCTCTCTCTCTCTCTCTCTCTCTCTTTTTAACACGCATATACATTCCAACAACAAAAGATTTCGGCCACAGAGTGGCATATCAATCCCTTTCTTTCTATGCTCTTTCTGTCTCTGTCTCTCTCTTTCTAATACATTCTTTCTTTCTTTTTTCTAAATACGCATATTCTGTCCTCGCGTGCACAAGTCATTTCAGCACATCCACCCTTTTTAACATTTCCATTCTTCCTCTCTTTCTCTCTCTCCTTTTAATTACATACTTCCCTCGTTTTTTTTTTCTTTTTTCGCCCGTTATTGCTTTCACCTTTGTCCCCCACCAACACAAACCAGAAAAAAAAATTACAGCAACAAATTCTTAAAACACAACACAAAAAAAACAAATCGTCCTTTTTTTTCTAACTAGAATGTTCTTTTCCTACAAAGTCTCAACAATTGTTTTTGCGTGTGTGTGTGCGTGCGTTCTTTTTTCTTTTTTTTTAACAAAATGTGTCTTTCTTTTTTTCTTTTTTTTTTTGTGAATCTTAACAATTAACAAAATGTGTCTTTTTTTTCTTCTGCGTAACTTAATAATGGTATGTGTATGTGTGCGTTCTTCTTTTTTTTCTTTTTTTAACAAAATGTGTCTTTTTTCTTTTCTTTTTTCTTTTCTTTTTTCCTGTGAATCTTAACAATTAACAAAATGTGTCTTTCTTTTTTTTTTTTTTTTTTTTTGTGAATCTCAACAATTTTCCCCTCCGTGTTCGCTCCTTTTTCCTCTTCCTTTTTCTATTACTTTGGACCACACGATGTGTTCGTACTTCATGACAGCACCAGATCGATATCGAACCGTTTCATGTTGGAAACGGCAGGTCACGGCTACCAAATTAACCCCAATGTTACGATACACGCTACATGTCTACTCATATCATTTTGTTCTATACGTTTCGTAACCACAGTCTTAAATCTTCACGTATCAATTTACGGCCCTTCAGGCCTTTTTAAAACCACGAATCTGTTCACTTATACGTATCTTAAAGTCTCTAAAAAGTTCTCAAATAAATCTCAAGGTTTACCTTATCTTCTGTTCTCTTCTTTGGCCTGTGATTCGTCTAGTCTTCGCTGGCTGTGTCGTCTTGATCGAAGGAAGAGGTCTGTCTCAGACAGAATGAATACACGAGACACGAATTTTCTTGAAGGGAAATTTCACACAAGTTTCTTTATTCTCACACAATCTTTTTATTTCTTTCTGGTTCGTTTGCTGCCAGGGGGATTCCGGCTTCGACTCTCTCATGCCCCGGCTATTTTCCGGTTCCTTTTGGGATATCTTCTGCCCTCCCAGAACGGGGCCTTACCAGTTTACCGGCTACATGCTCGCACCCGGTCTGAACGGTATCGCCTCTAAGCTCAGACTCATTCTAAAAAGCTAATTTCTTGTTTTCTGTGGTGACGTAATCATCATTCCCACGCACGATATGGGGACAAAAACGACTCACTCTGATCTCTGACTCAAAGGTCACGTCAGGTCTAAATTTATTATGACTATTCTTGGATCAAACGTTTCTCTGAACTCACTTCTGAGTCCCGAAACAAAACCTATTTTTCAATAACAAAATTAGCTATTTGATACTAGTTAACCTACTGTGCCTTGCATAATGGAGCCCTACAGTATTGTAACACATACATAGTTTCAGTCGGCAAACTAATTGTTGCTATTCTGATCGCTTGTTAATGTTTTCGATCGCACGGACATTTTTAGATAATTATCTATTTGTACGTAAAATTTACGTATTCTTTCATTCACTGTCTTAAGATCTTTAAAATAATTCCAGAAAAGTGGTATTTATGTTTCAAAAATTAGCAAAAACAGATTTCCTAAAATTTCAAATGTTACTGATATTCTATATTGTGAGAACATTTTTCATTCTAAAAGTTTTTCCTGGCACGTAGAAATAGTTTTTTGTATAGATCATCGTTAGGCTTTTACCATTCGAACAGATATAATAAAACTGACTTTAAAATGATTTGAATTATTATATTTTAATTCATGTTGAAATAATTATTCATTATTTGGATTGATGTGAAAATCAGTAATTTTTTTTTATTATTATTCTGAAACTTATTCTGAAAATCATTTTTTTTAATTTATTGATATTTAAATTTAAAATATTCGACCCATGTTTATCTTATTTCACGTGAATCTAAAATTAAAATAATAATCTTGAAAATTTTGCAAATAATTTAATTTGAATTGGAATATGGAATTAGTATTTTAAAAAAGAAAAAACCTGAAATTTTTACATATAACTAATAAGTAAAATTGTAATTTATTATTTAAAAATGTGATGTTTAAATAGAAGAAATATTATTTTGATAATTCTCAACTCATAATTAATTGAATCTCTAATAATTGAAAACAAAAAGAATATTTTTTAAGAAACAAAAATGAACTGCAAAAAAGAATAAAATGATATAAACATTTGGTGTGATTTTAGAAGGTTGAGGGTGTAAGTTCTAAGCGACTCCATTATTAATTTTGCTTGTTAACTTATTGGTAATAACGTCACTGATTTAAGTAAAACTCTAAATTAATTAATAGAATATTTGCATTCGTGACTTTGTCTCTGTGAGCATGTAGTTAGGTTGTCCAGAAAAGACTGATGTATTTTTTGATAATATTGTGAAAATATCTTTATAATAAATTTGATAAATAATATATTTTCATTGCTTTTATATCTATTATTTCAAAATAACTTAATTATTTAACTAAATCTCTAAATTTATTACTAAAGTATATTGAATTGTGGTTTTGTCGCTATGGACAGTACAGTAAACGAAAATGTTTTAATGGACTATATGAAGTTCGAACTCTTATAATCAGAGGAATTATGCACATAGATAAGTTGGCAGTGGAAAAGCCAAAATTCAACATTTGAAAAAATATTAGGAATGGAGAGTTAAAAAAAAAGTTCGTGTACAAAAGATATGGGGTTTGTCCGGTTGTTAATTGTCCGTTGATAAGGTATCAAATGAAATGAGATTTTGATGGAGAAGAAAAGCATTCCGTGAAGGCAGTATGGAAAAGCGTTCAAAAATGAAGTAACTCCAATAGTGAGATGTTAGGTTCAAATCGTAGGTGGAGCGCACTTAATCGGAATTAATATGAGAAATCGAGCCGGAGATGAATTGTATACAAATGACTTTGGTAGTTAAATATTTAAGCAATTCTAAGAAGAAATCCGTTAGTTAAAAACGAGGCCAAATGAGGAGGGGGGCTAGGAAAAGGAGAAGTGAAGCATAAAAGTAAAAAGTTGGGAGGGTAAGTTAAATGAACCATGGCTGCTGCTGAAAAGACAAGGGAGGGGAGGAAGGGGTCTAGTTATTAGGTTATTGTTGGTAAGTACTAAATCCGATGCGAGTGGGGGTTGGCTATAGGTGACAATTTAGGTCATTGAGTGTATATATTATTTGAAAGAAAGAGGGGGGTCCGTAATTAAAACGGATTTTGAACGAAAGACAAAAATAATTTCGAAAGTTTAAAATAGTTTCCTTTGGGAAAATTAGGGTTCCAATCAATGGGAATATGTAGTTTGAATGTTGAATATGTAATAAATAGTTAAATGTTCTAAAGAGTTTAAAGGGATTCCCAGTTGGTTCAATGTATAATTAAATAAGACAAGCCCAAATGTATAATTAAATAAGACAAGCTTAATGTATAGTTATACATTACGCCTGTCCCACTCAATTATATTAAAATTTAGGGGTGGGAACAATGTTGGGATTATGTCAGATTGCTTGTAACAATTGAGTTCTATTATAAGTATTATGGGGTAGGGTTGGGTTGAATTATGTAAACTAAATGTATTGCTAGTGCGCGGAAATTATAAAAAGCTTCATAAGGGAAAGCAGATGTACAAATTGAAGGAGTAAACAATGAGCGTTGTTAAAAGGTGAGATAGATTGAATCTACGAGGAAGATATTGTCGGTAGAGAGAAGCATATACAGGGGCGATGCAATGGATACAAGGGAGATAAAGACAAAAAGCATAAAAAGCAATGCAGGAGTGTATGGGAAGGTTGGTAAATAACAGAAAAAGAAAGAAAAGGAAAAAAGAAATAAAGAAGAAAAGGAAATAGGAATTATAGTGTTGAGTAGGAATTATAGTGTTGAAGTTAGAGTGGTTAAGGATCGGTAGGGTGTAGGAGGAGTAATGTTAGTTCTCAATTTACAATAAATGCTATTGGTTAAGATAGGTATTAGGTGTTCTGGGGAGGATGCGTTATGTTATTGGGATGGTTATGTGTAAGGTTGGAGAGGTTAAGAATAAAAGATTAACAAATTAACAAATTATAGCATTTAAAAATGTGTATGATGCTAGAAAGGGGGTTTGATGCTGGGAGAAGGAGGGAATAATGATATTAATGTATTTACATTTTCGATCGTGCCTGCAATTTGAAATGAGCTCATTTTAAGAGTTAATCATATTTAAGCTCTTAGATGCTGTGGCTATCATAAATGTTTCTAGTGTACATAGTTGGCAGAAAGAGGATCCTGTTTTTAATATAGTCCAATGTACAAAGTAGGGAGTGTTTTTAATGGTAAAGCTTTTTATTAGATGGATAGAGAGGTGCTAGTGACATTGTTATTATTGTGTTTGAAAGAGTAGATATGGTTGGAGATTCGGGTCTTAATGGGGAAGGCACTTGCCCCAACATAAGTGTGTATTTTGTATGGGGTTGTTGTTATAGTATTTGTGCTATTTATAGTATCGAGAATGTTTTGGGTTTGTATGCTAAAGTTCTGGACCAAACTTAAGTTGCGATTGTTAGTTGGAGAAGATGAGATACTTTGAGGGGTGAGATCAAATATATTATTAGTTAGCGGGTGTTGTTGGTTAATGTGAGAGGTGTTATTTAGGGTTTTGTTTGATACAGGGAGATGTAGATGGGGAGAGCTATAGGGTGAGTGGGAATTTGTATGTTGGTATTAGTTTGCATAATGGTGTTTTGGGGGAATTGTTTAACAGTGCAGGCAAAGATAACGTTACTTTGTATGCAATTACCATTTAATGGGCATTCTTTAGATTTCTGGCAGTTGCAGTTATTAGTGGGATGTATAGTAGGTGCTGGTTGTTTGGTAGATTTAATTTTTTTTTCTTAGATGATGAGGGTGTGTGCAATATTATGCATTGTGGTGTTTTTATTTAAAGTAGTGATGCACTTATAGGGGTGCATGAATGAGTTATCTAAAATTTTGAAAAATCCCTTAGCTATATTTAGTTTTACATTGCAGTTATAGGGTGGGTTAAACCAAATACTATTCTTTCTTCTAATTTTTTTATTATTACTGCGTTCTGGAGGGTTAGCTGATTTTTCAATATTGATGGTTTTAGTAGGTCTATTTATATATGTCTTGGGTTTCTTGTGTAGTGTAGTATTAGTTCGTTGTTTATCCTGTATTGCCATTATGTGTGTAATTACAGTTAAAGGTGTGTTCTTCTGGATTATAGGATGATTTTGATATTTAATTTCATCAGTGTATCCCGAATTAAGAAGTGCGTTATTATAGAAGCTGGAATTTTGTTCGAAGATGGATCTACTAGCAGATAACCTTGAGATTCTATTGGAAACTGAAGCGACTATTGGATTAATGATGGATTGTTGGTGGTAACATAGCGTATGTACGTAGAAGAGGGTTAGATTTGGTTTGTAGTAGGGGCTAAAAGAATACGGAGTTTAGGTCTAGTGTTAGGTCAAGGCAGTTAGATATTCTTTTCTCAGGTTCTATCGTTATGGTTCATCCGAAGTTTTTTAAAAAGTGTGTAGTTTTTTAATGGTGTGGTTGTATTGTCTCGATCTCTCCATAGAAACAAAACGTTCATCGTCCCTGTATAGCCAACCGTGTAAATGTCCGAAGTCAAACTTCAATTCTCTCAATAAGTACAATCTTACAAGGTCAGTAAACTGGGCAGAGGCCGAGGCTCCCATAGTTGTATGAAAATTATTGGGGGTATCCTTCTTGGTCAAACATTGTTGTCAAATTCTAATAGGGATCTCCTGGCCAACATTATTAGTTTGATCTCTAAGTCTGTGATATCTGAGTTATTCTTAGCGAAGATTAAAGCTTTGTTTAGTAGGATAGGAGGAATGGACTGATAATAATTGTTAATGTCGAAGGTGATAAAACTCAAGTTTGAGTTAGATTTATCACTGAGGTTTAGAAACCAATTGGACACCTCACCAGGGGATTGTCATAGGATGTATGGATTTTTTTCCTTTAAGTTAGGGATGATTCTATCTAAAAGATGTTTGCTTATAATGCCTAGGTCAGATTAGTATGAGCAAATTAGTCTAATTGATGGGTTTTCGTGGAAATTTCTTTTGTGGTATTTTAAGGTGCATCTGGGTGTAGCGGGGGTAAACAAATTATGCGTAATTAAGGATATTTAAAGAAGTTAGTAGAGATTTAGCATCATTGTTTATGCTATTCAAGATGTTACTAGAAGTAGTTTTATAGGATTTGTTCAGTTCTTTATAGATTAAACTTTTGTAGTCAGAGTATTTCAATTCGTAAAAGTATTCGTTTTATCTGCATGGACAATAATGTCCGGTTGTTTCTTGATCTTGTTTGTGAAATTATTGAATTTTTTGATAAAGGCGTTTGAATGTTTATTGTATTTTTAAAATTGGATACGTCTAATGTTGTTGAATAAATCATTTTCGAAATTGTTGATGTGATCATTTTGTTTAGGAAAATAAGATGTTTTTAGATGCAGTTAACTTTCCAATCTTTTCAGTTCCGTGGAAAAGTTCATGGGAAGTGTCAATCTATTGTGTTTGGAGGTGAAATATTATTTGTGTCATTTTTCTGGTTGTTATATTTGGAGTGTAAGTCATGGTGGAAAGCTTTCCATCTTACGTGGGTAATAAATGTTTTTACGGATTGTAGGAGCTTGCAAATGTAAACTTAATTAGAAGGGATGGGTATGTTTTTTGCTGAAAGCGGTAGAAATTTCTTGTTGAACATTTCACAAATAAAAGAAAAGCTCAACTTTGTAGGAGTTCAGCCTACGATTTGACCTCAACATCTCACTATTGGCGTTACTTCATTTTTGAACGCTATTTCGATACTGAGATCACGGAATGCTTTTCTTCTCCATCTAAATCTCCTTTTATTGGACACATTATCAACGGACAATTACCAACTGGAGAAACCCCATATCTTTTTTACAGGAACTTTTTTTCAACTCTCCATTCCTAATATTTTTTCAAATGTTGAATTTTGGCTTTTCCACTGCCAACTTATCTATCTGCATAATTCCTCTGATGATAAGATTTCGATCTTTAAAAAGCCTTGGCTTTAAGAAAAGAACAATAACCATAATTTTATTACAGAATATACCTTGCTTTGAACAATCGAAGTTTGAAATAAATCTGGACATTCGTACATGTTTATCACTCTTCTTTCATCTATCTTTAGATATAATATATATATATATATATATATATATATATATATATATATACATACATGTATATATGCATGTGGGTATGTCTGTTTATGTGTATGTCTTTCTTCATAAAATTACATGATGCGAAATTATGACAGGATTTTCAAGTAAGAACACGAATATTGTATAAAATGAAATATCAATTGTTTTCATTTGTGTAATATTAATTTCCGCCATCAAGTGATTCTGAGAAAACATTGATTGACAATTAATGCCGCTCTTCCGGTTAATTCGACACTCGACCATTAATAATGGCTTCATTTCAATCGATAACAGTTTTATTTATTTGACGTCTAAAATAAACGCCGCTGTTCACTTAGTTACGGTACACGAGGTTTTGATGACTCTCAATTCGATTATCCTATGACTGCTTATTGCCCCAACTGATCCATGAAATAAAGCGGGCCGTTGTTTAAAATCGATAGAACCACGACGTGATGAGCAAACGCAACTTAACAAGTAAAACATCGGCATTTCTTTCTCTTTTAAATTCTCTGGGCTTGTTAACAGAAAAAGCCAGCCCATATTCTCGAGGAATAAATAATGCTCTCCTTTTCAAAAAATAAATAACCGACCTCAGATCTATTTCGCAGTGGCTGTGTGATACCAGAAGCGAATGCATGTTTGTGAATAATCATGCTGTTGATAACAATCTGCACTCTCTTAAATGTTATCTGGCATTTCATCGTCTCCGTATATTATATTAATCGTAGCCGCATTTTAAACGAACATAATCGAAGAGTTTGGTAGATTCCTGCAGGTCGTAAATACAACCTGGTGCCGCGAAATACGCATAAATGAGCGAATATTCAGTTTTCCGCTTCGTTGCGAAAATCAATGAACATCAGAGACAGACTTAGCAACTGGTGTATTCAAGTCATCTTTTATTAATAGCTTACAATAAAGTGAGAGAGAGAGAGAGAGAGAGAGAAAAGGGAAAGGTTTCCTCGATTAGTTTTTGATATAAAACGATACACGAACTCATGTGTACGTAATTGTGTATATATATCTATATAATATTAATTTTATTCTATCAAGATGAACTTTCTATGAAATAATAATATTACGTTTGCTGCTTCATTTAAATGTTGTTTTTCAATTAGATGACACTCTTCTTTACAAACGTTAATAATGTTACAAATATGTTGATTAAATACATTATAGCTTATTGGGTTTTTTAAAATTATTATTCTAATTCTCATTTCTTAAAAAATATACTAATGCATAGTATCACTGTTTTTGTGCATGTGCTGGACAACTATATGTAACATATTTCAGAAACACACCGCAGTTTAATCCAGATGGGCTGACTTTTTATATGTAAAATAAATTCTATGCCTAGTGGAATCGTCAGCGTTTTGAATATTTTGGCCTCATTCAGAACGCTGACGATTCCACTTGGCATCGGATTTTTTTAAATGTTAAAAGTAAGCCTATCTGGATGAAACTGCAGTACGTTGTTGAAATATGTAACATAGTTTTCAACAAAACTATATTAGCTTTCACTCCGCTGCGATCGAGCAATTTATTGAGTTATTTACAATATAAACTAGTATAAACTATATATATATGGATATATATATACATATATATATATATATATATATATATATATATAAAGCGAGGCTCCGATTAAGTCCGTTGAGTCATATAGATCGGCTTGATGTTGATAGCCCGCTGCAATTGGCATAAACATAAGTTAATGTTTTTTTTCTTTTCACGTGATACATTCCCATGGCTGAGGGGATAGAGCGAAAGCGGCAGAGTCAAAACTGACACTGTTAACCGGGTAGTCGCCTTGTGTCAGACGAAAATTATCACTCTCTTGCACACATAAGACTATAAGCTCGAAACGACGTCGTTTGTATGGAAATATAATTAAATATGTATTGTTAATATTATATATATATATATATATGTATATATATATATATATATATATATATATATATATATATGTGTGTGTGTGTGTGTGTGTGTGTGTGTGTGTGTGTGTGTGTGTGTGTGTATTTGTGTAAACACTCATGGTACCACCTAAGATAGGGAGGCATGTTGTGTTTTTTTTTATTTAAACGTATTATTGAATTTTCGATATAATTTTTATTTTATATGTGTTCATTCAATTAACATTTATTTCTGTCATAATTCATAAAAAATACTTACATTATCTGAATAGTAAAGTAAAATGGTGTTTTGCTTATGTCATGCTTCGGCACATATTTAAGTAACTTTTTCTTCTATTATTGATAAATTTAACATATTTTCGGCTCTACAGAGCCTCCTGGCATAGTAATCAAGACAAGAGGGCAGAAATCTTTTCACACTTACGCACATATACACAACACTGCCACACACTTACACCGGGAAAGGTTCTTCATAGGTAAGTATTTTTACTTACCTTAGTTATTATTGTATGTTATGTGTTTGCTTTTGTATGTTAGTTATTCGAAGATTGATAGAAACATAAATAAAGTTGAGTTATTATTATTAGTTGTAGTACTTTTGAAAGTTTTGAATCATTTATCTACTTTGCTCATCAACGATATGATTAGTGAATTCATTTTGAATAAGGACTTGTTTATATTTACCTGTTTAATACATGATGTTTCTTTTGGTGGCAAAACAGAACGAAACCGGTAAAAATCTTTTGTTTTTGTTCTTCTCCTGCACCGTAACTTGTTTTTCCGTTTGTCATTTTCTTCACACATTTTGTCCACCACCACATTTCTTTTTTATGAATTATCGTGTACCTTACCCCATATATGTCTATATATACATATAGATATATACATGTATATATATATATATGTATTCATATATATATATATATATATATATATATATATATATATATATATATATAGTGTGTGTGTGTGTGTGCGACGAATAGTCTGATAGAAATATTGATAATCCGATTGTTTTTACTGTTAAGTAATTAGGTTTGTTGTTGAGTAAGTTATGTGAGCTGGACTGATGATTACATTTGGATGTTTGAGTTTCAAATCTCGACGTGGATACACTTAATGCATCTTGACACACTGGTTAGCCGTAGATGAAGAAACTGAATTTTGTTGATATCTGTCTTCCTCTAACATTCAATATATCTTGATACGATTACCGTATTTCCCGTAATATAAGGGGAAATATGCTAGGTTAAAACGGGGAGAAATGTGTGTAACGCTTCAAATTCAAATTATTCTTAACATTAATTGTATGAAAAACATATACGATTTCGACATAAAATAATTCAACGATTGAGCACATGGCGCAAAAAACAACAGCAATACTATTACATAAGTTGTACTCTCCCATAATTCGCATGGCATATCTATTTTTAAACATTACAATTTACTATTCATTCGTTTTCTATTATGTTCTTTTAATTTTTCCATGGCCTTTCTTTTATATGATATTTTTTTTATGAACATATTCATTTGGCTTATCTTTAATTATTTATTTATTTTTAGTACATTAGTTTTTGTAGCGATTTATTATATTTTACTTTATAAACCTTCTTCTCTTATAGTTAGGTTTTCATTTCGGTGAAAGTGCTTCCGTTTTGTTTAAAATGGGAGGATTCACTGACATATAAACCACTGAGTGATGCAAGGATTTCTTAAGTAGGCTTCATAATTGTAGACGCCGACAAACAAATTTGGGCAGAGTTGACAGCATTGGCAATTATAAATCATTATCCTCCTGACAGTTATATTCGTATTGAGAGTAACTGTAAATGGCTTTGATGGTAAAATCAAAACAAAGTGCAACATAAAAAACGAAACATAAAGACGTTGGATACACATGAAAGCCTGCCGTTGCATGGCGCGTGTAATTACGATCTTTCCTTTTACTTTTGTGAACAAGAGACTACAAATCATTTGGGTCGTTCATAATTGTTTGATGACCGGGCACAGCTCTATGTTTTCTTTGTTGACACTATCCTAAAAGCGGAGGATTTGCGCCTAATCAGGCGTAAAATGATACGTAGACAGTCGTTCGGAGAACGGGAGCAATTGTCCTCACACAATTCATCATTTAGAGATTGTCATGCGATTTAGATAAGGGACATTTCTTTTAGATTTATGGATGTGTATTTCGGATATAGAAAAAAAAATAATACTGCTGGTTGAGTTCCGTGAAGATTGGATTTCTTCGTTTAGCAACTATTTCCAGTTGGTAAACAATACGTAATATGATATTGCCCTAGCCACAGTTTTTTAGTGTTACAAACACAATATTCTGTATATATATATATATATATATATATATATATATATATATATATATATGTCAAATCTTTCTCGAGTTGTGTTTCTCTTTTGCTTTTTTAGGCTACTATCTCTCTATCTATATGAATCTATATCAACATAGACTAATTGAGATATTTTACGACATAGACAATGTTTCGTAGCAAGAAAAATGTGTATTTAAAAATTGGTATATACGTTCAGGAATGTTCGTGAATGATTGATTGAATTCAGTGATGTTTTGTTTTTGTTTTTTTTAGTTCTTTTTCACGAAAATTATTTTTGTTTAATGCATTTATTTGGTATGTTTCATTGTTGTAAATATGTGCAAAAAAAAGAAAAGAAAAAGTTTGTTATCTCTTTTGTTTTAATTACTGTTTATTTTACCACAGTTTCAGGAATATTTGTGAATGATTGGTTGAATTCAGTGATTTTTATCGAAAGTTAATGTTGTTTAATTCATTTATTAGTAAATGTGTTTCTGAATAAATTTTGCCATTTTGTGAATTGTGCGAGAGAGAGACCCATAAGTGAATTGATTTTTTTATGGCTTACATTCGCGAGTGTATGCATCTGTATGCACCTGTACATCTTCAACCCAGGTTTCGTCGCTTCTAGCGTGTGTCTATTGGCCGTGAATCGGTAACCACATGGACGCCGGATTTCTTTTTTAATAGATGTTATTGAACATAGAACAAAGAGACAGAGTCTAAAAAGGAGGATAAAATATAAACGTTAAGATTACAAATTTAGAAAAATATATATTTTTACAGATCCCGTGAGTCAGTATTTGCTTACTGGTGTTTTTAATCTAGATCGTTATTTTTTTAAAGTTTAAATAAGTTTCGTCTGAATTATGACATCTGTAGTTTAGAATTAAATTTATAAAAATGAAAAATTCAGAAATTAAATTTCAAATTTGAATTCAAAATTTAAATTTTAAAATTTAAACTTGTTTTATTATTTAAAAAAATAATAATTTAAAACATCGTAAGTTAGTTATCGCTAACGGTAAACCGGTTGCAGAGTAGCAACTCTACAAATCGTCATATTTAATATTTAATATTAATATTAATATTTTAGGTATATTATGAACATTTAAAATATCAATTTATGATGGGTATCACTTTATTATGAAGTTAATAATAACTGATGAGGGTGATTAAGCCAGTTTTATAGTTTTAGAATACAATTTAGGAAGTAATCAAGTCTGTTTAGAAAATAAAACTGTTTTTATACCTACTGTTTTAGTGTCATAAAAGCTGGGTCTTTTCTCTAAATAACTAGAATTGTGTTTTATATTTTCATGGTATAATTAACTGGTTTTAGTTGTTTGTATTTACATTGGTCATATTAAGTGTAATATATTAATGGGAAGGTGATCATTGGAAAAACACTTTCCGGGGAAGAAGGCGAGAATATAAGAGCAAATCTTGTATTGTATCAGGCTATTTTGAGGTCATGTTTTTGGCAGGGGGTGATTATCGAAAGTCCTTTATGTCTAGCGGCCAGTCCAGTTTATAAGAAATGCCTGTCTCCTATGGGAACACCCTTTAAAATCGCGTCCCTAATGTTTACGCAGTTTATATCTGTTGTATCTCTTTCGCTCTTAAAACAAAGACGAAAGTAAGCCACCTTTTTCTCTGCTTACTAGACAAGCACTTTCCTTCAACAGGAATACAATCACGACAGATATTTTGAGAAAGTCTGGAAATAATGATAACACGTGGATAAATATGTGAACATGTTTCGCTATTTTTCTTATTTGCCTTATGTATGAGAATGAAGGTAAGAACAAGATAGAAAATGTTGATTCTTAGTGTGTTTGTATTTCTTGCATGTGTATAAATTTACACAAAGCTTCTTCCAATGTTTGGTGGCGGCAGGTGAGAAAAGGTGTCAGTTGGTCGAGAACTTACACGTTATTTACGACATTGTAAAAAAGTAATTTTTCCATCTTTATTATTTGATCATTTTATTTTGCTGGCATATTTCATTATTTTTGTCTAACTTTTGGGAAAGAGTTGAAATGTAATATTCAGTTGATTTTATGGCCCAGGCGAGTTATATAAATATTGAAAGGTGTAGGCTGTGTTAATATGCATATAAGTTTGTTTCTTAAAGGTCTACTTGTTATTGAGCACTTTTCAAAAAATGTTTTTTTAAGTTCATTTTATGAATAAATGTGAACATAATATATATATATATATATATATATATATATATATATATATATATATATATATATATATATTAGTATTTCATGTATCCACATGAAATTTTATAAGGAGATGTACTTTTTTATGTATCGATTTTCAGTATTTACTTCAACAGTGCTCGATACAAAAGTAGATCCATGTAGTAAACTATGAAGATATACTTATGGCAATTAAGCTACACAGCCTGAAGATTTCCCCCGTGGATGAAACGCGGGAGCCTCTGTGTACTTTAATTGCCATAAATATATTTTCATAGCTTACTATATATATATATATATATATATATATATATATATATATATATATATATATATATAGTACACATAGTGTATTGTAACTCCAGTGTTTATAAAAAGTGTGTTGGTTGTACTCTTAACAGAGAGTCAACCTCTTCGGACCAAAGAAAACAAAGAAGAGAGAAAGATTTAGAAAACTCTTCCATTAACTAAATTTTTTTGGGGGGGTGGTGGATAGTTTTCCTCATTATTTTGCAGAAAGATGTACGCTTTCCATCTCCTTCATCTAATTAGTTCCCCTGTTTTCATTATTGTTGTGGGTGAACCTACCTACCCTTTACTAATAACTAAATGGTAGCAACCGGCTACTATAAATACCGGCTTTTGCCGGGAGAACATTGGGAAACACATTTTGGCACTAGCACTGCCAACACTGACTTGTGTATAATTTCCTTGCTCAATACAATTCATTATTATTATTATTATCTCTAAACCTGTTGTTCTTTTATTTCATTGTTTTTACCCCTAAACGGGTCCACAACAACTGGCGGCGATTGATTCGTAAAGGACTTCGTTGGAAACACCTTGGACCTTGCAACCTGTGAGTAATAAACCAGTGTCTACAACACGGACAACCTTCGGAAAAAATCCTACCTGTTTGAAAAAAAAACCCAAAAAACCTTGTGCTTTACAATTTTAGGGAAGATATTGGAAACATCGAATACATTCAATTTTGGGACGAGTCTGCCTTACAAGAAATAACCAGTTTAAACAATTACTGGAAGAAAAAAAAAGTAAGACAGATTTTACTATTTGTGTTCTTCGTATTTCAATACGGGATTTTACCTCGTGCAACAAATGAAATTGAAATACCATGAGCTTATAAAACTGAAAGGTTTAAAGAAAAAAACAAAACTCCATACTACAAAAACCTTTTTTCGTGTCTGATATAGTCAAACGTATTTTGCGAACAGACTTGTCACTGTAAAATCGTATAGTCAGAAAAAAATCTGACAAGTATAACCAAGTTACTCTCTTGAATAACTAGTCACTTTTTTATATAGCCATTACTTGCTATTTTGCATTTTCAGCCTTCACTTAAAGGCAAACGGACTTATTGGAAAAAAAAGTTCCAGATGCGAACAAAAATACAAATAATTTGTTAAATTAATTACCCAATAAGCCGGATTAATAAAATCGTTTTTTTTTCTCAAAGAACTTTGAAGAAGAAAAAAAAAAGATTAGCAAGTGCCGGTCGAATTCGAGACCCGAATGACGCAGTGATGAGAAGGGGTTGAGTTTGTAATTAAACAGTAAGCATTTGAAAAGAAAAAATAGTGAAGGCTAATTGTGACTAATTCTTTTTCAAGAAAGTATTTCTTTTATCATGGAAGATTTCTCGAAACAGATATTGGAGATTATTTAAATTCAATCATAACAACAGAAGGCAAACGATGAAAAACATCTTGCTCTACAAAAGGAATTTCGGTCTCAACAGAAGGAATTTCAGTCGCAGCTAATGTGTTTGTTGAAGTATTTTTAGGAAATGAATTTAGCACAAAAGCGAGAAGATAGAACATCTTTAGACGAACAATTGATTGGTATTAAAAAATTACAATTAGAGCAACAGACTCAATCAGAGAGAAAATTGGAACAGTTGGCACAAGCAATGATAAATACGACGAATGACGACAGCAACGCGTTCAACCAAAATGCAATATGGTCAGCTATAGAAACCCTCAACTATGTGCCCGAAGAGGACCTAAACTTCGAATCATGGTACCGTCGATATCAGGATGTTTTCGACATTGATTGTAGCACATGGTCGGAAAAGAAAAAGGTTCGTGTAGTTCTTCGTAGACTAGGTGCGGCAGAGCATACAAAATGTGTCGATTATATTCTGCCGAAGAAAACGGGCGAACTATCTTTCAATTAAACCATTAAAATGTTAATGGAACTATATTGCCCCAAAACAAGTTTATTCCACAAAAGGTGGAAATGTATGAACCTAACGCGAAAAGAAAGCCAGGATTACTCAACGTTTGCTTCGATCGTCAATAAACATTGTGACGACTTTAAGTTATCATCCTTGACAGCGGACAATTTCAAAGTATTAATATTTTTTCAATGGCTCGTCTCGCAAAACGATGCAGAGTTAAGAAGACGTGCAATTAGCAAACTTGAAACAAATTTAGCATTGCAACAACTGGCCGAAAGCTGTCAACGACATATTTCCGAGAAAAAGGAAGCTGAAGACATAGAGGAAGCAGCAATTTCTAATATTAAAAATGTTCGTCGTTTTTCAAAAAATTCATACTCTTCGAAGGAAAAATTGAGGAAGGATGTACCTCAAAGGTCGGATGAAAAATTGCCAAACCACCCTTGTTGGGGTTGCGGGGATCTACATTGGTACCAGAGGTGTCCTTTTAAACGAAAAAATTGTGACAAATGCCATAAAATGGGACACAAAGTCTCATATTGCAGAAGTAACACTAGAAAAAAAATTACATAAAAAAAACAGAATTAATGATGGCAACCTAAACATACGAAAGTATGTTTAGGTAATAATGAACAATCAAGATGTTAAACTACAGCTTTATTCAGGGTCTGACCTATCAATTATTAATATTAATACCTGGAAAAAGATCGGCAGACCGACTATGCGACGCACAGATAAAGTGGCTCGATCGGTAACCGGAGAGAAAATAAACTTTGAAAGGAGATGTAATTTCAAAAGTGACACTAAAAAATAAGACATTAAAATTACGCATGTTCGTAATGAAAGATACAGGAAATCTGTTCGGTTCAAGTTGGATTCAGCACTTCCAGCTCTGGGATACGCCGATAAGCGCCTATTGTCAACGAATAGAGAACTTTTCTGCTGAAGTAGAAAAATTGAAGAAGGATTTGAAAGAGTCATCCCCCAAGGTGTTTTATAATGAATTAGGACGCTGTACTAAAATGAAGGCGAGTGTTGAACTAATTGAAAATAAGAATCCCGTTTTTAAGAGAAAACGAAGTGAACCATTTGCCACTCTTGAGAAAATTAATGCAGAAATAGACAGGTTGGTGGAGAAAGGTATTTTAACACCAGTTGACTACTCGGAATGGGCGGCCCCAACAGTCTACGTGAAGAAAAAATCTAGAGAGATCAGAGTGTGTGCCGATTTCTCAACCGGTTTGAACGATGCGCTGAAAGATTATCACTATCCTCTGCCGACTCCAGAAGAGGTTTTCACAAAATTAAACGGTGGAAAACTTTTCTCAAAAATTGACTTGAGTGAAGCCTATCTGCAAATACCTGTAGAGGAAGATAGCTCTAAGCTTCTCGGTATTTCGACACACAGAGGACTTCTAAGGTTCAATCGTCTCCCTTTTGGAATTAAAGTGGCCCCGTCGATTTTTCAGCAGGTAATCGACACGATGTTGAGCGGGCTCGATTTTTCGATCGGCTACCTTGACGATATCTTAATGAAAAGTACGAACGTCGGGGAGCACCGTGAGCACGTAAACAAAGTATTCGAAAGGATAAGCGATTTTGGTTTTACACTCAAGGAGTCAAAGTGTGAATTCTTTCTAAAAGAGATCAAATACTTGGGACATGTCATTGATAAGAATGGAAGACGTCCCGACCCAGAAGGATCTATAGCCATCAAGAATATGCCCGAACCGAACAATGTTACCCTACTACAAAGCTTCCTGGGTCTTGCAAACTATTACGAAGAATTCATTCCCAGTATGCACAAATTGCAAGCCCCCTTAAATGAGTTACTTAAGAAAGATAGTAAATGGGAATGGTCCGCCGACTGTCAATCTGCATTCGACAACCTAAAAACGAAGTTAACTTTAGAATTATTTCTTACTCATTTTAATCCAGAGCTAAAAACTATTGTTGCAAGTGACGCCAGCTCCTACGGCATTAGGGGCGTGCATTTTGCATAAAATGCCGTATGGCTCGATGAAACCTATCGCGCACGCTTCAAGAACTTTACTTCCTGCAGAGAAAAATTACTCGCAGATTGAAAAAGAAGCGTTGGGTATTGTGTTCGCAATGACAAAATTTCACAGGTATCTACACGGCCGTCATTTTTCCTACAAACAGACCATAAGCCACTTATCACCATCTTTGGATCAAAAAAAGGCTTGAAAACCTACACAGCAAACCGCCTACAGAGATGGGGTATAATTCTGTTAAATTATGACTTTTGGATGGAATTTTTACCGTCAAAAAGACTAGGACACGCAGATGGTTTATCGCAGCTAATCCCAAAGTACACGAAACCGCTCGAGGATACAGTTATAGCATCCCTTCAGTCTGAATATGACTATAGTAAAGTACTGTGTAACACAATAAAAGAGCTGCCAGTCACACTTGGCGATATACAAAAAAAGGCAAAAGAAGATAATTTTATTATCGAAATTAAAAATAAATTACAAACAGACGATGAGCAAACAGCAGAAGCTTTTTCAGTCGGTTGCGACACATTATTATACCGGGAGCGAGTAGTAATTCCAGCTACGCTAAAAAAAAAATCCTGAAAGATTTCCATAAGAGCCTTATGAGATCTTATGTGTATTGGAAAAACATGGACAGGGACATAGAGACAAAGGTGAAGGGCTGTGCGGGGTGCGCGTCGGCAGCGAAAACACCACCTACTTAGTACTGTCCATGGCCAAAGGCAGAGCAACCATGGTCCCGGATTCACATAGATTTTGCGGGGCCAGTGGAAGGCTTCTACTATTTAATTATAGTCGACAGCTACTCAAAATGGCCAGAAGTTGTTAGATGTAAAAACCCAACAACTGATGTCACGATATGCGCGTTGCATGAACTGTTTGCCCGATTCGGAGTGGTGGACATTGTTGTATCGGACAACGGTACACAATTTACTTCACGAGAGTTCAAAGAATTTTGTGAAGACTTTCAAATTTAACATATCACCACTCCGACTTACCATCCGAGGTCAAACGGACAGGCAGAAAAATTTGTTGATACCTTGAAGAGAGCGTTGAAAAAATCGACGAGCACGCCGAGAGAAAAGGCACTCCAACAGTTCCTTCAATTGTATAGAATTACACCCAACGAGAACAGGTACCACCGGCGGAAGTAATGTTTGGAAGAAAAATAAAGTCGGTATTCGACAAACTGTTACCAAAACAGGTGAAACCGACCAACATTACAGCACCAAAGAAGAGTTACGAGGATGGAGAGAAGGTGTTCTTCCAGGAACACCATGGAAACAAAACCGTGTGGGAAGTGGGAAAGGTACAAAAAACGATTTGGCGGATGGTGTACATTGTAGAGGGTCCTAGACGCACCTGTAAAAAACACATTAACCAAATGCATCGTCGCATGTCGGACGACCCAGGGGGAGGCCCATCGGATCAGAGTGAGACCATCATTGAAGATTTATACGACGCATTTGAGCTGTCAACACAAAAAAACGCCCCCGGAACAGAGACGTTCATCAAGAAAACGTAAATTAACCGGGAGTTTCGAGGTGAATCCTAGGAAAAAGATATACCTTGAGATTCCGGGGGAATGAGTTTCGGAATGGGGTGTTGTGGGTGAACCTACCTACCCTTTAATAATAACTAAATGGTAGCAACCGGCTACCATAAATACCGGCTTTTGCCGGGAGAACATTGGGTAACACATTTTGGCACTAGCACTGCCAACACTGACTTGTGTATAATTACTCTGTTCAATATAATTCATTATTATTATCTCTAAACCTGTTCTTTTATTTCATTGTTGGTACCCCGAAACGGGTCCACAACAATTATTAACCTCAGAACATCGCCATTTTTGTTTGTTGTAGGTATGTTCTTCAGGGATGTTTCGAAGTTTATATTTTCCATGTTTGTGTTTAATAATCACCCTGGCAGAACAGCTCTACTTGTAATTGAACACTTTTATAAAAACACTGGAGTTTAAAAAGATTTGCATCTACAGAAAATAATACAATATGTGTACCATAGAAAGCTCCATTAGTGTCGAGCACTCTACAAAGTGGAGTATTAAACACAATCATGGAAAACATAAACTTCGAAACATCCCTGAAAAATATATATATATATATATATATATATATATATATATATATATATATATATTAGTCGCTTCTGTATGAAGTACAATATTTCTAGGGCCTCTATACTCGTAGGTTAAATTTCGATGTATTAATTATTTTGTAGTAGTGACATACTAATTGCTGGTTAAAAATATCTCAATTATTTTATTACAGATGAACACGTTCTGCTTTCTCATACCATTAAATATAAATGTGTTTTCAGAAAATTTTTGAAGACGTGCTTGTGGAGAGGAAAATATCCAGTTTGATAACATTATAGTTTATCAATAATAGTTTGTTGTCAAATGATTAAATACGTTAAATAATTCTTCATCATGGCCTTACAAATCCCAGCAGAGAATATATCTTCCATAGAAAAAAATGGTTAACTACTGTAAAACGCTAGGGTGGCTCTAAAATACGAGAAATATTTTATGTTAAAAAACATTTTTATTTAAAATATTCCGCCAAGTTTATCATCGTGTCAACATTATCGCCAAATATTATAGGTTCTCATTTTTGAATAGGGATATGTAAAATATTGCAAACGTGATTTACATTATGGCATAATTTCTGTAACCTGACTAAAATCATTAATATAAAAGTCTCTGTGCATAAGCAGAAACGCATTTAAGTATTTTAAGATTAATTTCGAAATAAAAAAACACCTTCATATATATATATATATATATATATATATATATATATATATATATATATATATATATATATATATATATGTGTGTGTGCGTGTTTGGGTGTATATACATATATATATATACGTATGTGTATGTATACGCTTCATTATTTTTTCTTTGTTTCAATGTTTCTATATGGCATAAAGAAAATGTAAACTGTGTTTTTATCATTACTTACCTCTTGACACATATCCACGCCAACATTTATCTTCATACATAAAAAATTTTATACGAAAATAACAGATAAAAAAGTTCCGCTACGAAAGTACAAAATAACATCTTTATCTAATTCAATTATCTCGGGTTGTCAATAAAAAATATAAAGCCTTTGCCGTGTTTACAGTACGCGAATTGGAATTTCAAAATCATGGACAAGGAATATGATGTTAAAGGAAATGATAACATGTCATCAATGCTAGTATTGGAAGAAAAATTACAATAACAACATTATCGGTGTTATATTAAGAGGGAATAGTAAAGTTACACTTGAACATGTCTATCATCTACGTATATATTATGTGATTCTCTTACTTTTGGTCGAAGGAAAAATAATTCCGTTAGTTTACTAAACTAATTAAGTGACCATTAAAGATTTTTTTTAAACCAGCTGTTTACCGTTAGGAGGTTAATGTTATTGTTTAAATGTGTGCATTTATCAAAAGTAAACAATTATATATCACCAATGATTGTGAAAATGTAACAATAGCTTCTAGAATAAAATTAATAAATATTCCTCTAAAAATTATTTGTGCAGTATCTCAAAACTTTTTTAGAAGAGTTATAACCTTCAAATTAGAATTCAGATATGTAAGCTTTTTAGTTACGTTCATTCGATACCATAAGAACATGATTCGCTGAATTTCATTTGTTTGCAATACCCCTTCATCAAATTCCTTACATATTATACATTTTTCAGAAAAAATATTATGTAATAGATATGAATCAAAGTTAAAATAAATGATTTAAGACATAAATGTAGTATCATTATACATTGATTTTGGTCTTCGTAAGTGAGCAAAAAAGTGTTGGAAAACGATTCTGTTCGGGGAAATTAAGTTTACTTTTCTTGTGAATTATATATACATTAGACTTGAACTTCACACATTGCAGTGAGGGTAGTTACGTCAGGGAGACAAGCACTCCGTTCCGCGTAAGATTATAACAAGAGGAAACTGATCAAGGAAAACAATCCTTACTCACCAGAAGCATAACATTACAACTCAGCAAAGTACACAATAAACAACATTAAATGCATATTACTGCAAACATGTTACTATTCCACACAGCACCGCAAAAAGAACGACATGAAATAGATCAACAAATTAAACACCAATACTAAAAAGATGAACTCAAATATCGGAATTTTTAGTTCCAGCCTATTTTTTTCACCACACAACCAATAAACATGCTCTTTAAATTACAGCGATATACACATCACATTATACATTCAATATAAACACTGCTGATTTAACTGCTCAAGTCCACGCGCACAGGCACGCACGTATGCATAAACTAAACTAGATATACACAATTGTGCACCGCGCAATAAATATATAAGTCAATAAATTTGTATATATGTGTATGTGCGTTCATGTGTGTACGTATATATATATATATATATATATATATATATATATATATATATATATATATATTATTTATTTATTTATATATAAGTAACATTTTAAGCTGAATTATTTCGACACTTGCTTGGGGAAATGGTAGTTTGATATGTACCATTGGAGAGCCATGCATATAACTGTCCTGTTTTTAAATCTCCGAAACAGTTACATGGTAAACAGCTGATGATCCCCGTGTTAATATTAATGCTTACGTTAAGGTCTCCTTTTTTGTTTCACTTTTAATTACTTAATCCCCCTTTTTATTTTATTTACATACTATTATATATTTTATTTGTTATGAATTTTCCAACGAATGTTAAGTCTGCACTATTTTTGATTTAGTTAGTTTCTGTAGGAATTTAAACTGCATTTTCCTTTTTTTGTTGTCTTTTTGTTTAAAATAACTCAAAGCTTCTTTAGACTATATATATATATATATATATATATATATATATATATATATATATATATATATATATAAATGTGTGTATGATTTGATGTGTGTGTGTGTATATTGATATGTTTACAAGGACGCTTGCTAATCACAAGATTTCAATTTTAAATATGGACTCCCAAAACATATTGCCTATCAGACGAATACCCCACCTACAGCAAATAATTGGATTATCTAGTGAAACTATGTGTATCTTTTTCCTCTTCTTGTTTGTTCCATTTCTCTTAAATACCGGATGTGTGTGAGACAGGTCACCTGCCGGCGTTTACAGAGAACACCCCCACACACATCAAGCAAAGAGATGGAACTTAAAAATGGCATATGTTCTTATTTCTTTTTATCCAATCCTGGCACATGTGTACCGGAAATAAAACAGACACCTATTACACCCATATATGGACTTGAGAGACGAACCCTGGTGTTTGGTTTGTGAAATATTAATAATATTAATTTTAGTTCTCCGTTTACAATAACTCTGTTCACATTTCATCGATTGCTTGAAGAAGAAAATAATTCCCGAAAATGTCTTACAGACTATCTACAAAAAACAAAAACAAAAGCTAAATTCGGAATTTACTTTAATTTACTTCTTAAATCGTCCTATAAATTCGGCACGAAATTGTAAGTTGACCGTTTATTTGTGTATTCTTTCATTATTTACTGTTATTATTTGTTCTTCCACTTGTGCGCTTATGGTTTTCTGTTGACTGATTACACACACACACACACACACACACACACAGAGACCCCCCCATATATATATATATATATATATACATATGTATACATATATATATATATATGTATACATATATATATATATATATGTATACATATATATATATGTGTGTTTGTGTATGTGCGTGTGCGTGTGCTTGTGCTTGTGCGTGTGCGTGTGTGTAATCAGTCAACAGAAAACCATAAGCGCACAAGTGGAAGAAAAAATAATAACAGTGAATAAAAAAAACTGAATACATATATATATATATATATATATATATATATATATATATATATATATATATATATATATCACAATCAAGTTGACACACCGATTCCCGTTAGATCACCGAAGTTAAACGACGTCGAGACTTGCCAGTACTGAATGGGTGGTCATTTGGGAATACCAGGTGCTGTATGTGCCCCTGCTTATCTCGGTATTGTTTCTAGTCGTCTTGAACTACTTGCCATTGGAATCAAGCAGTGTCGACTCAGGAGAGGTTTTTTTGGAGGATTGTGCAACCCTTGCAATTACAATTACACACGCGTGCAGCCTTTTGCGAGGCACTCACAAGTCGAAATCGATTGGAGAACTTATCATATATATATATATATATATATATATATATATATATATATATATATATATAAAATTCATGTTAATCTGGATTTATTTGAAAATATTATTTATTAATAATTATATATATATATATATATTTGTATGCATTTATATATATTTATATATATATATATATATTTGTATATATATATATATATATATATATATACTAAAAAAAGAAGAATGTGTGTCACCGTAAGAACAGCGCTCTTTATAGTGTGATGGTGTGTAACTATCTCCTTACTTTTCACAGTACAGAAGGCTTGCTCTCTTTGAATTTGTTTTACAGTAAAAACACAATTAAGTGATTTGGACGGATATCTCACTTGGATTTTATTTCACTGTAAAATGAAATGTGCATTGCTCTGAGAGCCTGCTCAATATTTTTTGTGTCACGCTAAGAAAAGATCATTAGAGGCTACCAACTGTTGCTTTTATGTAACCATCTCTTTACTATTTTCAGTGCTCTTAAAGCTTCATTACTTTGACTTTGAGACACCCTAAGAACATCGCTCTGTAGCTCACATTACTGTTATGTTTTGTACTATTTACTTACTTTTAGCTGTGCTCTGGAATTTTGCTCACTATTATCGTGTGGCACCGTAGGTGAAGCGCTCTGGATGGTTTTCCCTTTATTTTATGTAATCATCCCCGTTCTTTTGACAGTGCTACGAACGACGCTTTGATTTTGCATTTTGTCACCGTAAAAACAAACTATAGTGCTCTGGAGGTCTCCGTTATTTGATTTTATGTAAGCATTTCCTTACTGTTGCAAATATCTAAAATCAATAAATACTTTATACATTGAGGAGGTTTCATCCGGAGGGGATGTTTTAGCCATTCTATATAAATTTCGATTGAAAATGACGACTCATTCAGAAAAGGACTTAGCATTTTTAATAGATGCTAACTCCGGATGTTATTTCTCGTTTATTAATTGTAATAAGCAACAGCATTTCTTTTCAGTGAGAGTAGTAGGTGAGAAACCTAGAAAGTGTAGTCTAACTAAGCTCGAGAGGCCTCCTTTATTTAATTTCAGTGGTTTTAGTAGCAATCTGAAGGTCTCTTTACTTTAATGTTATTTAACAGTAAGAACAAATTTGCAGTTCTTTGAAGGCCTCTTTGTTTTGACTTTGCGCCATGGTAAAAACAGTATTCTACAGGATTTCCTTACCTTAATATTATGTAAGCATTTCCTTACTGTTTCCTGTGCTCTAAAAGCCCCCATTGTATTGACTTTGTGTTTACGTTGTTTTATGCCACTATCTCCTTAGTTTTGTCAGTTCTCTGAAGGTTACCTTGATGCAACTTTCTGTCACTGTAAGAACAAATTCAAGTGCTCTGAAGGCCTTCTTACTCTGATTTTAGCACACTATCTCTTTACTCTGCCAGTGCTCTGAAACCCTATTTAGTTTGACTATGTCATGGGTAAAACAAATTATATTGCTCTGGAGACCTTACTTTTATTTTACATTACAATATATTCACTTCTCTCTGTACTCTTAAGGTGTCGGTTATTTAACTTTGTTTGTGTATGTATGTTCAGCTAAAAGTCAAAAGCTAAGAATAAACACCAACAAAATTGGTACATTCTTAATCGGCGTTGCCCCATATGAATATCATGTTTATTTTTTTAATTCATTGTCTTCATTCATTTTTTCATTCCATTTTTATTTTTTATGTTGTTCAATTTTTAATTTATTTAATTTCATTAAGATTTTAATTAATTTGGTTATTGATTATTTTTTCTTTATTTTTTTATTCATTTTACATTCATTTTTTTATTCGGCTTTTCATTAATTTTTTTATTTGTATTTATTCATTCATTTGAGTGGTATAAGTTACATTAAAAGTGCTGAATATTCTAGATAGAGCTAGTTGTCTTAAACATCGCGTTTCTCAAGACACATAAATTCATTGTTCTGTTATACAGGTATATACAGGAACAGTTACTCGGTTTTTCTTCAGATAAATGATACTAATACTACATTATTACATTGAGTAAGCGTGATATCTCATTGTAAAAATTCTCAGCACACTAGATAGATCAGGTGTATTTATATTCAGCATTCCCAGGAGTAATGTATACAATAAAATTACTATGTGCTTCCCCGGATACATAATAGAAATAATACAATATTACAATTGGAAAGTGGTATTTTTAGTCCAAAAACGCCGAATATCTTGCCTAAACGCAACGTAATCCAGGAGAAAGAACATGACTCATTTGTTGTACTGTTGCATACAAGAAAAATTACTCGACATTGCGATGTAGACACAATGGAAATATTACAGTATTACATGTTGTAAGTGGTTTAACTCATGGCAAAAGTTGTGTATACCTCATATAGAGCAAATGTTAGAACTGTGCGTTGCCCGGAATAAAGGACTTCGCTGTGTTTTATTAAACTGATATACAGACGAAAATGTGTTAGGCATTTCCCGAGTGTCATACAATTAATATTGCAGTGTAAGATTCGATAGACAATACAACGTGTTTAATATATCAGATAGAGCCAGCGTGTTTAAATGCCGGGTTTCTCAGGAGCAATAATTCTACTTTAGTTTAAGTGTTTTGGTACAGTGTGGTATACTAGACAAGAAACTAGATGTTGCCAGGAAGCTATGCAAGAATAATAAAAGTATTACACTTGGTAAGTGGTATACGCGGATCTAAAACTGCTTAATATACTAAATAGATCAGGTGTGTTTTATAATACAGTATTGTACTTACTAAGTGGTATATGTTAAATCATATAATTCTTAATACCTTAGATAGAGCAAGTGACTGTAATACTATACTAGTACAATTAGAAAGAGATATTTAATTAATCATAAATGGTTAAATATTTTACATAGAACGGCTGTATTTAAAAGGAAATTGTTACACTTAGCCAGTTGTATGTGCTGAATCAGAATTGATCAATATCCTTAATGGAACTATTGTGTATAATTATGCAGTGTTACAATTAGTAAGTATAATAAACTATATTCGGGAATGCACATACTCAAATATAGGAGTTATTATATAACAAACGGGGAGAGGGAAAAGTCAGCAACTCTGCGTTGCCCAGGAATACAACAAATATACATGTTATATGTACAGGGAGTGGGTGGAAACTCAGTGTTGTCTGCGAGCAATAAAGTTAAATAACTTGTATTATTATCATAATTATTATTATTATTATTATTATTATTATTATTATTATTATTATCATGATTATTATTATAATTATTATTATTATTATTATTATCATGATTATTATTATCATCACAATTATTATTACTGATGTTTTCAATACTAATTATCGTCTTCCTAACCTATACATGTTTGAATAAAATATGATAAGATTTGACTTGTATATTTATTTTTAAAAATTAACAATACATGAGACAATTTACAAAAAATATTTATATACAATATTTCTAGTGAAGGTAATATTCCGACGACTAAACCTTACTATGTAAATGCCTTAGATTAAATTAAATTTGGGTACAATTCATGAGTAGCACACAAAGATTCGGAAGCTCGTTGCTTTTGCTGTAAGCGTGACACACAAAATAACACACACGGATCGTATTAATATGTGTCTTCCCAGTCGTCCCCCCACCTCCGTTCCCCTTCGATGTAGAAACACAGTCTTAGAAGTTGATTGGGGTGGAACTATAAACCAGTCGGGTGACGTGAAAAAACCGACGTAAAAATCCTACGTCGCTAAACGTTGCATAAATAGGAAATATTTAAAACTATTACCAAAATTAGGTGGCTTAGATATTTTCCAAATCCAGGTGCGGCACGCATGCGCAGAGCTTTGGGATGTAAGCGTGACCCACGAACACACACGATATCATATTAATATATAGATTATTATTATTATTATTATTATTATTATTATTATTATTATTATTATTATTATTATTATTATTTTCAATACATAAAATGAGAGACGAGAATGGGCTAGGCGGAAGAGAAAAGGTGTGTTGGTGTGAAGTAATAAGGAAACAGGGGATGGGGAAAGATAGAGTTATTTACAGAGATAAAAGTGTTAATAGAAATATCTTCAACTTTTAAAACGCTTATATGATGTTCTAATAGACCCAGGCAACGCAGGGGAGTCCTGCTAGTATAAATATAAAAATAAAAATAGCTCATATAACTTTTGATTAATCTGATTTTATTATATTAAAACAAAAACGAATATCAGACGCTTATTTTAATTGAAAGAAACTGATATCACATCATGTAAAATCTGGCTTGGAGTATATGGGGTAGAGTCTCGAAAGGCAACACGTTTTGTAATGAAAGCTTTGTAATTTGAAAAAAATGGCGTTTATCGTAGGATCCATTCGACATCTTCCAATAAAACTAAGTAAACAAGACTTTGCAAACCTCTTTTTAATCGATCAAGTATCCGGATGCAATTTTGTTCTAATATATATTAGTACATTTTCTTTGAATTTCTTGGAAATATTTCCAGTTAAACACAGCGTAAGCCTTAAGCGTAGCATTGAAATGTATATAGTGTCATTCAACAGATGGCAAGATTTCGACAGATGTGTCGAAATAATCCTCCTTTGCCGTCCAACTTGTCAAATCGATAGTTCTTCTCTATTTTTAGTAATTACATCCTCCGTGATCGCTGACAACCCTTTTCCCTGACTCATGCTGGTAACAAGCGTTTAGGGTAGTGTATCTAATTTTCTCATCTACGCTATAGTGGTGACAGTTCTATAGACTCCGTATAATATTTTGTCCAGGTTTCTCCTTGCGTTTTCGCAGTGCTACTCTATTTCAATGTATCTCAGCCTGTTTAAATAAGATAGGTTCTAACCCTTAGGTTTGTTCTGTATATGTCATATGTTTTCGTAAAAGACTTGGTTTAATAGAGTATTTTATTTCACGTTATCCTCGTCATTTTCTCGAGTGAGGGTTTTCAGAATGTTTCTTAGAGTAATTAATATAATAAAGGTGTTAATTATGTCCCTCAATATGATGTCAAATTAGATGTAGACGCTTTGTTTTTATGTTTCTTTCTTGCTCAAACTATGAACTGTTTGGATGGCAAAATCTAATATTCACTCTGACGGAAAATAATTTTATTTCATGAGTAATACAGTGAATATACTCTTTAGGGTCGGAAACAGCGCACTACCACAACACATTATGAAATATTGTGTTTGTCATGTCGATTGATTTGGTGTATTATATACACACGAACTTAATATGTGCTATAACTAACATTCAGTGGTTTCTTTTGTCAAAATCAATTAATACATAAGAATAAAGTTGTTGTTATAAACGTATATTTAAAGATTCTGTGAGATTGCGTGCAATGAAAATATAAGAATAAAATAAATTGAGATGAAATAATTATGAAAAGTTAACAATATCACCAGAAGCCAAAATGTATTAATTCCCATCAACTACAAACATACGCATATATCTAACGAAACACTTAAAAGAAAAGTAAAACCTTAATTGTCTCGATTTAAGAGCGCCACCATCAACTAGCTTTTATTGAATACATTCTCTTGGCCTAAATTCGTTATAATTTACTTTTCTATAACTTTATATTTAATTCTTAGCATTTTACGCAATATTATGTCATTTTATAAAGTTGAAATTACATACTTCTGTTAAATTTATATGTATTCTTCTATATCTTACTTAATCCACGAAAACATTTTTGTAGGTTTGGTAGTTTGGTAGTTTTGTTTTACGGCATATCAACCCTTTTTTGGGTTATTTAATGCCGAATCTGGTCATTATAGTAAAAGTTTTTATGCTTCAAGTTCTTTATATCTTCATATGTTTAATCATCGTTTTTGGTTTGGTAGTTTTGTTTTACGGCATATCAACCGTTTTTGGGTTATTTAATGCCGAATCTGGTCATTATAGTAAAAGATTTATGCTTCAAGTTCTAAAAATAAAATAAAAAAGGGGAGGGAGAAAGGGAGAGGGGCTGTTGTTTTTGTTTTTGGTTTTGTAGAACATAATTAAGTTTTACAAAAAAAAAACAAAAAAAAACGTCAATGTAGGTGAATTTCGTCTCAGGGAGCCACAGGGCAGCCTGATCTGGTATCACCAGACATTTTTGTAGTCCCAACCAGTTACTCACTAATGGGGAAAGATGTATGCACCTAAGATGTCCGACCAGAAGAATTATTTTACAAATGTGACACCAATTATCAATTCTAAAATCCGCTAGCTGTAAATAGTTAATAAACTTAATAGATTGTTAGTGGAATAATGATCGATATTATAAAAGAATAGAAAATAATGAATGTAATTCATACAATCTGATTGCACATAACTGCGTTTTATTATAAAGGTATATTGATATGTAATTTGAAGATGCCTCTCTTGAAGACTTCACGATGGAAGAGGGTTGTGGCAACATATTCTACTGATCCCAGGTGTTTGCCAATCAACTATATTCAATGAAATTCCGTTTGATGTTTGGGACACAGAAGAGGAAAAAATAATTTGCAGTAGTCACAAAAATTGAATTTACTATATTCAACAGTATCATCAAAATCTTAATATATATATATAT
>OY744515.1:213311454-213368954 GCA_963556195.1 Sepiola atlantica | reverse complement strand
ATTGGATTTACGGCATCATTATATAGATGTCAATTTTGAGCCAACATTTCTCTTGTCTTTTATCTCGTTTATTTATGTGTGCGTATATATATATATATATATATATATATATATATATATATATATATATATAAATCACGACTTGCTTACTTCAAATATGATAACTAAATTAGAAGCTTATTTTCATTAGGATGACCCATTTGCTTGGACATGCGTTCATTAGTTCATAATATAAGGACCTATATGTAATGCATCATTGGGTAGGTGATTTTCTTTTTTGCTTTTTGTCTCCTTTTCCTTTTGTTCTCCCTTTTCCTTTTTATTTCCTTTTCTATTTTCCTAGTTACTTTTTTTGTGTTTATCGTTTTGCAGGGTGATAACACCTCTATAGAGATTATATTAATGTTTGGACATATAGCCGGAATTGCCAAAAGGTATTATAGTTACAAGCATGACACTTATTAATAGATAAGACTTATGCTCGACGGCTTTCCTATTTGGGCGTGGATCTTTAGTAGTTTAGTTTATAGAATGTTGTTTTATTAAATTAGAGAAATAATTAATATGAGATAATTAAAAGATACCTATAATAGTGTTAAGGGTATTGCAGTGTGATAGAGTAAATAATTTAGCCAAGTCAAAGTGTGAAACCTCTGATGGAGTTGTTTCCTTTTGGGTACTAAATGTTTTCGTTTGGATTAGAATTTGCGATGAAGAATGATAGACAATCTACTGTGTTTATGCGATAAAAGATGTTGTACTTTTAAATGATTGTTGTGGGTGACCTACCTACCCTTTACTAATAACTAAATGGTAGCAACCGGCTACCATAAATACCGGCTTTTGCCGGGAGAACATTGGTAGGCAAATTTAGGCACTAGCACTGCCAACACTGACTTGTGTATAATTTATCTGTTCAATACAATTCGTTATTATTATCTCTAAATCTGTTGTTCATTTATTTCATTGTTGGTACCCCTAAACAGGTCCACAGCAACTGGCGGCGAGTGATTTGTAAAGGACTTCGTTGGAAACACCTTGGACTTTGCAACCTGTGAGTGATAAACCAGTGTCTACAACACGGTCAACCTGCGAAAAAAAAAATTCTACCCGTTTGAAAAAAAAACAAAAAAAACTTGTGCTTTACAAGTTTCGGAAAGATATTGGAAACATCGAATACATTCAATTTTGGGACGAGTCTGCCTTACAAGAAATAAGCAGTTTAAACAATTACTGGAAAAAAAAAAGTAAAACAGATTTTACTATTTGTGTTCTTCGTATTTCAATACGGGATTTTACCTCGTGCAACAAATGAAATTGAAATACCATGTGCTTATAAAACTGAAAGGTTTGAAGAAAAAAAGAAAACTCCATACTACAAAAACCTTTTTTCGTGTCTGATATAGTCAAACGTATTTTGCGAACAGACTTGTCACTGTAAAATCGTATAGTCGGAAAATAAATCTGACAAGTAAAACCAAGTTACTTTCTTGAATAACTAGTCAATTTTTCATATAGCCATTACTTGCTATTTCGCATTTTCAGCCTACACTGAAAGGCAAACGGATTTATTAAAAAAAAAGTTCAGATGCGAACAAAAATACAAATAATTTTTAAAATTAATTACCCAATAAGCCGGATTAATAAAATCGTTTTTTTTTTCTCAAAGAACTTTGAAAGAAGAACAAAAAGATTAGCAAGTGCCGGTCGAATTCGAGACCCGAATGACGCAGTGATGAGAAAAGATTGAGTTTGTTATTAAACAGTAAGTATTTAAAAATAAAAAAATAGTGAAGGACTATTTGTGACTAATTCTTTTTCAAGAAAGTATTTCTTTAATCATGGAAGATTTCTCGAAACAGATATTGGAGATGATTAAATTTAAATCAGAACAACAGAAGGCAAACGATGAAAAACATCTTGCTCAACAGAAGGCAAACGATGAAAAACTTCAGTCTCTACAGAAGGAATTTCAGTTGCAGCAAATAAGTTTGTTGAAGTATTTTGAGGAAAATAATTTAGTACAAAAGCGAGAAGATAGAAAATCTTTAGACGAACAATTGATTGGGATAAAAAAATTACAATTAGAGCAACATACTACATCAGAGAGAAAATTTGAACAGCTGGCACAAGCAATGATAAATACGACGAATGACGACAGCGACGCGTTCAACCAAAATGCAATATGGTCAGCTATAGAAACCTTCAACTATGTGCCTGAAGAGGACCTAAACTTCGAATTATGATACCGGCGATATCAGGATTGGTTTGACATTGAGTGTAGCACATGGTCGGAAAAGAAAAAGGTTCGTTTAGTTCTTCGTAGACTAGGTGCGGCAGAGCATACAAAATTTGTCGATTGTATTCTGCCGAAGAAAACGGGCGAACTATCTTTCAATTAAACCATTAAAATGTTAATGGAACTATATTGCCCCAAAACAAGTTTATTCCACAAAAGGTGGAAATGTATGAACCTAACGCGAAAAGAAAGCCAGGATGACTCAACGTTTGCTTCGATCGTCAATAAACATTGTGACAACTTTAAGTTATTATCCTTGACAGCGGACAATTTCAAAGTATTAATATTTGTTCAACGGCTCGTCTCGCAAAACGATGCAGAGTTAAGAAGACGTGCAATGAGCAAACTTGAAACCGAGCCAAATTTAAAATTGGAACAACTGGCCGAAAGCTGTCAACGACATATTTCCGAGAAAAAGGAAGCTAAAGAAATAGAGGAAGCAGCAATTTCTAATATTAAAAATGTTCGTCGTTTTTCAAAAAAATCATACTCTTCGAAGGAAAAATTCAGGAAGGATTTGCCTCAAAGGTCAAATAAAAAATTGCCAAACCACCCTTGTTGGGGTTGCGGGGATCTACATTGGTACCAGAGATGTTCTTTTAAACGAAAACATTGTGACAAATGCCATAAAATGGGACACAAAGCCTCACATTGCAAAAGTAACACTAGTAAAAAAGTTACATAAAAACAACCAGAATTCATGGTGGCAACCTAAACATACGAAAGTATGTTACGGTAATAATGAACAATCAAGATGTTAAACTACAGCTTTATTCAGGGTCTGACCTATCAATTATTAATATTAATACCTGGAAAAAGATCGGCAGACCGACTATGCTACGCACAAATGAAGTGGCTCGATCGGTAACTGGAGAGAAAATAAACTTTGAAGGGGAAGTCATTTCAAAAGTGACACTAAAAAAGAAGACATTAAAATTACGCATGTTCGTAATGAAATATACAGGAAATTTGTTCGGTTCAGATTGGATTCAGCACTTCCAGCTCTGGGATTCGCCGATAAGCGCCTATGTCAACGAATAGAGAACTTTTCTGCTGAAGTAGAAAAATTGAAGAAGGATTTGAAAGAGTCATTCCCCAAGGTGTGTTATAATGAATTAGGATGCTGTACTAAAATGAAGGCGAGTTTTGAACTAATTGAAAATAAGAATCCCGTTTGTTTAAGGCCCATCGGATCAGAGTGAGACCATCATGGAAGATCTATACGACGCATTTGAGCTGTCAACACCAAAAACGCCTCCGGAACAGAGACGTTCATCAAGAAAACGTAAATTAACCGGGAGTTTCGAGGTGAATCTTAGGAAAAAGATATACCTTGAGATTACGGGGGAATGAGTTTCGGAAGGGGGTGTTGTGGGTGACCTACCTACCCTTTACTAATAACTAAATGGTTACAACCGGCTACCATAAATACCGGCTTTAGCCGGGAGAACATTGGTAGGCAAATTTAGGCACTAGCACTGCCAACACTGACTTGTGTATAATTTCTCTGTTCAATACAATTCGTTATTATTATGTCTAAACCTGTTGTTCTTTTATTTCACTGTTGGTACCCCTACACAGCCTGTGGACGAGTTGTTATAGCACTTGTCTTTGGGCTGGACGACCCGGGTTCGATCCCACTCACGGCATGCGAATTCTCGGATCTGAAAACTCCCTCTGTCTACCTAGTAGTAAATGGGTACCTGACTAAAACTCAGGGAAGGTTCAAGGCAGCGGAAGGAGAGGGATGGGCTCCGCCTTCCATATGCTGTGCCCTAGACACGGTGAGTCTTTACAAATCACCGCCACTACGGCCATGGGCGGTGTGCGATGTCGGCAACGACACTCGTGCGCGTCCAGGCTATGCGACCTTTACCTTTACCTTTTTTTTACCCCTAAACGGGTCCACAACAATTATTTAACTTCAATTCTTTTACTTTTTGTTTATTTTATTTCATTGTTTCACCTTTTATTACTTGGAGTTTTTTATTTGAAGGAAAATAGTTTAGAATATCTTATAGCCTAGCAGTTGTTCTTTCCAATTTTCGCCGCGAACTTATATTTTAAAAAGGACTTGCTGTAATGGTTGATCGCTGTTTCGTATAAATTTGTATTAAATAAAAAAAATACTTGATTCACAATAATTACTAGCTTTTTATATGAGTTTTTTTTCAATTAACCTTTTCAGCTTTACTTGTTTTTTCCCCCTGTTTAGAACTTTGATTGTTATTCTGCGGAAGATTGACTATGTTGTTTTTAACTGAGATCCGGATACTTAATGTTATTGCGTTTGGGGGTATTATTTGTCCGTGCTGCCTTTTTCCTCACGTGAGTATTCAATGCTTTCCAATTCTATCAAATCTTACCTGTTGAGTCTCTTCATAGTTTTGAAAGTCCTCACATCGGTTTTTGTTCTGTTTTTTTTTCTTATTATTTTGACTTTAAACTTCATGAGTTGTTTCTAAAATCTCACCATGTACTTCCATTATTCCTTGATGACTGACGGATAGACTTTCAAACTGTAAGATTTGTTCTATCCGTCAGGAAACACGTGTAGGTCTACAAATTGATTAACATGGAATAACTAGTGTTGTGTAAGCAAGACGAGAATGTGAATGATAAACTTATACTGAAGTGTGGAAAGAAATAATTGAACGGAACTGATGTAAATTATGTCTTTTGATTGAATTTTACATGGACTTTCGAATTGCATTAATATAATATATTTATCAATTACTTTAAACGTTTATATATACGTGTTGTCTTTATTTTCTATTAACTAGCATGGATACATGGCGTAGCTCGGGGTCATAAAAACACCAAATAGAAGAAAGTAAGTGTGCGTGACATCTTTATATTCACACTTCTATTTCTTTCTATAGCCGTCTCGTTATCTTTCTCACGTTCTCCCTTTCTCTTCCCTTATCGCCCTATTTCACCGTAGCCCTATCCCTGTTATTATTTTAACTTTGGTTACATATATTTTATTTATTCATTTGTCTTATATGTATTTATTAGTAGTCATTATATATTTAAGTTTGGTATTCTTTTGAGTCTTACGAAAGGGGTTGCATTCTATTTTTCTTTGCTTTGCATGAAAGTAAATATAACTTGTACTCACCTCGATAAGACATGCTGATCAAATATATAATGACATTTAAGAATATGCTCTTCTCTCAGTTGTGTTATTAATCAACTCACTGCAGTCAGTCATTTGAGACAGGATTTGAGAAGCGTCTTACAGTTATGGAGTTAAATTGCCTGAAATGATAAAAACAGGGATTTCATCGCACAGTTTTGAACTGAAATTCAGGAATATCATCAATTGTGAGAAGACCAACACTCAGTAGACGGTGTCTATCCCTACTAAGACTACATAATTAGCTCACAATTACTCAGAAACAACATTCTTACAGCACTACACGTCGCCTACCGTGGTGTATCTTCTATGATGCCAAAGGCCATTCATGTGACTTTTTGCATGGGCAAATTACAGCAATCACGCAGGTTCGAATTTTATGTGCCCACATTAATCAGATATCACCGTCTCAAACATTTTCTCCAACTATTCCATCAGTACATTCTATTAATACGTTTCAGAATATTAGTGAAACTTACGTGCATTATAAGGAGTAAAATCTTAGTTTATACTGGACATACTCCCCCTATTCGATTATACAGAGTAGTACATAAAGGCTGATTTAAAAAAGTAAACGAAGAACCAGGATGTCCTGAGGAGCTTGGGGGATCCGTGGATTTACAAGATCGCTGCAGGACGCTCCTAAATCTTTGAGCAGAACTATGCTTCTCCAAACAAGGCAATCTGTTAAACTAATGTTCTTCACCACTGGTCGCCGGACGTGTTGCTGCCCCCTTACTCGACTGCAAGCCCGTGACTATTTATTGAGAGTAATGATACACGCCAAGACAAACAAGAACACCCACAAAACGGTCGACCCTGTGAAGGCTCTCAGTGTGGAGGCCTCCCCGCAATAAACAATGACATGATCACCAACGCGTGTCAATTATTTCCCGGACGCATTAAAATAGTCGTCTCCGCCGGCGGCGGTTACAATAGAATAAAATAGTGTAGTATAAAAATCTAACTGTTGCTTAATATACAGTCGGGTACTTGAATATAAAACCTTGTTTTAGTGTCTATTTCTTATACGTTATGTCAATCGTCGAATTTTGCGGCAAATCCCTACATAAAAATCTCGAAAACGTGTCGATGGCTCAATTGGTTATCCCTATAGCATATTTGTCACTTTCGATATTCCGAACGGACTCTCTGCATATGGTGGTCTCGAGAAACCATAGACTTCTTGAAAATCTGGGGCGTCTATCACTGATTCTCGTCAGTCGCCTTCCACCATAGAAACTGTCGGGCAAAAGCCAGTGTCAAAACCGGATGACGCTTTATCACATGAACACAATCCTTGATGAGGTCTTTAACACGAACTCTTTACAACATGTCGTACCACAGAAAAGACATACCCCAAACAGAGGCACCAAGTTATCTCCCGCAATGAGTGCCCTTGGCAACCCCACTACGGATTTCATTTAATTTTTCTGGTCGTTACAAACCCTATAAAACTTGGTGAAAAACATTGGACTTGAGGGTAGAAGATCTAAGAAAGGTGGCCATGAAAACTACCAACAAACATTTGTGAACATACAAAAGGATGTCCGCTCTTTTTCGTTTGAGAACTTGTACTGATACACAATCTAACAGGCTCAGACTCATTAAAATAGGACAAACAGACCGTGTCCTTGAGTTGTGTTAGTTTGATCAGAATGCTATAACACACAAATCCTGTAATAACATTAATAAATCACTCCCCTGCAAATTAATACCAGTCAGTCACATCTGAATGTCAGCCACACGCCGGTCTATGAATAAAATACACTTTACAGCATCACTCATACATACGAATATACCATAGAATCATATAAACATACAAATTAATTAATCAGTAATTACTTTGTATTTCAATAATACTAAGTAACAATCAAAACCCATATAGAGAGAAATTGGCGGATACATAGAAAGAGAGAGAGAATAAAAGATATCATTATATATATATATATATGTGTGTGTGTGTGTGTATATATGTATATATGTATATATATATATATATATATATATATATTAGATGCGCATGTGATTCGTTAATTAACAACGAATACCCCTTAGATGTCACCCAAATATTCTTCAACTGTCACGTACATCAAGACATTTTTTTCTATATTAGAATTAATAAGTTTCTTTACTTGTATATCATCTGTATTAACTTTTCTTTATTATTCCAATATATAAGTAAACATATTAGTTTGCCATATTATTTACAGACGTGTCTGTGTTGTGCACATACACATGCAACATAATTAGATGTATATGCTGAAACAATGGCTATTTCTTTAAATGCTGACAAAGACATGAGGGAGTTTTAAAGAGAATTTGAGCTAACTAGTGTTTGTGCTGACATAAGAAATACATAAATAACTAGGAGAGATAGAAATATAATATCTGAATTGTTCAAGTAATGATACATTATGTCAAATTATAACAATCACAAAGCATTGTTTTCAGATAAAACTCAATCAAAGATCTAAAGTAAATGTAAGCTATTATTTTTCATTAAATTATATAGAAAATTTCACACGCCTTGATTAATTCACATTTAGCATAATTATAGATATACACAAACTATTGAAAGTGAATACATAGTCAGATAAAAATATATTTTGTAAGCGTACATCGGTGAGTAGCATGTTATAAACTATTATTTCTCCACTTGACCCAAATGAGCTCTTCCCACCATAAACATCAATGACACTAATGACGTGTGTACACGTATTTGAAACGTTGTTCGATTTTTATCCAGGCTCTCTTCAGGAAAGTATACGAAGATGTTTGCTGTTCATTATGACGTTTTCCTTTATTTATTGTCATTAAAACCGCTGTAAATATAACAGTCAACTTAAGTGTGTAAAAATGCGTTCGAGATGCAGCCATTAACTAACGTTCACGACGTCTATTAAACATGAGGTAACGCTAGTAAAGAGTGATTCTTTCGTGTTGTTTTGAATTATACACTGATTCGTTGCTGTTGCATCATTAATTATGTAATAATTGTTTGCTCATACAATAACTGTTCCTTGTCAATTAAGAGATCATTCAGAAACGTAATGCGCATTAAGGTCGTTTCAGATAATGGATCACAAACTTTCAATTTCAGAGAAGCAAATAACGTAAATTGAAGAAGTGCATAATAAAGGCAATTAATAGCGTTCACTGTGCATTCTAGTTAATACTCTTGATATGATTCATTTAAATGCGACGGTTAGAGATCAGTTGAGATCTAAATGAACCATGTAAAACGTTGTTAATCGAATAAGAATACCTTCGATAATTATGACTAAAAACATATTATCCGCACGGCTTCATCAAGTTACCAATAATGATGTAACCTTGTGTAAGCCACTTAGACCAATTGAGAAAGCCCGTTTTACAGGTATAACAAATCCACCCGTATTTCTGACTGCATCGATTATGAACTAATTTGTATTGTATATAAAAAAACTATGTCGAGATAATACTGGTGCCAAGGTCATATAATAGCTATTAAGTGTGATGGCTAGAATGGTAGGTTGAATATGTAATGGTGTTTTTCATGTTATGACTTCACTATTGTGCACGAAGTTCTATTTATTATGATAGAAAATACTCTTTAAATAATATGTTAGAAATAAAGTAAATTGTCAAATTGTCAATTGACTATTTTCTGGAAACACACGCACATTATGAGAATTAAAAGCGTGTATTATGAATCAATATTTGTAGCTGTGATCATGGAAAAATATCTGACACCCTCTTATGCTAGTTTAAAGTATACATTGTGTTGAAATCGTATATTATAGTAATGCAGAAATACTAATACCGATAGATAACACTATATATATATATATATATAAATATATATGTATATAAATATATATATATATATATATATATATATATATATATATATATATATATATGTATGTGTGTGGGGGTGTGTGTAAGAGAGAATCCCAGGTAAGTGTTTGATTGTCAATAAAATCAAAAATAAGAGCATAATATTTATTTTAAAATCTGTGTATTACTAAAGATCAGAGTAATATTTATAACCATCATCTTCACTAATATATTTATTATTATTTATTAATTTATTCCTCACTTGTTTTTTTAACCTCATTCATGAATCAATATGTTTTGAGCGTTATTTTATTTTCTCTAAGATTTAATTAATTTTAAAATTTCATTATTATATCATTATTATATTTAATTTTATCATTAATACTTTATATAATTGATTATAATGATGTATAAATTAATTTTCTATTAGTACTGTATTCAATGTTTACGTAACACGACGGTTACTTAGAATATATAGTTTTTGCCGTTTGGAGACAATATAGATCCACAATCCCTTTCCCTCTTCTTTCCCCGTTCAGCGGGGTATTTCCTTATGTTTTCAATATTATTCTTAAATCTTGTCTTAATTTTTAAATCTAGATTTTAAAACTTTTATTTTTTAAATTTATTTCTCCGGGATCAGAGGTCGACATGACATTGGAATTGTATCGACATATTATTTTAAAGAACAAAAGGAAACACACTGTTCTGGCTGGACCATGGCTGAAATAGCAGTATAATTTTCTGTTAGAAATATCCAATTTGTATGAATTATCAAAAGCTAACATCGAAATGTCGTGAAACAATAAACCTAACGCGTGAACAGCCAAACGGAAGCAGAAAAGAGTTCCAATGAAGAGGGTCCCATACGCCTCTTTTTTAGGATTAGAAACCGAGGTACCGATATTATTATCATTTTCTGTAATAGAACATTAATAAATTGATATATATATATATATATATATATATATATATATATATATATATATATATATATATATATATATATATGTGTGTGTGTGGGGGGGGTGCATTAATTAAATCAGTTTAAATATATTGATAACATTAACTTACAACCAATATTTTTCAGAGGTAGTCAATGTAAATTAGAGCTGTTATCAGTAAAGTTAAATAGACGTGAAAATAGTGTTAGGGGATAAACCAACGTGCTGACGTTAACACGACTCGTTATAGACTCTGAACGATATGTCTAAACGTCGAAACGTTGGTTGATCCGCGTAGACTATTTCTAATATTTATTTAACTTTACTCAAGTATATATATATATATATATATATATATATATATATATATATATATATATATATATATTGCATTCTATTTGAACTGTTTGTTTTGAACTTTCGTCCTGTCTTTGTTGTATTTTGCGTGTATTCTTTTGCCAAGTACTGGAATCGTCAGTTCCTTCCCAGCGTTTTCTATTGCCTATATATTTTCTTATATTTTCTTATATGTTCTTATATTTTCAACTGAGCCTCAGATGATGATCTTTAGCCGCACCTGCACCGCAGACGCTGCAAGGAATTGTTTAGTGCTAGACAATTCTTTTTTGCATCTGTAAAGTTGCTTTAATATGTTCAGTATCAAGGGTCTGTTGTGCTTGATGCTCTGGACTTAAATCGCTTTTTGAATTGAGGGAATGTTTTCCCTACAATGTAATGTCATGCAGTATATGTAATCTGGTCCACGTTGTGTGTCGTGGTGTTAGTATATAACTATTTATATGTGTACACACATGTGTAAGAATGTGCATATGTGTAAATAGGAAGTGGTGTATGTTACTCTTAAGATACATTATTGTGTATGTGGGTGTATATGACTTGCGAACTTCATATCCCCTTCTCCTAACCGAAATATTCTGCGAAAATATAATTAATTGTCTTAGTATGTTTAACATGACCTGAAAATGATGAACTTGGGGTTAGGTCACAACTGAAAAATATAAGTACATATGTAGCCAATAACAATTTTTATAAATAAATATATATATATATATATATATATATATATATATATATATATAATAAACAAGGTAAAACATCCACAGGGTAGTAATCCAAAGAATTTCAACCGGGTCTATAAAAAGTGCTCAATATCAAATAGAGCTATTATATGATTATGTTTAATTTACACAGACATGTACAAAATCTGCGACACTGGCATATCGATGTTATCAATCAACAGTTTGTATAAACTGAGATCTCATCAGCCAGAGTTAGGATCCGATCTTAACTTTAGATCATATTTGGTTCCATATATGATCTAAGGTTAAGATCGGATTCTAACTCTCCCTGATGTGATCTCAGTTTATGATAACTGTTCATCGATAACATCGACATGCCCGTGTCGCAGATTTTGTACATGTCTGTTTAAATAAAAATAATCATATATATATATATATATATATATATATATATCATATTATATTGATGTTGATACATTTGAAATAATGTCACTGGTTTGTTCTTTTTTGACCAGGAACAAAGTTTAATGTATGTTCAGTCAGGTGATATACTTTCTGTCTTCGGTCAGTAATAGAGAAATCTTTCCAGACCGAGGAAACTTTCCTTTTGTCTCGATACCTCGTTTTTTTTGTGAGCTGAATTTATCCAATACTAAAAACCGATTTTTTTTACTCTGCTCTAGGCGAAATGCAATGAAATAAGGGGTGTTTTAAATCTTGGACCAGGCAAAAGGAGTCGTATCGAAACAATATGGGATTTTATTCCAGACGCTTATTCTTTTTTATCTTAAGTGTTCTCAGAGTAATATTCTGTAACCACAACTCAATAATAAATGACATTATACCAGTCATATTTATGGTTTAGTCTAATTTCCTTAATAAGCAGATAGTAAGGAATGTTTGTAAAGATCACACAGGTTAAAGGATTCTTCTTGTTTTTGTTAGAATGAGTACAATTATTATACCTTTGGCTTTAACGAGTGATGTTAGTAAATAAACACATGTGGATTGTTCAGAGATCAAGGCCAGAATATAGTTTGACCTACTGTTGAAGAATATGTGTTTAGTCGGATCTCACAACAAGATAATCGTTTTAATGCTTTAAGATATTGAATTTATATCATTATTTATTATTACAAATAAGCGAAGTATAATGCGAGAATAGTACATATTTTATACGTATACACATGTTAGTTGGAATTAAAGCAACTTTTGTCAAAACAATAGTAAATAAATGTAGTGACCATGTATTATGTGCTCGTTTATATAGTTTAATGTCCAATAGTTTGTTAAGACCAGGTTAGTAGATAAAATACAATGACCTGCTTTTTAATGAATTTACTCAACATTAGACTAAATCGCTACTATACACACCACTAATATATTTCTCTATAAGAAGAGTCAGCAAAAGTCAAAATGATAATTCTAGAATCTACAGCAATACCTTAGCCTACCTCTATTCAGATAAAAGAAAGTAATGCATTGACACTACCTGTCAGTACAGTTAACATCCATACGCTCAGGTAAAATTTCAATAACATATGTTCTTTGATGAAATTCAGGTTTGATGCCTCCAATATTATTTAATCTAACAATGTAATGTTTTATGACCAACGCAATGTTGCTTTCGCTTATTGTCTATGCTTTTCTGTTGAGTATACGAGTAGACCATCCGAATGAATTTACTTTAGAATAATTCCCCATGAAGTACCTTTAGATAGTTATGCTAATATGACTGGTCAGGAACTGAGATACACTCGAAGGTATCTATGTAATTATACGCTAAAGCAATGTCATGTTCGTGCGTATGTTATCATATGTCAACCCCTTTTCTAAATACTAGATAACCCGATCGCATTTTTATTTTATTAAAAGAATATTTAGCCGACAATTGTTTTTGCGGTTTGAAGGAAGACATTTTTTAAACGATTTAAATTGTAAAAATAATAAATAAATAGAAAAACGGCGGAATATTCTTTTATCTGTCAATCCATTACGGGAATGAGAAAAAATATTTATTTTATTTTTATATATGTATTTTCCAATCAGGAGCGGAGAGAAACAAGGGTACGTACACGCCCCAACACTCTTTGTCATTTTTATCTCTCTGCTGCTGTCATCTGCCTTCAAAAAGTTGGAAGATGGAGTGTAACTCCATACCAGAGTTAGTTGCAGCCTCTTCAACCTTGTCCGCGTTTGAGTTAAGACCAACGTTCGGAAAGTATTTATACGCAAGATGCTCTTCGCTGATGATGCAGCACTGACGGCACACTCTGAATTGACATTGCAGCGAATCATCAACGTCTTTACGCACACATGCAGAGAGTTTGGCATGACCACAAGCTTAAAAAAGTCTAATCACCTCGACCTAAATGTAAACAGTACCCCAAACATAACCATTGGCAACTACTATCTCGTGGTTGTCGAATACTTCACCCACCTCGACTCCACCATTTCCAGCACTCTCTCCCTGAATGCAGAACTCCACATACGTATCGACAAGACAGCAACAACCATGGCTCGCCGGACGAAGAGAGTCTGGTATAATAAGATGCTGACCACGAATACCAAGATTAAGGCCTGCGTGCTCACCACGCTGCTCTACGGCAGTTAATCTTGGGTCCTCTACTCCCGCCAATATCAAAGACTTAACACGTTCCACTTGCGCAACCTGAGAAAAATCCTAGGAATAACCTGGCAGGATGATATCTCAAACAAGAGCGTCTTTGATCAGGCGGTCATCCCGAGCATGTTTGCTCTGATCACCCTACGACGACTACATTGGATTTGCTGTGTCAGGCAAATGGACGATGGGTAATCCTAAAGGATATTCTTTATGGCGAACTCGTCACCGACTCTGGACCAGAAGGAAGAACTGTTCTACGCTACAAAGATGTCTGCAAGCGAGACATGAGGGCAGGTGACATCGACCCAACAGGCTGGGAGTTCGTAGCTGAAGATTGCAGCCGCTTAAGAAGAGCTGTAAAGACATGCTGCGTGGATAGTGAAGAGAGGAGAGACCGGCAGTAGAGGCATAGGATAGCGCACAGCTGGCACAGACCTGCAAATGTGCTCGCAACCGGACACCGCCTACATCTAAGTCAACTGAAACAGAGACTTTTGACCAAGGATAGTTTTGCACAATCACCGCAAACGCTGAAATTCGGCAACGGACAAATCTTACGGCGCAGAACTCTTTTGTCTCCTGAGAAAGACGGATGCCAACAAAGTCGCTCCACGCGCGATGTCCCTATTTGGGTAGAGTGTGTATAAACACTTACCTTGTCTGAATCTCCCTGTTACCACTCAGAAAAAAAGAGAAAAGGGAAGATCAGACACGCTCGAAAATCACGTGGTTTGTGAACTTTCCGTTCAGTCACCCCCTTCCGAGACACAACTTGTTCATTGACCCGTCAGTTGTTTTCAAACAATATATTACCACATTTTTCAAGTATATTGCCTGTTGTCTGCCGCGCTGCCATCGATGAGTGACTTCCGATATGATTGTCGATGGCATTTCCGAGATAATTTTTTTGTGTGTGCCTTTCAATAATAATTGACTATTATTGCTACTGCATACGCACTCCATCATGTTTCCCTTTTTATGTTGTATATTGACATCCGACCTTAAGGTTACTGTTAGGGTACACACATAAATACAGCGGTTGTTTGTTATTTTGAATTCATCAAAACATGTAGAGGTAAAGCCAGCCTGCAGCGACCAAGTTTACCCCCCGGTTCCAAAATAAAAATGCTTAAACTATTTTATGCGCATACGGCTCGAAGCATGCATTCACCTGAACTAATAATAAATTAAAGATATTTTAAGCAAATCAGATGCATTTTTCTGACTTTATCGAATGTACTCTAGTGATCAACCCATGGTAGATAACATGTTAGACTTTTAAATAACTAACCCATTGAGCCCACAATACACGACAGAACTAACATCGCCATCTCACTAGCTTCCCTCGCCATGTGTCCGGCTATGGGAAGCTAACATGCATTGCTACATACACATATTTACTCTGGCACAAACGCACACAAATACACAATGCATTATAGTTAATACACTCCATCGTTTGCTGTTTGAAAACAAATGTATAAAGATACTTACATTAATACTTCTAAAAATTATCAATTAACTTTCTACAAAGAAAACTAATAGACATTGACTCTTATAAATAACATTCAATTAAGTGTAAGTAATGTAAATCAGTTCAAAGGTTTTGATTACGATATTGCAGAATATGTTTTTTGAATTCATTATTTTGTTGGTGTTTACTAACATTTGAGTATTACCTATAACGATTTCCATTTAAGATGTGTATAAACAGTTTTCTTCCCCAAAACAGGAACTTTAAAATGTCTCTTTACAAAATCTGGTGAACGCCCGACCAGATTGCATAACGCAAAGGAAGTTTATGATATGAAAATTGCACCTAAATCAAGAAACAGCCAGTTAAAATCGTTCACCACAAAATTACCAAAGAAAAACGCAACGTTCTGATATAAAGATTCAACAGAAATCACTAAAAACAGCCAATGAAAAGCTTTTGCCACAGAAGGAAAATAGAAACTTCTGACAGCAAAATTACACGGAAACCAACAAAAACAACTAACGAAAATATCGCATAGTATAAAGACCATATAAACACTCAACCTTTTGATATATATTAATTCTAGGAAAGTCAACAAAAATAACCGAAGTAAATCTCTAATTACAAAAGAACAAAAGAAAAATGCAATAGTCTTATATAAAATTCTACGAAAACCAGCAAAACACACAAAAAGGGCAAATGTCTCGACTAGGAAAACCAAAAATGAAGGAAAACCAACAGACGAGATGTTGCTCGCTCTTCCGAGTACTGACAACAAAATGAACCGAAATATTTCGACATTTTATAATCTTAGAATATCATCGCGTGTTGTTATATTTCAACGCGATTCCGAGATTATATTCGTTTTCGTGTCATATGGCACTGTAAATCTTTCCAAAATGTTCAATTGCTCACAACAAAATTAAACAGAGTTCCTTCTTCAAAGAAATACAAAAGAACCCAAAGAAAAATACACGGAAGTTGATGCCTTTGACCACAACAACCCAAAATAACCGTCATGTAACCAAACACATACTGTTTACGAAACCAAACCAAACAAAATGTTTCTATAAAAAAGAGTGGTTGTTTTGGTTGTTTTGTTTTACGGCATATCAACCCTTTTCAGGTTATTTAATGCCGAATGCAGTCATTTTGGTGAAAGTTTCTATGCTTCAAGTTGTTTATATCTTCAAATATTTATTCATGGTGTTTAGTTTGGTTGTTTTGTTTTACGGCATATCAACCCTTTTCAGGTTATTTAATGCCGAATGCAGTCATTTTGGTGAAAGTTTTTATGCTTCAAGTTGTTTATATCTTCAAATATTTATTCATGGTGTTTGGTTTGGTTGTTTTGTTTTACGGCATATCAACCCTTTTCAGGTTATTTAATGCCGAATGCAGTCATTTTGGTGAAAGTTTTTATGCTTCAAGTTGTTTATATCTTCAAGTATTTATTCATGGTGTTTAGTTTGGTTGTTTTGTTTTACGGCATATCAACCCTTTTCAGGTTATTTAATGCCGAATGCAGTCATTTTGGTGAAAGTTTTTATGCTTCAAGTTGTTTATATCTTCAAATATTTATTCATGGTGTTTAGTTTGGTTGTTTTGTTTTACGGCATATCAACCCTTTTCAGGTTATTTAATGCCGAATGCAGTCATTTTGGTGAAAGTTTTTATGCTTCAAGTTGTTTATATCTTCAAATATTTATTCATGGGTCCTAGTTTGATTGTCCCGCTTTACGGCACATCAACCCCTTTCAGGCCACTCAATGCCGAATGCAGTCATCCTGGTGAAAGTTTTTATGCTTCAAGTTCCTCACACGTTCAAATATTTATTGATGGTGTTTGGTTTGGTTGTTAAAGTATATTTGTTTTCTTCTCTTTTTTGTTTCTTCCCCCTTTTAATATCTGTTTCTATTTAACCCATAGTTGGGACCCTAACAGGTACTACCACTCCGGGTCAGGGTGGACCTGGGAGCAATGGTAATTAAGAGGAGGCTCCACATTCCCCAAAGTCCGTAAGCCGGATCTCACCATCGGATGTAGTTTAAGGTCATATCCAGGACCGGGAGTAGGGTAGGAAAAATAAAATAAAAAAGGGGAGGGAGAAAGGGAGAGGGGCTGTTGTTTTTGTTTTTGGTTTTGTAGAACATAATTAAGTTTTACAAAAAAAAGAAAACAAAAAACGTCAATGTAGGTGAATTTCGTCTCAGGGAGCTACAGGGCAGCCTGATCTGGTATCACCAGATAAAAAAGAGTAATTTTAAAAAATAAATACCTGTTCACAAAACAATAAAAAAAGTTTTCATACAGAAAAAGCGATACACAACAATTACTTTTCAAGGAACAGAACACAGAAAATAATTTAACAAAGAATTATTTTTACGAAACAAGAGTAATTATTTAAACAATCCATTTCCACAAAACAAGAAAAAAGTATCAACAAAACAACCAAAAAAATAAATCATTTAAAATACAACGAAGAAATAATAATAATTATACAAAAAATAATCCCTTTTCACCACCACCACCAATAACAACACACACAACAGTAACAATAGCAACAACAACAAATCCATTTTCACGAGAAAAAAGGCACAATATTTTTTTTACAAAAAAGAACAGAAATAATTGTTTTATTATACGAAGCGACAAATACAACTCCATCTTCCGGTTGAAGAGTTATGTAGCGAGCAAATTTACCCTTTGGTGCCAAGAATTCTAATGCTTGAACTGTTTTTGCGCATACGGCTCGACGCTTGCACTCACCTGAAGTAATAAATGCAAATAAAAAAACATGTTAAGCCAACCATGCATTTCTGTGAATTTATCGAATTTGCTGTTTTGGTCCATCCAGAGTTAATAAAAAGTCACATTTTTCATTTAACTAACATGTTGAGCCCAGAATCCACGAAAGACATCACCATCTGAATAGCTTCCCTCGCCCTCTTTAATTAATTAACTCTTTAAGTCTACCGTCCGCTGTATGAAAACAAATGTATTAGCTTAACCACTTTAATATTTCTAAAATATAATTATGAACTTATTAAAATGAAAACTAATCAACTTTGACTCTTATTAATAACTTTCAATGAAATGCAATTAATGTAAATAAACTGTTTAAAAAGGTGTTTCTACATCTCGGCTGTCTCAAAAGTCGTCCAAGAAAAACTTGAACCCTAAATAGAGTCACCCAAAAGCCTACTATTTGAGGTATGATTATCTCGTTTCGAAGACGAACTGGTTGTTTGCATGTTGTCTGTGTGAGTTTTTCCGTGAGTCTTTTCCGCGAGGGAGTCGGTGAATTTACTTTTAACTGTTCATTGTAGAATAAAATAGATTTCCACGGTAACTTGTAATATTTTATTGTCTTAGAATGTCAAATTATGAAGGGCATAGTTATAAATATTTTTATAAGAAGGTTATTATATGAAAGTCATATAAGGTTACTTTTCCGTCACTTTTATTCTATTTTAGCTGAAACCATTTGATTAATAAAATTCCTACAAACACAGTCTGTTTCTTATTCACAAAAATCGTATACAAAAGACAAATCTAAGAGGCGTTAATCATTTTGAGAAATAATTATGTAAACTGGCTTCTGATATCCGACTGACAGATGCCAAAAGAAAATATTTGCTAGGGAATTCTTAAGACATAAATCACTAGAAAATCAGATACTTTGCCATCTTTTTTTTTCTATTTGTTTCCTTTTGCTTACGATTTATGTTGTTTTATCTGTTTTTAGTACTCGGACGAATACCCATCTTGCATGGATAGCATTAATATGTAAACGAAGTGCACGTCAAATTTGCTCGAATGCCCCTCTAAAGAACACAAAGGTGATAGGATTATCTTTTTTCGGAGAATCTGAAAACCCTAAAACTGAATAAACATACAATACAGAATGATAAAGAATAATGGTTAAAATATAGCCTAAACCGTGTGACCCTTTCATTCTGAATATACATACATAAAATAGGCTTAATTGTAAAATAATAGATTATTTATACTTAGGTGAATTCCCCATATACTCCGCGTAATAGTTTACAACTATGATTTTAAAAAGCACGTTCATTGGATGTTTATATAGCTTCGCAAAAACTTATATGTATCTCTCTCTCTCTCTCTCTCTCTCTCTCTCTCTCTCTCTCTCTCTCTCTCTCTGTATGTATATAAATATACATGTATATATATACATACATATTTATGCAAGCATTTTTCTCTCTCTTTCTCTCTTTCTCGCTCTCATTCTCTGTATATATATATATATATATATATATATATATATATATATATATATATATATATATATATATACATGTATATATATATATATATATACACATATTTATGCAAGCATTTTTTTAAATAACAGAATTCGTCTGTTTAGTTATACCATTTTTAAAAATTTTACTAATAATCTTTGTTGTATTGAACTCAGAGAAATTAGTACATGCCCCATAGGTATCACGGATGTTTTCGATGTTGTCGTCGAATCATACTCAGGTATAATAACCAAATTTACAAACAAACTGGACAAAAAAGATAATGTTTTGAAAGACAGAGGAGAAACGCGTGGTGAAACGCGTGGTGAAACGCACGGAGAACGATTTCGCATTTTTCCAGGAACGACGTTGACAATTTAAATTCAGCGACGGTGGAGTGGCATCACAGAATAACATAGTATTACGTTAAGCATCATACAATATTGACACTTGTTTCATAGGTGATGTTATTAATTGTAAGTTATTGTGTTTTTTTTATGTAGATAGATTTTAATATTTATTTTTAATTAGTTCTGAATGTATTCTTTTAGTGTGTTTAACTAGAATGTGTCTTAAATCAGAAAAGGGCAGTCATGTCTATTTAGATGTGTGTAAATAGAGCTAGAATTTACAAGACGTATGTGTAGGCGGTTGGATAGAGTATTGGTTGTAAAACCAATGTAGCTATTACCTTTATTATAATTATGGCACTTACATTCTACCGAAGGGGATGTCAAACTTATAAAAAACATTGGTTCTTTTCTAGTGTTTGGAGGGTTGAGGAGGAGTTGTTATTTACTACAAGATGTTGGGTTTTATATTTCTCATAGTAAATAATCAGTTTAATTTTATTATCATTGTCAATTGGAGATATGTATTTGTGTACAATATTTCATGGCTTTTTCTTCTAATCTGAAGTTTGGTTGAATTTGATTACAATAGTATATATTAATATTGTGTGAGTTGGATATTATTATTATTATTTGTTCTAGTGTTTTTTAAAGTTTCGAACCATTTTATATATTGGTTCATCGGCAGTATAATTAGGAAATTCGTTGTTAATAACACCTATTTTATATTTTTAATTCAATGATTATTATTTTTTAGATGCGGGGATGAATTAAGCACGATTTAATGGAAGTTTAATGATAGCAATTTTGTAGTTATAAGGTTTCTCGCTCTTGTACTTTAAAAGACTAAAATTTAAGCTGGCTGGTTATGTATCAGTAAAAGTGCTAAATGTATTATTAGACACTTACATTGGAATATATAGGGACGCGATTTTATTTTTTACTTTCAGTTTTTTGGTGTATCTAAGAACAGAGTTTTGTTGAAAAAGGGCTCGAACATTATTATCAGCTATAATAAAAGATATCATCGACACAACATTTGTAAATAAAGTTTTTTTTTTAATGTTATTAAATATTTTGCATTCCGGGTTTGACATATAGAATTCGCTAAAAATCGGACAGAGAACCGAACACGTTGAAACCCCATCCATTTGAGTGTAAATGTTTCCCTTGAAGTTATAAAAAAATACTTTGGTGGTGCAGAATATTAGTAACTTCATAGTATTTATTTATTTATTTTAAGTGGAGGGAGAGACGGATTAGTTTATATATTATTGATGAATATGTATATTGTTTCCTTTCCATGTGCATTGGTTCATAGGCTTTCCACGTCTCGGGAGGCAATGCTTTTATTATCCTGTTGTTTATTTTGTAAAATTTGTAATAGTTGTCGTATTGACTTAACAGTATATTTGCTACGTAGATACGGGCTGATGAATCCATTTAAGGTATTTGTTAAGGAATATATAGGAGCTGTAATTTGGGCTATGATGGGGGAGAGGGGAATAAGGTTTATGTATCTTAACTCTTCCGTATAAATATCCAGTGTATGTGGTCATGAATAATTGTTATAATTTTTTGTAATAGTTTGAGTGGATCTAGCAAATAATAATGAACAAATACATAAACTTGAAGAATTTATCAACAAAACACTAGTTTAACTTCACCATAGAACTAAACGTTAATAATAAAATTCCATTGCTAGATGTTTTCACAGTGGCATTGAATAATCAAACACCTTCGTGAAACCTATAGAACCTTTATCAGTTATTTCGATGTTAATACAAAAAAGATCATTCGAAAAATAAAAAGAAAAAAGGTATAACTAAACATACGAATTCTTTTATAGTTAACAATATTTGCATAAATGAGAAAATGCCACCTGAATACATAAAAACACACACACAATATATATATATATATTAGGGTAGGTCGATTTTACACTTTTTTTTAAATATTAAAAAAAGGCACGTTCCGAAAGTTGTATATAGACCTATTAAATACTCATGCAAAAAATTAGATCAAAAACTTCAGCGGTTTTTTGAGCGTTTGGTATCAAAGATCGTAGACAAGAATATACTGAAAATTCCTCGTTTTTGCAAGATTTGCTTGAATATTGGTGTGAAAACCAAATAACAAATAATTTTAGCATTTAAAAGCAGGGAATGTCCTTTTATTTTATAAAAATGATATGAATTAAAGAAATCTTCAAATTGAAAATTTGCCCCCCCCCCCTCATTTTCAGTATCTGCTTTTGTAAACTACCTTTTAACGTTATGAATTAAACAGTAATATTTGAATACCTAAAAAAATGATTTTTTCTGTTATTAGTGAAAATATAACAAGCAAAGAAATAAGGAAAAACCTAACACTATTTTAATGAAGCTTAATATAGAGAGTCAAATTGCTCCATATAAGACCCCTTAGACAAAAATGCTGGTCTCAATTTCTGACTCAAAACTTTGGCTGTAATGTGTTGATGCCTTGCTTCAAAACCATATACAGTTTGTGAAGCTTCTGTTATTAACTTAACTGCCCGTTCCACACCCTGAGAATGTGAGGGCAAATCTGGCAAGTCAAGCTTGGTTCCATTCATCAACGATTCTCGAAGTTCAGATTCAGTAAAATCTTCCGTCATTGGTGGTTCAAAAATGCCGCATAATTTTAAATCTATTAATTGTGTCCAATGTGTGGCATTAAAATTAATAGGTAGTATTCTTTTTAATCTTTTTCTGGTTGACTCCTCACTCCTGAAAGAACAAATTAATTAATTGAATTATTGAAAAATTCCAATCTGTACTGCTTTAATAATTATGGTGAAATTAGATAAAATCTTTAAAAATCATTCTATAAATTGGAATAAATAATTGAGTCAGAGATATATCAATAAATATTACTTACCTAATGGCCAAAATTCTTTTTAAAGCTTCTTCTCTTACTTCAATCTCCTCAGATTTAACCAGGGAATATAGAAAGTTTTCAGGCAGTAAACAAAATGTATTACCTTGTATATTTCTAAATGTGATATCTTGGATTTCCTGAGGCTGCTCCTTAATCCTCTGGATCATATTAAAAATGTGCACTTACTGATTGTGGAATTTACTATTTCTTTTAATTTCAAACCAAGAAGTGGCATACACATTTACAATAAAATTTACTACATAGTGTAGTTTTGTTGTGTGCCTTTGTGGGTATGCACCACGAGTCCATAAACACATAAGCCTGATGGCCAAAGTAAACCATCTTGCTTGGTTTAAAGGACCAATTTTCCAGGAGGCATATCTAGAGTCACCCTTACCTCTAGAAATACCTACTGTGTATTCATAAAGGAGTCTTTGGTCAGAACTAAGATCATGTATTTCATCAATTTTAAAAATTGACTCTAGAGGATTGCTAATAGTGGAAAATGATATTTGGGGTAAATCATATCAATCATTTAAGCATAATTTCCCCAGAGGGCTACTGAATGTTGTAGGGCCCTTTGCGCAACCATCTATGTTTTTAAAAAGGGCTCTGAAAGGTAGTTCATTATGATGCAAAGAGCAACCAATTGTGTGAAGAGTTTTAAAAAGTTTTTTTTCTAAAATTGCAACCATTCCACCATCGCAACTTGTGTTGGTATTAGTGTTGTCAACAAGTATAGCCTTGATACTGTTCTCACTGTGGAATTCATGCAAAACATCCACCACTTGATCTGCATGAACAGCACCTGTTGCACCACTATTCGGAAGAACTCTATGTGTCAGATATTTACTTTCACATGGTGTTTCTTTTGTAAAAGTTAAATGGTGTTCTGGTCCCTTAGTTTTTTTCATAATTCTCTGTCTATTTTCATCCACAATTTTCTTATACATCAATGTGTCCTTATCCATTCTCCCATCAACTCCAATACATATATTTTAGGTGGGGTAAAAACTCCTGGCTGAAATAGTTTTATTTATCTACCTCCAACAAGGTAAGATGTGACACAAGGTCAGGAAAGTGGGATTAGATAACCCTGCGCTATAGAGGTGAGCACTCTGGCCATTAAAAAATTGACTGGCCAGCCCCGTCGGCATTCCCCTGTAGGGGCGCCTCAGACAGTTAGCAATAAACTTACTCCTCCCCAAAGAGGAAAGGCAAAGCCTGGGAGGATGCACCTCCTAGAATTGCACAGGACGGACAAGCCCCAATAGACGGGCGTAAATCCAGGCCCAAAGGCCCGGACGATACCGGTTTATTTGGTGGGGTAAAAACCCCTGGCTGAACTAGATTTTATTTATCTACCCCCAACAAGGTAAGATTGACACAAGGTCAGGAAAGTGGGATGAGAAAGCCAGTGCTCGAGATGTGAGCACTCTGGCCATTTAAAAATTGCCTGGGCAGCTTCGTCGGCATTCCCCGGTAGGGCCGCCTCAGACAGTAAGCAATAAACTTACTCCTCCCCAAAGAGGGAAGGCAAAACCTGGGATATGCACCTCCTAGAACTGCACAGGACGGACAAGCCCCAATAGACGGGCGTGAATCCAGACCCAAAGGCCCGGACGATACCGGTTTATTTGGTGGGGTAAAACCCCCTGGCTGAACTAGTTTTTATTTATCTAACTCCCACAAGGTAAGGTGTGACAAAAGGTCGGGAAAGTGGGATTAGATAAGCCAGCGCTCGACAATTCAATATATATGTGTGATAATTAAACACAGCATCAACACGGGAACTACAAATTCGCCCGATGAATTTTCAACCGGTGAATACCATAAAAAATATCCAATAAATAAAACGCCTATGTAAACAAATAATTATTTATATATAACATTAAATATCATAGTGTTTTATTCCTTTTAAATTTGAATATGTACATTTAATTTCTTAAGAAAAATAATAATAAACTTTAAAATATTTATTAAGTAATGTATTACTTTTTTTTGTTAAAACCCGGGTTTAATTTAAGGCGACACATCTGCCGGTGAAATCTCGGCAGTGATAAAAAATCTCGATTTATTTGATCTTAAAGTTGCAATGCTCAAATAAATACAAAATTTTGAAGAAAAATATTTCTTGTGGTAACTTTTGACATTATTTGGCAACTTTCTTCGAGTGCGATAATTTACAGTTTCAAAATCGACCTCCCCTAATATATATATATATATATATATATATATATATATATATATATATATATATATATATATATATATATATATATATATATATACATATATATAAATATATAGTAAGCTATGAAAATATATTTATGCCAATCAAGCTACACAGAGGCTCCCGCGTTTCATCCCCGGAGGGAATTTCCAGGCTAAAATGTATTTTAGCCTGAAGATACACCCGCGGGGATGGAATGCGGGAGCCACTGTGTAGCTTCAGTGCCATAAATATATTTTTATAGCTTACTACCTAGCTCTACTTATGTATCGAAATCGAACACTGTTAAAGTAAATAATGAAAATTGATATATAAAAAATTATATCTCAATATAAAATGTTATGTGGATACATGAAATAGTAATATATATATATATATATATATATATATATATATATATATATATATATATATATATATATATATATACTCGCGGGAAAATATTGTGGCGCTTGAAATAATACTACAAGGCAATCATATGCATATGTACATGGTGAAAACAACATGTGAATACGTTATACACATTATTTCACTTTTCAGAAATCTGAGATGTTCTTTAATTTCTACACAGGGCGACCCCTCAAAATAACCTAATAAATATATTTGCCTCTCTTGCAAAATATATTTAATTTTAATATTTCGAATAAAATTAACTAAACTATTTGATCATTGCGTTTGTAAATTTAATTACATTGGCTAATCAAACTTACTTTAGAAGTTTAGTTTTAAAATAAATATCTATTGTCTTTTTTTTTTGACTTCATATAGAAAATAACCAATTATTGAACTCAGGCAACATTTACCAGAACATAAATCATGTTAGCGTTTCAGTATTTAACGATCACTATTTATACGACATCTAGTAGGTAAAAGGTGCATTCTTTCAAACGAAAGATTCGTTAAATGATGTTGAAAACTTCAAACACCATTGTCGACATTAAATCTCCTATGATTTCCTTCTCGTAACATATATAAGGATCAATTAGTCCAACATAATACAAATACACTTCAAGGTAAAACTTAATAATAAGTATCAGTTTTCAAAATATAGACTTCAAACATTCGGGCCGCGACAGTCACATTTTCTATGTGTCAGTGTTTCTTTTGTTGATTATCTTCCTGCTTGGCTTTTCCTATATGACCTTTTTTTTGAATAGTCGATGCGGATGCACTTTTAACATTTGTCTGCATTTAAAAAAAAAATTAACTCTGTACACATTTACTAGTGAGATAATTTCGCAACCATGTAATGGCTATTATATATTCTATTGTTGTTATTTTGCTCACGTTTTTGTTTGTGATTAAAAGTATCGATTCATTTTTGTTTGGTTAGGTGCCCATTCCGTAGGCATTTATGAATGTGTTGTATGCACGTACTCTCGTCCGTCTACTTATAATCCCTGCATATGAAATCCCTACGATTGTTCTGTTTTTCTTATTTGCGTTGCCTTAAGATACTAATTATTTACACCACGTTTTACTAATGATATCTCACGAAGAAAGAGCGTTGACGTAACGTGAAGCCTCGTTGACAGCAACTATCCAAAGATATCCGATACGTTTTGCTGCATCCAATTAACTTTATAATTAATTAGGTGCTCTTGTACATGTCATTTACTATTTAATCAACATCGATTTTTAGTGTGTGTATAAGATTATAGTATTTATTATGTATATAGCATACAGTATCAGCTCCATTCGGTTCGTCTTCGTAAGTGGCATCAACATTTTTCGTTCTGTTTAAAAGTGTTATTTTAGGTCAACGAACCTGGGGTTATTGAGCTTGACCTTAATCTTTACCGGATGAGTCTATTTGTTTGCGTTTAGTCAGTATGTGCATAGTGCCCGTGTTTGTCTTAAAGGATTTGTGATAAGGTGAGGTAGCTAAAATATAATAAGAAACAATTATTATTGATTAAGATTTAAATATAAATTCAAAAGCATAAATATACAGTATATTACTCTAATTATAACCGGATGTAATGATGGGAAAAATATCAAACGACGTAGTGTATTTATGTTTTTTAATAAAGAATTATTTTTTTGGAATACTAATAATTTAATGACGGAATAGATTGGAATGATGTATATGAATCTGTTCCGTTTTTATATCATTTGAAAAAGGCTTTTAGGTAAAATAAAGACTATACCAGATACTCCTGGATTTATATGGTTATACGCACATATAAAAATTCTGAGAACATAAAAGTATCCATTTAAATAAAATGCATTTAATAAGCGACACAATTCTATCATATTCGAAGATTACTGTGGGTAATTCTAAGTAAAAAGCAATACTATAAGATAAAGTTTACTGTGACAAGGCTGTAACAATCGATTAGCTCTTTTTCAGAGCTAGTCATTTTCCTGATGTGTATAAATGTAAAACTTTCCCTTAATACGATCAATGATTATTTCAAGGAGGGGTATTTTCCTTAAATTTCTCGGTATAGTTTGTAACAATTTGTACGACATGAAAATGAAGAAAATGTACATTTTCATGAAAAAGGTAAAACTACATGAAAGGTCACCTATAATCAGCACATAGAAATACGCAAAATAGAACTATATAATTACTTATACGAATTAGATGAGGCTATTGTGTTGTGAAATAGAGTGAAAATGGTGTCAATTCTAATGTACACTTGTAAACAAAACATTTTTCTTGAGTTCATGGTTAACTATGTAAATATAATGCTCAAGGAAGTTATTCAACAACATTCATCTATCATGGTATATTTTAATATTTTGAATTACTTAATCTTGACCGCGTCAATTCTCCATAATAATATGTATACGCAATTGTAGACATATTTTACTTATATAGAGTACATATTTATTCCTAAATGATGCTTCAAATAATCCATATAATCAAGACAATATCTTCATTCTAAGTAACACGTCTTCACATAGCATGAACGAATTTTCTGACAAAGAGGGAAGAATAACTGTTCTGGGTTCGGAATCTATCCATCTAACACATATCGTTTTCTTGGAAGTCTACTCACATTTTAAAGTGTCTATAAACTGATGCATCTTAAGTAACCTAACGTATACCATTTATTTTGTCTGGTTAACTCATCTACTACATACATTCATACATTGAACATATTTAGTTTATGACATGAACATATTTGAACTCCAATGTAATTTTTTAGTTCTGAAGCTTAACAGAATAAGATTACAATTTTCTAAAATGTATGCTAAGGAAATTCAATTCAGAGTTATTCCGTCCGTACAAGCGAATATTTCATTCATTCTCATTCAATTCAAATTGCTTTTAAAAACTTTCCAAATCTTTGATAATTCACATTTCCGATGAATCTCAAATGTGAATGATTCTCCATTGGTAGGAATTAGATCATTCTAGATCTCCACACGACACAAAAAGAAGTTTACAAAGAATAAAGTGTGATATTCCATCAAAGTGTGAAATGAAACGGAAGGTGTGAAACATTTAGTTTCATTAAAATTTTACATCCTGTGAAGTTGAATTAATCTAAAGATATATTAAAGAAAATATTGGTTCATATTGACAAGTATGTTATAGATACTAGCAGAAGTACATGAAGCATCGTGCCATGTTATGTATATACGTAATATTATTTATCTCTTGAGTGTATCTCATATTATAACATGTATGAAAGGAGTTGTAGCGTATTAACTATTTCAGAAATTTACACTATATAACGAGGATTTTATAGTACTTGACAACTATTCATTTTCCTTGATTATTTACATTCATATGTAAATGACACCTCTTATATCTCCTAATAATTGTCAATTAGTTCCTTAGTTCCACAAACAAATACATGTTTTTCGGTCATCTATTTAATAGTTGTAAATAAGTATATTACGATTGGTCTAACGTAGGGTATACTTTATTTCAACTTCAGTAGCAATGTAATGTCAGAACCTTCTCAGATCCTAAAGTTTATACCAAATATTTCGACCTGAATCTCTGGCTAATGAGTAAAGATGATTAAAAATCAGTTATGTGTGCAGTCTTCTGGGGGTTCAGGATTCAATCCTTATTACATGAGATAATGTATATGAATAGTATATAGAGACCTTCACTGGTCTAGCCTGACGGAATCAAGCAATCTATATCATCGATTAAATAAAACAGTTTGCAAATGTTGATATAATTGACTGAGTATAAAGATATAAAAATACAACGTTAAAAAAGATGCAGATAAAAGTGTGTGTAAGTAACAACTAAAGATGAGAACAATAATACAAATTAATTAATCTTTATTTAAAAAATTCAGAAAAGTAGTGCACATTGAATTTTTAAGTATGATGTGATATATGGATTCAGAAATATGAGTAAGTATATACACAAACAATAGTATTTATGTCTCAGAGAAAAGTTGTAAGAACAACAAAACAAAAATTAACGTGCTACGAGTAGGTTCAATCTAAAGTTTATTCTAAATATTAAATTGCAAAGCGGGTGTAAACAGTCTAGCAAGAGGAATACATACAAAGTTCAATACAATGTACTATCAGTTTAACAATGTACCAACAAAAGTCAGCCGTAAAAATCAAGTGAGATATATGACAATAATTGTCAAATTTATTTAAAAAAACATGAAAAGGATATACTTCCATGAAGAACAAAGGAAATACACATACTCTCGCAGTTAAAATTAATCTATTTCATTGCCAAAACACATCCCTTTATTAAAAAGCTTATTTTCTCATCATTCGCTCGGTAGGGAAGTCATATAGTAAGCATAATTCTTAATTTGTGGTGAAAGTGTAAATAACATTTCGTTTTTTTACTCATATTCCCACCCTCGATTTTTTATGGGCATCGCTCCAGACAAAACATGAAGCTACTTGATAGAATGGGCTAACAAAAACGAAATATAATTATCGCAAAGACAAGAGATGCTTATTAGTCCTAGTCTTAAAAATACTAATGTTATAAATTGGATGAAAAACACGAAACACGAAAGGTTCCACAAGTCTTTTGTTCTTGAAAAGAGACTACTTGAATTGGAAGCTGTATTTGAGGCATCAAAACATTGATTTGATGGAGACAACAAGAGGAACGAGTCAAACGATCTTGAACAAAAGAAGCAGAGAATATATCATATAATTATGAAAAACACATGGCATAATACTATTTATTGAAATAAGTAATACTAGCACCATAACCTCTGTGAGAGAGAGGGTGCAGTGAAGAAGAAAGAGGGTTGGGAATCAAATTACAGATACGTTTATGCACCTATAAAGAACCCTCACAGTGGACAGAGATTCACTAGCTTAAATACGACAACAATATTCGATACATTGTTTGATAATGGATGTGTAGAGATTGAAAATAGCCAATTTTACGATAAGCAGAAAGAGCAAATAATCTAATGTATGAACATGACGGATTCTCAGAAGGAGAAATACCAATAAGTTTCAAAGTCGATTTCTATTCAAGAGCAGAGCCCTCCATGAGAATCTCAGGAAGAAAAGTGACACGCATGCGATGAAAAAAACACGAAATAAGTCTTAACAGGATTAAACGAAACAAGCCATTTCGTCCGCAATCAACAACGGAACCAAGGCTAACTGCTAGATCAGCTAAATATTTCGACTGTTCTGAGGGAGATGGATAAGAAGCAACATTTGAATAGAGAGTTGCTTCATCAGCATACATGTTTATTTTCTAAATAATATACCCTGGAAGACAATTTATATAGAGAAGTAACAGTGTTGGACCTATAATACTGTCCTGAGGAACACCAGCATTGATAGGAAAAGAGAATGAAGTGACAACGTCCACACTTACTCGCAAGCTTGAATCAGAAAGAAAATACCTAATAATATTAAGAACATCGCCACCAATACCATAACCCCGAAGTTTTGTAATGACATACTGTGTCGAACGCTTTCGAAATGTAAAGCGTAATGGATCTCGCCTTTTCTGAATTATCCATAAACTGACAGATCCGCTCAGTTACAGCAGTTGAAAGATCGGCAGTTGAACGAACACCACGGAAGCCATATTAAACATAACTAAAGGGCCCCAGACATTCCTTAAAATCAACAAGCTTCCCGTCGACAAACCTTTCAAAAGCTTTGCTCATAACAGAGAAAGGACTAACAGGACAATACTTAGTTGGGTCAGACAGATCACCAGCATTTGCAAAGATAGGGGCGAAAGAGAACTCCTTCTAACAAGAAGGCAAACACGACTGAGATAAATAGATTTAATAAGTTTTAGAGGATAAGAGAAAGTTCAGGATCACAACGTTTGAGAACGACAACAGGAATTAAATAAGGATCGAACGCTGTAGTCTCGTCAAGAACAGAAATTACCCTAGCAACAATCGTTTGAGTGATAATGACAGAATCGATGCTGATAAGTTTTAAAAGGAAAAAAAAGGTAGAACAGCATCCGAATTATCGATAGAAGAATTGTCAGCCAAAAAAGCGAGCAAAGAGATCAGTCCTATCTTTGGAAAAGGAAAATAACCCAAAATTATTAAAAGGAGGAGGAATAGCAGACTTACCACTATTAATAACACTATTGTAGATTCTCCAAAAATCACGAGAACCAACCATTTGAGATGGGATAGAGTACCGAATCCTTTGAGAATAGCTAAACTTATCCCAAGAGATTGCTCTCTTGCAAGCATTGCTAGCTCTTCTGTACGTATGTCAGGAAGTCTCGGAACTATCCCGTTAAAGTAATAGTCACAATTGGCAATGAACTAAGAACAAACAGATAACAACATTGAAGAGAATGACGTTTGGTTTGAAACATACGATGAGGAATCAAGGTGTCAATTTCACCAAAGAGACAGTCAGTAACCTCCCTAGCAGCATAAATCAGAGACATACCAAAAGATAAGACTCCATGTAACGTCACATAAGAAGCTGAGATGACCACCCAAATCATCCTTCATTTAGTTGAACGTATTCATATAGAAGGGATAATCCATACAAGAATTCACCGAAAAAATAACCTCAACATCAACAACAGCATAACAACTAGAACCCAATGGATGAGAAAAAGATATAGAACATGGGTCAAGCACAGAAGTGAGAAACAAATTAACTAAAGATTGTTGATAAATATCATTATATCGAAAACCTGTGTGGAAGGAGACAATTTGGGACAAGTCATTAGACTAAGCTAACTTAAAACAGATTTCAATAGCTAAATATGTGCGGTTATGGTTAGGGTTAAAGTCATGTAGGCAGTCAGAATGAAGAGCATTATAGTCACGAAAACAAGGATGGAGCTTGTCGGATGGATTTGCAATGCATCATCAATATTACTTGATAAAACATCAACAACAGAGCAGTTACTGTCAGAAGAGGAACGGTACAAATACTTAAACAGGAAGTGGGGTGCATCAATGGCAACCTCATACATATAAACGGACACCTATGAGATTCAAATCTGGGATCACGCGCAATGAAGAGATTCTTGCGAAGAAAAAGAACAATACCATGTAAATGCATGGAAAAGTCTAAGCGAACAAGAGGCAAATAAAAATCTACATGTATATCGTTGCCATCAATAGAAGCATCCAGATTAGTCTCACAAAGAGCAAGGGTGTAAGTAGATTTTTCAAAGAGAAAACCCTGAACATCTGGAAAGTTTGACCTGAGACCTCTGATGTTACAATAAGAAATAGGTAGGTGTTTATTATGTGAAGTTGTAGAAGGCATAATAATAAAACGTGGAGAGAATCCATTCAAGAAAAACGAAGCCTGAAAGAGACATAACCACCAGCATTCAGTCAACTAGACCCCAAACATGCTAGCTAAAAAGACAAGCCCTTCAAGAGATCAACATGGATAGAAAGGTGTTACTATTCTGGCTGACAAAAAAAGTCTGCCCGTAAACGACCGCACAAAACGTACGAACTCTTTTTTGGATTTTCATTTCGTTCGTTACTTTTCTCATCTCGCGCAGGCGCCAGTTCAAATTGAATTTTTTTAGTCTCATGCTTAACTTTAAACATTCCTCAGTTTTCTCTAGAATAATAGCTGTTTTAAAGAGTTGTCTCGTATGTGAGCAGGTGGGCGTCTTCGACTCTTTAGGGTCATTTGTTATAATAACAGATACAAGGAGTGTTCTATCATAATCAGTAGTAATTTAGGATGACACACTTTATCGGGATGGGCAAAGGCGCTGGTCCTTCAAGTGGTGCGGCATCCAATCAATAACTATTGTGTAGGAGGTACTAATCCAAGTGACCAGTACTACGCAATAGGATGTAATGCATCGGCCTTTGTGTTTTCCCCAAAAAACTGTCTCCTGCGTAGTATGTGATTCTCCTATTTTGGGTAAAGTGCTTATCAATTCCTTCTATAACGATTATTTAGCCGCTACTGTCTTCAAGAAGAATATACATTCTTCTTGAATGCAGTAGCGGCAATATACAATTAGAAAATTGAAGCATACTTTCTTCTAACTAGTAATTAGCTGCTGTTGTAACATCGTTTAACCATTCCTTTACTCACAACGAAAATTAATGCGAGCTCTCAAATAATCAATCATAACTTTAAACGATTTCTTGAATGTGCAGTTTCCTTGTCGATTAAAAGTTAAACAGGAGAGCCCAGTACCAAAGATAAACCACTTATATAGCTTGTAAGACGAGGAAAGTTATGTTAATGTAGCTTTCGCTATATGGAGACGCGTGTAATGTATTTTCTCAAACAAGTCTATATATCATCATTATTCAACTTGGATGTCGGCCATCGTGCCGATAGAGGGTAAATAGTTTTAAACTTTTTAAGATCTATTTTCAGCTGTTCCGGTCACGGAATTAGATATAGCAGACTTATTTCGCTTCTGAAATAAGAACGACTTTTAACTACAAGGGTGTCAACATTGACGGTGCACGATTCGTATTCCGTTGGAGGTGCACTTTTGTAACTGTGTATCACAAAATAACTCTACAACTTATTCGCCTTGCTTTTTATGTCGAGCCATTTCTCGGATACTATTGTTCGCTTATTACCTCGAGTATTGGTATATCTAACCATTATAATTCTGAGGTAACTGAGTCTCGTCAAAATTACGACCTCAACAAAAGCCGTTGTATGTATTGCCTATTGTAAGAGTGTTCAATACCTCATCTGTTGAAAAATCCAGAGTGCGTGGGTAGAATATAATTATGTAGCCTTTTCCTGGAAGTGTTACAATTGCATCCGGAAGTACAGCTCTCCGACAAAGCAACGTTTCTATTCTGAAAGTCATAATCTCGACGCATCAAGCATACACTATCTAACACGTCCCATTTTACTCCAGGAGCATTTCAGTTGCATGTTAACTTGCACCAACACATACTTCAAAATTGCGACGCTCGACTCTCCCCCCCCCTCCCCGTGTTAAGTCGTGCTGTTTGATTCCGATTACCACGTACGTGACCATAGTTTTTAAAGTAGTTCCCATTAGGCAATACTCCAATGTGAATATACACTTAGTTGCTTCGCGTTAAATGTAGGCTATTGGGGTGAGGAGCTAGCCATAAACCGGAAAAAGGGAAATAAATTTTGCATCTTAGCTAGTTCATGTTGATGTGAATTCCGTTCAGTTATGCAATTACATCCATTCTGAAGTTTATATCAAAGACCAACAATTTGCTCACAACGACTACAACATTATGTGTTACTTAATTGCTGTTCAAACGTTGCGCTGTGAACTGATATAAAACATAAACGCGTTTGTTGCAAAGCACCTGTAATATGTTGAATTTCCGCTATGTCCTCCTTGCTCAATTTACGACACACAGCAACAGAACCTCGTCCAAGTTTCTAAATTCCACACAAGTCGCACACGATCTAAACATTTTCAATCCATTCGATCACTGGCTGATACATTTTGATCACCGCTTAATCACGGAATACATGTTATATATACAAGTGGGCAAAAAGAAACAAAAAAACATACACGTGCCAAAAAGCGTCGCTCTTGTAATAAAGTCCGAGTTCAAGTGAGAAAGCAAAATACGCGTACCAATCATAATGCTAATACAATGTTTATTTACTGTTCAGAAAAATCCAATGCTAAATCCACTGTTAAGTATTCTAATAAATAAAATGACACTTAATCGTGAATTTATTAAAGTAATAAAAAGTAATAAAAATAAAAGTACTCAAACTCTTATGCACAACAAAAAAAAACACACATGCACTCTCGAAGTTTAAAATATCGACCTTTATATGACAACACACAGCTTTTTTTATTCCGTTCGCGTATTTTCTCACTGTTCACTCACAATAGAAAGTAAAACAAACGTTTCAAAGTGTTTAGAGGAATAGCAGAAATGTTTGCCAGTTATTTTAAGTTACATATTACATACATTACATTTTAAACTAAGTAAAAGGTAACCGCTAGTAAAATGTTTAGCAAACAAAATCTGTAAATGTTCTTCGATAAATAGAAGAGAGTTGTTAAGTGGAAGTTATTTTATTGCTTCAGAAGACCGCGTAACAAAATTTATATTTGACGGTCCATAGATGACCCACCTTCCAGTCTAAAATCTTGAATCTAATTGGACAAAAATAAATTAAAATAAGCAATTAGATATTAAATCTGATAAACTATTATTTTTAATTTTATTTTCGCTAAAACATTAATATCCGTGATAGAACTATTTCTTTTTGGAATGTCAGTCATGTAAGGTCGCACTTAAGGATAATTCTGCGAACCTATTTTTTACATTAGTTAGCATTTTAAACAAAACACATGTTTGTATTAAACTTTTAGATGAATTTGATATTTTTCTAATTTATTATTTTTTTTTAAATTAAACAATAAATGTGTGCTTTAAAACATAATTTTTAATATTATTTAAAAAAATACTAAAACGTTTTAAAAAACAACAATATAATCTCATTTATGAGCGACTCGTACGATAAATTTCAGAGGATGTGTTGTTTACATGTTATTAATGAAATAACGCGCCCCGGTCTTGTGTTCATCTTTCTCTCTCTTTCTCTCTCTCTCTCACACACACACTCGCTCTTTTTCTCTCTCTCTTTATATCTTTTTGCTCTCTTACTTTTCTCTCTCTGTCTCTTTTCACTTTCTCTCTCTAATCTGACGTCATATTAACACCTGTGGATTTCTTGAAATAGGACTTTCTTTGCGTTAGAAATAACACGTTATAATGTATAATCAGAGGGCGGGTAACCAAATGTTGGAATGGGCGCCGTCTGTTCGATCATATTCCGTTGCAATCTAATTTAATTATGTAACTCAATTATATAGATAAAAATATTTAATTTATTCTATTTATAATTTCTATTATGGAAAACTAAAAGATGCATGATGTTAGGGGAAGTTTTGGAAATGATATATATAAGAGCTGATAAGTAGATATAAAATGAGAGCGATCAAAACTAATGATATATTTTAGGCTTCAGACAAACAGACTTGTACATAATCGCCATTATTAATAGATTTAATTTTATTAGTTGCGCACTTTTTATTCACAAAATTGAGGAATATTCCTATTATTCTCAATGTATTACATCAATAATACTGAATGTGTGAGAACAAATAAACATTTGTCTGAGAACATGACATACTATATATACAATGTTTTATGTCACGCACTTTGCAGAAGAGTGAATCATGACAGGTTTGTATATATTTCACTCGGACTTTAACGCATGTTACTCTCATTCTACATTGAATACTACCTATAAAAAACGTGAAATGACATATCTGCCGTAAATAGATGCCGGTCAGGATATAGACTACAAGAATACCTGCATTATCTGTTTTCTTATGATAGTGTTTTTCACATTTAATGTTTAATAGAGAAACGGACGATATATTGAAATCCATAATGACACAGAGAGGAATACACAACAACAATATTTTGGATGTATGTTTGTTTCGGCAATTCTGTCTGCTTTTATATCTCTCTGTACTAAGATGCAATTGTAAAAAAAGTTCCGTATGAAGATTATACGACACTTTTATGAAGTAAAATGTTTGCTTCATTCCAATGGTTGTTTACAATACTATTCTGAGGTCGAATCGGGCCTCAATATACAAGAACATATCTTATTTTGCATGTTCATATTGTTTTATTTGTAACTCACAACATTGAAATAATTGCAATTAAGAAATAACGATTGTTATATTATCTCTCGAACATTGAATATCATTAAAATTAAAATTAAAATGATTATGGTACTATTTTCTCTTGTATTAGAGACAGATGAATACATTAATTTTCGGGAGACTTTAAGTGTGTACCTCAGTTTTTTTATGAATCGAACGTAATTTAAGCTACCACCACAATTACAATAACATATTATCTATTACTAATTTGATTGTCAATAATGATGAATAAATCAGATACAAAATCTTGCGAGAATTTATATTACTTTTTTGTTGTTATATGTCTATTTACAATATTCTGTAAAATATGAAAGTTTTCACTGTTTGTATATGTAAATAAAGAGTAAATTATTGTATATACTATGTTACAAAATGTAGGGAGAGCTATCGGGATTCGAACTCACGACTCCGGTTTACGGAGAGAGATGGGATTCATTTTTGCATATTTATGCACGACCGAGAAATTATAATAATGCGACTCGAATGACGTCAGGAAAAGAGATAAAAAGAGAGAGTGAAGACAAAAAAAAACTTTAGCCGCACGCGAAGAAGAACAGTCGACCGGAAGTAAACGCGACACAGAGGACGAAAGATGCCGGCATGGAAGTACGTTAGCTGCCGAGTTAAGACGGACATATTTTGAGGACAACTATAGGCAGTCTTCCCGAGTACCTCTGCGCTGAACGGGGACGAAATGAACAACCGTCAACAAGAAAGTCGCGAGGAAAGGCAGATGGAATTATATCCGCCCTTGGCTTGGGCGAGACGACCAATGTGCGACTACAGTATCGCAGTGGAGCCTTTTGAAAATGGAATTATAGCCGCCCTCGGCTCGGGCGAGAGAGCCTGTTGAAAATTGAATTATAGTCGCCCTCGGCTCGGGCGAGAGAGCCTGTTGAAAATTGAATTATAGCCGCCCTCGGCTCGGGTGAGACGACCCGCTGAACTAAGCGGAGAAAAAGTAACCAGCCAGGAATTGTTTTCCTGAGAAAAAAATAATGTATTTCAAAACTACATGTGCATCCATTTGTAAGTAACAACCTGAATATCTCTTCTCGGACATTCGCCTCCTAGGGCTGTTATATGTATGTGTATTTTTGTGTAGAAGTGAATCCTGCTACTATAGGGATAAGATAGACAATCCCCCCTCTTCTTAATAATATACTTTTGTGTTGATGTTTTATTTCGTTTTGTTTTATAGAAACACTCCCGTTTTTTTTCTAGTATACAGTTTCATTATATAAATGAATATAAATTTAAATCCTTTGTCGTGTCTTCCTATCTTTTGTTTGTTTCCTGACGGTATTTTATATTGGAGAAATCTCCATCCCATATCACGTTTTATTTGAACCTGGGATAATACGAGCCAATCCGGACTTTTTTAAAAAACTTTTTTTAAAAACTTTTTTTAAAAACTTTTTTTTTATCATTGTCACGTTATGTCTTTCGGTGGTCCCGACCGGCGGCATTCGTGACAACTATGATATAAAATTAAGTTGATTATAAGAAACCGAATCATATTTAGTGATATAATAAGATACTTACCTACCTACTCACTATCAGAATAACTAGAATATTAAATTGATAACAACTCTGAGAGAATACACTTAATAGAGACTGGCTTCAAAAATGTCCAGCAAAATCCTTAAGTGAGTTCATTATAATCTTTACAATCCAAACATATTTGGTACAAATAAACCTCATTAAACAAATGTTTAATTCTTTTATATCATCGTTGCCAAACCACCTGGATAGGACGTGTGGAATTGTCAATAAACTCCATTCAACTCTAGGGGCATCTCTCATAGAGGATGTGGTGACCCTTTTCAGTTCTAATAATAGGCTTGTGATTACTTTGATAAATGTATGTGTATTACATATTGTTGGATTGCACGGAAAAGTGTGCATTTTAATTAGTATTTCATGAGTCATTATTTCTGGATCGCCCTTTATTAAGTTTTATTTGATAGAAAACCGACGTTTTTCAGGCGCCCAAAACGACATCAATTATTTGTAATATAGAATTCTAATATAAAATTAAACGTCAGCTTTTTAATTAAACATGATAAAAAATTCTGTGAAGTTTTTATAAAAAAATGAAGAAACTTTTCATGCTGATGAATAACAAATTAATCACATCTGAAAGAATAATCACAGAAATAACGGAGTAACCATTAGAAGTGGTTAGACGTGGAATGCAACAATGGAAAGAAATATAATGTATGACAATCATACCTAAAGACGATGAACAAAACTAACCGCAAGAAAAATGTGGCAAATCATTATGATCTATGAGTAAATCGCTAGATTACGAATATTTTCATTGAGGGTTTGATCCATTTTGTGAACGCAAAATTAATTCATGAATTAATTAAAAATATCTATAATACAAACATTAATTTATATATATATATATATATATATATATATATATATATATATATATATATATATATATAGTAAGCTATGAAAATATATTTACGGCAATTAAGTTACACAGAGGCTCCCGCGTTTCATCCCCGGGGGGGAATCTTCAGGCTAAAATCCTAAATGAAGATTCGCCCGGGGTTGTAACGCGGGAGCCTCTGTGTAGCTGAATTGCCATAAATATATGTTCATAGCTTAGTACCTAGCTATACTTACGTATCGAGCACTGTTAAAGTAAATACTGAAAATTGATACATAAACAAATTATATCTCCGTATAAAATGTCATGTGGATATATGAAATAGTAATATATATATATATATATATATATATATATATATATATATATATATATATTGTTTCATTTCATTAAGACGCCGTTCTCAGAAACCAAGTAGGGGCACTATCTGAGGTTAACACTTGATTTCTATATGAGATACATAGATACTCGAATATTCTATAAAAAATCTCCTTTATTTCTCAAACGCTGAGTTAGTAAAAGAGTTTAGAACATAAATTTCCTCTCCCCAATTGACCAGTAGATTATGTTATAGTATGTCTTTCTTTTAGTCTATTAGTCTGACCGGATTCGATGACGAGAATTCATTGTGTTTTGTGCAGCTAAGTGTTGTTACTTGATGTAGCCTCGCTAGGAGAAGGTGCATCATTCCATTGTATAAGCTGGTGTATATCCAAACCGTGGACATCTTTTTAGAGATTCAAATACTTTGTTATTTTGAAGTGTTTGGTAAGGGTCAGTTGTGGGGTGAAGGATCCTCATGTCAATTTGTCTTGAAAAACCCTGGTAGATCGAAACCGAAGACACTGGATGGTGGTGTCTAGTGGATAATTCAAATCCATCTATATGTATCTACATATGCATAATAAAGAGATGAAGTGGATAATATGTGTATAGTTTACACTTTATTTACTCATCAAGTGTCCAAGCAATAAATACAAACAATATATATATATATATATATATATATATATATATTAGGTTAGGAGCAATATGTATAATTTTTTATATGTTAAATGACAATAGAAAACAGTTATTTAAGGTTATTTATGGTTATAGTAAATTAAAACAAACATAAATATGTATTATTACTGTTGATGGTCGAAACATGCCAGACATTACTTTTGTAAAGACTTTTCACAATTAATTTCATTAATGTAGCATTTCTTTCGTGTAATCTTGAAATAGAACTATATAGGAAACATACGCATATTTCTGTTATTTGTAACAAAATATTAATCTACCGCAAAATAGAAACCCTTTTTTAACAAGATATTAAATTAAGCCAATATACCAACCCTCCTATGAAAATAGGAAAGGGATTAATATTCTTTGTGTTACCCCTGAGAACCAAAAATATCTGCTCCGCTTTGAAACTTGTGGAATAATACATTTTTAAATTTCCACCAAAAAGGGATAGCGCATAATAGGCGAAGCGGTGTCTCACACTAGCAAGAAATATATTTTACACGTGAGTAAACTACTTACTCAAAATGGGGTGATGTAGTGTAGTGTTTCTAGTGAGACATGGAACAGATATAAAAGAACTAACTGAATTGAAACTCATTGCATGGATCAACAATTATCATTTATTCTCTTCTTACAACTGAAGAAAGAATTACTTCTTAGTGTAAAGACTTTACTTGGAATAAGTTGTGCGACACGTCGATTTCATAAATGCCTGCATCCTGAAATAATTATGCCAGGGACATAACGCAATCTCATTGAGGAAAGAGAGATACCTTTTAAACAAAGTGTTACTCTTACTTCAAATACAAAATCGTTCCAAATATTTATTTTTAGATAAAATCACGTTCATCTACACCTCCCCTTTGATCTTTGTCATATTAATGGGGTTTTATTTGTATATTCTTCTTGCGAAGTTGGTGCAGTTAGAGCAATGGCATCAATTGGTATACGAATTCGCTTTCAATAGAGCTTCAGCCGATGAACTACAGTTTGAGACATTTGAGTTAGATGTAGCTTTATAACTTCTAATGAATACCTTTAGACCTACTTAAGTATTACGCTCCGTGTAGGTTTCAAGTTCGCTTTTAAACGCATCTACAACACGCTTTAACAGTCTGTGGGGTTAAGGATGCAATGGTGGAGTGTGTATATGTTTAATACTATTCTTCTGGTAGAAACCTGACTTTGTAAAACTGTCAGAGACTATGGTCTCTCGTACTTGTAGTTAGCTATACGTTTCTTGTAATTGTGACCTAGTTGTATCCGAAGTAATGCGAATAATTGCGAAAATTGCAAGCCATTTACTGTAAGTATCTATCAGAAGTAGAACACGTTTTTCAATCAAGGTGTCTTACAAAGTTAATGTGATGACGTAACCACGGTTAATCCAGAATAGGCTGAGAAAAAAGTGTTTCTATTTTTGAGGTTTTGCTACTAACTTATTTTTTGAACCATTATAGCTCAGATCTTCTAAAAGAGTATCTATTTATGGTCAGTAAACATACATATATGCCAATGCTTTCATCTGGATAATACCTTATATGTAAAATGAAATGTTTTCAATAGATAGTTTTTCAATTTCAATTGAACAAGCATACGTTCTCAAAAATGAATACACCCATCAACCTCAGACAATGAAGATTGACGCTAGAAATCGTTGAACTTTTTTGTCTTTACACACCCTCAGGTCATTTTGTATTTTGAGGATGCGACACTGCGTTTAGTAAAGAGTCGGAGCTATTGCCTCGTGGATAATGTGTGAAGTAATGTGCAGTGCTCTAACATTTGATGGGAGGACTATAATAATTGAAGTTCCACAGATAATGCCGGAATTAAAGAGTTCTCCTGGAGTTTGGTCTGCTTATCCATGAGTTTGTATAAAGTAAATGCATACCAAATTGCATTATTTGAACAATATTTTATGGACGAATTATAATCATAGCATAGTGGCCCATTGTGCAGACGGTTAGTTGGATCATAAAATGCTAACAAGAATGTTCTAATTTGTGATCAAAGTAAAGTGACGTCTTTACAACTTTTTGTGAATTTTTTGGTAGCAAATATTATTGCGAATGCGTCTTTCTCTATCTGACTATCGTTGCGCTCAAGAGGTGTTAGTGGCATTGGTGTGTGGGCTTTTGCTTTTAGGCTGCCATTGGTAAATCTATGTGAAATGACACTCTAACAATTAATCAGATGCGTCAAAAACAACAATAATATTTATTGATGGGTTGTAGTGTGTGACTAACATATCTAAAAAAGTAATGATGTTACCTTATTGTCGGCAGACTTACATCCAGTAGACCATTTCAATAGTACATCCTTTTTAAAGGTTTTTGAGTAATACACGAACCTGGTCAAGTTCTGGCAAAAAGTCAATGTGGTGACTAGCTATACCAAGGAAAGTGCGTATTGTTTTTAATATTTGTCGGTGTTGGAATTATTTTATGACTTCAATATTTTCTACGTCTGGTTGTAAACCATTATCCTCACAAATGAATCCCAGATTATTTTTTTTATAAAAAAAAGTTCACATTTTCAGTATTTACATAGACTCTATACTGATGAATTCGCTCAAATTTACAAATCAAATGTTGTAGAAATGCATGTTGCGTAGTACCTTCTAAGATGATGGCATTGATTAATGCTGGAACTCTGGGTAATCCAGTCAACATTGCATTCACTGTTTGTTAGAAATATTGTTAGAGCTGTTTTGAATTCGAAAGAAAGGCGGTTGGATCAAAACAGTCCCGTATGTGTGTGTTATTGTCATAAGCTGTTTAGACCCTTACACTTACTTCTAGCTGCATGAAAAGCATCGAAAATATCGATTTTGCAAAACAATTTCCACCAATTAATTTTGCGAAAAGATGTTTTAGCAAAGGTAACGGGCACTCATGTGGGCTTAAGAAATTGTCTAATCCAGTGGAATACTTAGCACATATTCTTATTTTTTCATTCGCGTTTTTTACAACAGAAATGTGAGATGCCCCTGCGGAGTATATAGCTAGTTGTAGTAATGATTGTGGGGGGCGTTTGAAATCATATGTCAAACACTGTCGAACACTACGTCGAATACGTCATAGGATACCTTACGTTTCGGTCAAAAAATCGATTTCCCATCAGACATGGATTCAAGAGTCTGCTTTGATTTTGTGCGATTTTTTTTTACTCTCGTAGAAAACACTGCTGAACTTAGTCATGAATATTTCTATGAATTGTTTTTTCTATACAAACATTAGAAGAAATATTTAAATCTGTTTGTAGAAAAATATCGAAATGATGAAATTCTTCTATCCAGTCTACACCAGGAAAATTCAAACAGACTTTTCAGTGAAATAGCATGTCTCAGGATATGTTTTTTCTTTAAGAGACACCTTGCAATTTTAACTCATCCGTCAGCTGAATTGCATTTCCTGCTGCACTCCGAGCTATATGATATGTTTCTGTTAACGCTTAATTACCAATATGTTTCCACATGGAGCGTAAGATTAGCATAATGTTCGAAATTGTGTTAAACTGAAAATGAACTGGGCTGGTGTTTATAATAAAAGTAATACATTTTCTGCGAGATTCAAAACCGATTTTGAATGTTGCAGACACAGAAATCGAATTTGATTTGTTCCAGTCTGCTTTTTTTCTTGGATTACTTGTCTGTCAAATTTAAATGTACTGTGTGTCTGTTGGACGTTTTGCCTTTCTGAGGATTACAAAATCGCTATTTCTCTTCGTAATTGAAGCATTCCTTACACATATTCTTCTTCAATTTACAAAAATACGATGTTTCTGATGAATTAAATTTTCAGTATAAACACTTAAAGATAATAGAACCTAGATCCACACATTAAAGAATTGAAGAAACAATATTTGGAATACAAGTAAAAGAAAATGAAATGAATGAAAGAGAAAATTTAAAATACTGAAATTGACGTTATGAAATAAAAACCAAATAAAATGAAAGTATTAGCTTTTTTTGTTTTTTTTTGTTTATCGCACTTCTTGTTCTGAATTAAATTATTCCTCCCACAGATATGTAACGTATGCTTGTTAACAATACACTCTCGAATAAACTCGAAATTAACGTTGGAAAGTATTATTTAAATAGAACTTAAAATCTATATTATATTCCATGAAAAATGCCAGTATACTGAAATCATATGCCCTTAATAGGGTTAAGTTGAAAATTCATATACACTAAATGTACAAAAGCAAGGACATTCCTAAATTGTTACACTTTTATTGTCATTAAGGGTATGCGAGCACAACAGAGCTATGTATTTTACTGGTAGGAATTTTTCTTCAGCGCACCTCACACACTTCATCCACTCATGCATAGAGATTTATACTGTAGTGATGTGATAATGAAATGGTTTGGTTGATATGTAGTCATACCTTTAATGACAATAAAATGGTAAACATTTGGGAATTTCCTTGCTCTTGTACATTTAGTGTATATAAATGTTCATCTTAACCCTATTAAGGGCATATGATTTCAGTATACTGGCATTTATCATGGAATGTCACTACTTTTGTAAATGCTATGCCTCAATACAATGGTCATTTTAAAGTTTTTTTGGAATTTTCTGGAAAACTAAGATATATGGTAAACTTAAATTTAAATGCCATCAACTAGACCCTAGAACCTCTATCTCTGCCAAAAAATCAGCTGAATCTATCAAATAGCTGATGGTGTACAGGGTAGCACATACGTACGTACGTACGTACACACAGATAACATGATTTCATGATTGACCTTTCTGAATCTCTGGGTTGTCTTGACTAATGATGCTGAAATTCTGCACACTTATAGAACCTATCAAATAAAAATTGTGTGCAAAGTTTTAACTAATTTGATTTTTTGGTTTCTGAGTTATGATTGATCAAAGAAATAAGATTTCCTGCATAGGACATCGTGAAGTGTATTAAGGGATAGAGCGCTCTCGCGACTCCCTTGATAACAAGCCAGGGTTGTACATTTTTTTTAATATATCCCTACGAATAAGCTGTAAGTTAGGGGTATAAAATGGCAAAACCTATGCATTTTATTCGGTACCAGGTACACTGCTGCTATTACACTTAATAATTTATCGATTATGTTTTAGTCACTTTGCATCGCATTGATTTCGTAATGTTATTCTATTAATTTAATTTAATCTATTATATTTCCTTATATATATATATAAAGTGTATTCACTATAAAAATAGGCTCACCCATCCATACGCGCACAGAAAAAATTGTGTAAACGCATGTAAATCTTTTTATTCGCCGAACGATACACCAAACTGAGTATGCGTTTCCATAGTAATTACGTGTCAATGACGTTGCACACTTGTAAATAAAATATACACGCACTTTGTCTTAAAATAAGTACGTTCTCGTGTTCATATCTATAAATCTTAATCTGATTAATTACTATATCTATGGTGTGTGTATCTCTATCTCCTTCTCTATCTTTTTTAAAACACTCGCTGTTCAGTTAATTTAAGAGTTAATGTAATACATACGTAAACGTATGCATTTTCTTATGCAATGGTAATTAGATATTCCGCGTTGGATATCAATCAACAACTAATAACAAGTTTTATCTGATTGTATCGTATTTTATTGATAACTTCAAATCTATGAACTGGCTAAAATAGCATTATAAATGAAAGTAGAGGGCTTTAAATGACATATATTCTTCATTTGTGTCCCGAAGAATCTGTTTAAATGAAAATATAACAACATAACACTGTATAGCGTGTTAACCTGTGAATAACAATGGTTGTTTTACAATGGATAATATAGGTTTCAATACAGACATTTCATTATACGCATAATAGTTTTCCCCCATGAAAATATGTTTTGCTTACATTAAGTAATTCGATGCCTTACATGTGTAATTACTTCGTTATATGTAGAGTAAGTCTGCGAATGAATAATGAAACACCCATTTAAGTTTGGGAATCATTGAAAAGAATTAAATATCTGTAAATCTGTCTATGCAATCGACATCTTTATAATCTAACGCACCTTGCACACAACAATGACGCATGTAATTATACTATATATCATGAAGTATGTTGCCAGGAGCTTACTTAATTAGGCTGTAGTGTATTTGACGACGCCCGTTAGAATGAACTTATAAAAGTGTTGCCCTCTCGAATTCCGATCATGTATGAGCGTCTATTGTTAATTTCATTGTGATTTATTCGCGTCTTTCACATTTAGGAACTGCGAGAACGAATATATAATCTAATCTCATTTGGCGATTAATAGCACCTAATTTTTGATGTGAAATCAATTTAAATCGTGATTATAAAGGTCAAAAGATGTCTGCATATTGAATAACGCTAAATGGAAACTGCAAATATCTCCCCACTTTGCAGAATATAGCTTGGCTTGTAATCGGTGAAACTAGAAATAAAATTGAATTATTATAATTATGTGTGATTGCTTTTATAAATTTAATTGGATGGAATTATTGTTAGTTATTTAGATGTTCTATTCAATTATTAGCGAATCCGCTCCTCTAATTGCATGCGATTTCTATATAAATGATGTCAGAATCGATAGTTAAACATATACAGTTTTCGAATATCAAGACTGTACACCCACATATACTCAAACAAGTATAAGCAAATTAAGAACATTTAAACAAAGGTATAGAAATAAGAAAATGACATAAGTAAAATTGATTTCTTCCAAATATCAGTGAAATCTGAGAATTGTGTAAACGAAGCCGAAAACCCAACACCGACATTTTAGTTTACAAGAAAAGACCAGAACACAAGAGTCCCAATCTATGTACATTTTAAGAGGCGTTAAAGTTTAATTGCTCCACTAAACTGAAATCTATAATTTAAAAAATAATTGCAAGTATAGCAAAGTATGTTGCTATATAATGTATGTAAATATTTCAGATTTTTATTTTGGTAGCCAGGTAAAAATAAAATTAAAATAAATACGATTTACGCTCGACAAATTATAAAATGATATGATAGTAAGTGAGTATAATATATAATACTTTAAAAAATACTATTTACGCTAGAGAAATTCTAAAATGATATAATAGTAAGCGAGTATAATTTATTATAATTTAAAAAAATACTATTTACACTAGAGAAATTCTAAAATGATATAATAGTAAGCGAGTACAATATATTATAATTTTTTAAAATACTATTTACGCTAGACAAATTATAAAATGATAATAGTAAGCGAGTATAACTTATTATAATTTAAAAAAATACTATTTACACTAGAGAAATTCTAAAATGATAAAATAGTAAGCGAGTACAATCTATTATAATGTTTTTAAATACTTTTTACGCTAGACAAATTATAAAATGATAATAGTAAGCGAGTATAATTTATTATAATTTAAAAAAATACTATTTACGCAAGAAAAGTTCCAAAATGATATAATAGTAAGCGAGTATGATATATTATAATTTAAAAAATACTATTTACGCTAGACAAATTCTAAAATGATATAATAATAAGAGAGTACAATTTATAATGATTAAAAAATGAATACGATTTACGCTAGACAAATTCGAAAATTATATAGTAATAAGCGAGTATAATTTGTGATAAATGTTAAATAAATACGATTTACGCTTGAAAAACTCTAAAATCATATGATTGTAAGCGAGTATAATTCATAATAATTAATAAACTACGATTTACGCCAGAACAATTCAAAATGATGACATAGTAAGGGAATATAGTTCATGATAATTAAAAAATAAATACGATTTACGCCAGACAAATTCAAAATGATGATATAGTAAGGGAATATAGTTCATGATAATTAAAAAATAATTACGATTTACGCCAGACAAATTCAAAATGATGATATAGTAAGGGAATATAGTTCATGATAATTAAAAAATAAATACGATTTACGCCAGACAAATTCAAAATCATGATATAGTAAGGGAATATAGTTCATGATAATTAAAAAATAAATACGATTTACGCCAGACAAATTCAAAATGATGATATAGTAAGGGAATATAGTTCATGATAATTAAAAAATAAATACGATTTACGCCAGACAAATTCAATAATTATAAAATAATAAGGGAGTATGATTTATAATAAATTTAAAATAAATACGATTGGCGCTAGACAAATTCTAAAATAATATAATAGGAAGCGAGTATAATTCATAATAATTAAAATAAAACTATTTACGGTAGACAAGTTCTAAAATGATATAATAGTAAGCGAGTATAATTTATAATAATTATAAAAAATATTTACGCTAGACAAGTTCTGAAATGATATAATAGTAAGCGAGTATAATTTATAATAATTAAAAATATATTTACGCTAGACAAATTATAAAATAATATAATAGTAAGCGAGTATAATTTATAATACATTTAAAATAAATACGATTTACGCTAGATAAATTCTAAAATGATATAATAGAAAGTTAGTATAATTTATAATAAGTCATAAAATACGATTTACGCTAGACAAGTTCTAAAATTATCTAATAGTAAGCGAGTATAATTTATGATAATTAAAAAAACTATTTACGCTAGACAAGTTCTAAAATGATATAATAGTAGGCGAATATAATGTATAATTATTTAAAAATAAACTTTTTACGCTAGACGAGTTCTAAAATGATATAATAGTAAGCGAATACAATTTATAATAATTTTAAAACAAACTATTTACGCTAGACAAGTTCTTAAATGGTATAATGGTAAGTGAGTATGATTTATAATAATTTAAAAAAACTATTTACGCGAGACCAATTCAAACATGATGTTATAGTAAGCGAGTATAATGTATAATAAATAAAAAAATTAATACGATGTACGCAAGAAAAATTCTAAAATTCTATGATAGTAAGCGAGTATAATTTAAAACACATTTAAAATAAATACGATTTACGCTAGATAAATTCAAAAGTGATATAATAGTAAGTGAGTATTGATTTACTCCTCTCCAGGAGTTAGGCACAAGGCCAGTTTTTGTCTTACTCCCACAATTAAGATGTGACCCAAGGTGAGGTCGGGAAAGTGGGGTTTGAAAATTGCGTGGGCAGCCAACTCGGCATTCCCCGGTAGGGGCGCCTCAGGCAGTAAGCAATAAACTTACTCCTCCCCGAAGAGGGGAGGCGAAGCCTGGAAAGGTGGGCTTCCTAGAACTGCACAGGACAAACCCATAGACCGGCGTAAATCAAGCCACGAAGGCCAAGACAATACCAGTCCATGGGGTATAGTATCCATCGGAACAGATACTACACATTGATCTTAGCCAAAAAGCAAACAGTATTGATTTACTCCTCGTCAGGAGTTAGGCACAAGGCCAGTTTTTATCTTACTCCTACAAGTAAGATGTGACCCAAGTACGGGTCGGGAAAATGGGGTTTGAAATCCCAGCGCTCGAGAAGTGAGCACTCTAGCCATTTAAAAATTGCCCGGGCAGCGTCTTCGGCATTCCACGGTAGGGGCGCCTCAGATAGAAAGCAATAAACTTCCTTCTCCCCAAAGAGGGAGTAAACGCCTGAAAGGGTGCACGTCCTAGAACTGCAAAGGACAATCTTATTGACCGGCATAAGTCAAGCTCCGAATGAAAGACAATACCAGTATGGGGTGCAGTATCCATCGGAACAGATACTACACTTTGATCTTAGCCAAAAGGCCAACAGTATTGATTTACCTCCTCTCCAGGGGGTTAGGCACAAAGCCAGTTTTATATTACTCCCGAAAGTAAGATGTGACCCAAGGTCGGGTCGGGAAAGTTGGGTTTGAAAAGCAAGTGTCCGAGTAAGTGAGCACTCTAGCCATTAAAAATTGCATGGGAAGCCCAGTCGGCACTCCCCGGTAGGGGCGCGTCAGGCAGTAAGCAATAAACTTACTCCTCCCAAAAAAGGGGAGGCAAGCTTGGGAGAGTGGGCCTCCTAGAACTGCAAAGGACCGACCCATAGACCGACGTAAATCAAACCCCGATGGCCAAAACAATACCACTCAATGAGGTGCAGTATCCATCGGAACAGATACTACACTTTGATCTAAGCCAAAAAGCCAAGAGTATTGATTTACTCCTCTCTAGGAGTCAGGTACAAGGACAGTTTTATTTTACTCCCACAAGTAAGATGTGACCCAAGGTCGGGTCGGGAAAGTGGGGTTTGAAAAGCCAGCGCCCGAGAGATGAGAACTCTGGAAATTTAAAAATGCCTAGGCAGCCCCGTCGGCTATCCCCGGTAGGGGAGCTTGATACAGTAAGCAATAAACATACTCCTCCCCAAAGAGTGGTTGCAAAGCCTTGGAGGGTGTACCTCCTAGAACTGCACAGGACTGACTCATAGGACTGGCGTAAATCAAGCCCCGAAGGCAAAGACAATACCAGTCAATGGAGTGCAGAATCACTCAGAACAGATACTACACTTTGATCTTAGCCTCAAGGAGTTAGGTACAAGGCCAGTTTTTATCCTACTCCCACAAGTAAGATGGGACCCAAGGTCGGGTCGGGAAAGTGGGGTTTTAAAAGCCAGCGCCCGAGAGGTTAGCACTCTGGCCATTAAAAATTGCCTGGGAAGCCCCGTCAGTATTCCCCTGTAAAAGTGCTTCATGCAGTAAGCAATAAACTTACTCCTCCCCAAAGAGGGGAGGAAAAGCCTGGGAGGGTTGACCTCCCAGAACTGCACAGGACAGACTCATTGACCAGCGTTAGTCAAGCCTCGAAGGACAATACAATACCTGTATGGGGTGCAGTATCCATCGGAACAGATACTACACTTTGATCTTCGCCAAAAGGCCAAGAGTATTGATTTACGGCTCTCAAGGAGTAAGGCACAAGCCCGGATTTTATCCTACTCCAACAAGTAAGATGTGACCGAAGGTCGGGTCGGGAAAGTGGTGTTTGAAAAGCCAGCGCCCGAGAGGTTAGCCCTCTGGCCATTTAAAAATTGCCTGGGCAGCCCCGTCGGCACTCCCCGGTAGCGGCGCCTCAGACAGAAAGCAATAAACTTACTTCTCCCGAAAGAGGGGAGGCAAATCCAGGAAGGGTGCACCTCCTAGAACTGCACAGGACAGACACATTGACCGGCATATGTCAAGCTTCGAAAGACAAGACAATACCAGTATGGGGTGCAGTATCAATCGGAAAAGATACTACACTTTGATCTTAGCCAAACAGCCAAAGGCATTTTATTTACTCCTTTGCCGGAGTTAGGCACAAGGCCAGTTTTTTCTTATTCCCACAAGTAAGATGTGACCCAAGGTCGGGTCGGGAAAGTGGGATTTGAAAAGCCAGTGCCCGAGAAAGTAAGCACTCTGGCCATTAAAAATTGCCTAGGAGGCCCCATCAGTACTCCCCAGTAGAGGGTCTTCAGGCATTAAGCAATAAACTTACTCCTTCCAAAAAAGGGCAGCCAACGTCTCGGGTGTGGGCCTCTTGGAACTGCACAGGACCGACCCATACACCGGTGTAAATCAAGCCCCGAAGGCCAAGACAATGCCAGTCTATTGGGTGCAGTATCCATCAGAAGAGATACTACACTTTGATCTTTTACAAAAGGCCAAGAGTATTAATTTACTCCTCTCCAGCAGTTCGGCACAAGGCCAGTTTTATCCTACTCCCACAAGTATGATGTGACCGAAGGTCGAGTCGGGAAAGTGGGGGTTGAAAAGCCAGCGCCCGAGAGTTGAGCACTCTGGACATTAAAAATTATCTGGGCAGCCCCGTCGCCATTCCCCTGTAGGGGCGCCTCAGGCAGTAAGCAATAAATTTACTCCTCCCAAAAAGTGGGAAGCTGAAGCCTGGGAGGTTGGACCCCCTAGAACTGCACTGGACAGACTCATTGACCGGCGTTAGTCAAGCCTCGAAGGACAAGACAATACATGTATGGGGTGCAGTATCCATCGGAAAACATACTACACTTTGGTCTTAGCCAAAAGGCTTACAGTATTGATTTACGGCTCTCAAGGAGTAAGACACAAGGCCAGTTTTATCTTATATGAACTAGTTAGATGTGACCTAAGGTCGGATCGGAAAAGTGGTATTGTAAAAGCAAGTGCCCGAGAAAGTAAGCACTCGTACCATTAAAAATTGCCTGAGAGCCCCGTCGGCATTCCCCGGTAGAGGGCGCCTCAGGCAGTAAGCAATAAACTTACTCCTCCCCAAAGAGGGGAGGCGACGCCTGGGAGAGTGAACCTCCTAGAACTACACAGGACAGACACATAGACCGGTGGAATCAATCCCCGAAGGCCAAGACAATACCGGTCTGTAGGATGCAGTATCCATCGGAACAGATACGACACTTTGATCTTAGCCAAAAAGCTAACAGTATTGATTTTCTCCTTTCCAAGAGTTAGACACAAGGCCAGTTTTATCTTACTCCCACAAGTAAGATGTGACCCAAGTTCGGGTCGGGAAAGTGGGATTTGAAAAGCCGGTGCCCGAGAAAGTAAGCACTCTGGCCATTAAAAATTGCCTGGGAGAAACGTCGGCACTCCCCGATAGGGGGGGGGGCTTAGGCATTAAGCAATAAACTTACTCATTCCAAAAAAGGGGAGGCAAGTCTGAGGGGAGGTGGACCTCTTAAAACTGCACAGGACCGACCCATACACCGGCTGAAATCAATCCCCGAAAGCCAAGACAATGCCAGTCAATTGGGTGCAGTATCCATCGGAACAGATACTACACTTTGATCTTTGACAAAAGGCCAAGAGTATACATTTACTCTTCTCTAGCAGTTCGGCACAAGGCCAGTTTTATCCTACACCTACAAGTAAGATGTGACCGAAGGTCGGGTCGGGAATGTGGGGTTTGAAAAGCCAGCGCCCGAGACGTGAGCACTCTGGACATTAAAAATTATCTGGGAAGCCCCGTCGGCATTCCCTTATAGGGGCGCCTCAGGCAGTAAGCAATAAACTTACTTCTCCCTAAAGATGGGAAGGCGAAGCCTGGGAGGATGGACCCCCTAGAACTGCACAGGACAGACCCATACACCGGCGTAAATCAAGTCCTGAAGGCCAAGACAATGCTAGTCTATTGGGTGAAGTATCCATCGGAACAGATACTACACTTTGATCTTAGCCAAAAGGCCAAGAGTATTTGTTTAATCGTCTCGAGGAGTTAGGCACAAGACCAGTTTTATCTTACTCCCACAAGTGAGATGTGACCCAACCTCGGGTCGGGAAAGATGGGTTTAAAAGCCAGCGCCCGAGAAGGTGAGCACTCTGACCATTAAAAATTGCCTGAGCAGCCCCTTCGGCATTCCCCAGTAGGGACGCCTCAGGCAGTAAGAAATAAAGTTACTCCTCCGCAAAGAGGGGAGGCGAAGCCTGGGAGGGTGGACCTCCTAGAACTGCACCTAACAGACCCATAGACCGGCGGAATCAAGCCCCGAAGGCCAAGACAATACCGATCTATAGGGTGCAGTATCAATCGGAACAGATACTACACTTTTATCTTAGCCAAAAGGCCAAGAGCATTGAGTTACTCCTCTCCTGGAGTTAGGCACAAGGCCAGTTTTATTTCACTTCAACAAGTAAGATGTGACCGAAGGTCGGGTCGGGATAGTGGGGTTTGAAAAGCCAGCGCCCGAGAAGGTGAGCACTCTGGCCATTAAAAATTGTCTGAGAAGCCCCGTCGGCATTTCCCGGTAGGGGCGCCTCAGAAAGTAAGCAATAAACTTACTCCTCCCCAAAGAGGGGAGCGAAGATTGGGAGGGTCGACAACCTAGAACTGCACAGGACAGACCCATTGACCGGCGGAATCAAGCTCTGAAGGCCTAGTCAATACCGGTATATAGGGTGCAGTATCCATCGGAACAGATACTACACTTTGATCTTAGTCAAAAGGTTAAGAGCATAATAGTATTGATTTACTCCTCTCCAGGAGTTAGGCACAAGGCCAGTTTTATCTTACTCCCACAAGTAAGATGTGACCCAAGGTCGGGTCGGGAAAGTGGGGTTTAAAAGTTGCTTGGGCAGCCCCGTCGGCATTCCCCGGTACGGGCGCCTCAGGCAGTAAGCAATAAACGTACTCCTCCCCAAAGAGATGAGGTAAAGGCTGGGAGGGTGGATCTCCTAGAACTGCACAGAACAAGACCCATAGACCGGCGGAATCAAGCCCCAAAGGCCAAGACAATACCGGTCTATAGGGTGCAGTAACCTATCGGAACAGATACATAACTTTGATCTTAGCCAAAAGGCCAAGAGCATTATAGTAAGTGAGTATAATTTATAATAAGTAACAAAATACGATTTACGCTAGACAAGTTCTAAAATGATATAATAGTAAGCCAGTATAATTTATAATAATTAAAAAAAACTATTTACGCTAGACAAGTTCTAAAATGATATAATAGTAAGCTTGTATAATTAATAATAATTTTAAAACATACTATTTACGCTAGATGCATTCTAAAATGATATGATAGTAAGCGAGTATAATTTATAATAAATTTAGAAAAAGCCGCAATAATACTTCTACGTCTATGTAAAAGGAGGAATTAATATCTGTTGCTCTGACTATTGTACTAATTTAGTACCATATTATCTTTTAGTGCACAATACAACTGGTAATGTAATATAGGGCCTGTTTCTATGAGACGATATTCGAGAGTATTACGTCATCTTTTTAGATAGATGGTAGTGTTTCATATGTTCTGATGGCATTAGACCATTCTCCTTCGCATTATTCTTTTATTCAGGGGGCAGTAGTGTAATGATACAATTTCTCTAGAGATAACTTAATTTCATTGTCTGTGTGTCTATTACGATGCCATCATTGAAGGCATGAATACCTCATTTTTATTCAGGGGGAGTGTAACATTTGTCTTATTGTCATGAAACCATCCTCACATATATTACCACATTTTTTGTAGGGTAGTGCAGTATAGTTTCACTGATCATTATACCATCCTGCCAGGCATTAACTCCTTACATTGGAGTGTATATCGTATATGTTCGTTCATCATGATAGCACGCTCCCATGTATTACATCTTCTTTTAGAAGTGCAATGTAGAATGCGTGTGTACGTCATCATATTATCGCTCTACAAACGGAACGGAATCAACATATACAACCGAAACGGATCAAAATATACTAGCGGGGGCATATATCTGCTCTTGCGAAAAATAACACTTAAAAATACACAGCTATTTTGCTTTATATTCTTAGCTAGTTAAATATATAACACTTAACATAAAACACAACTATTTTTCTTTATTTTCGACACAATTTGTGCATTGGTATTTAAAATGCAATACTTTATGAGAACAAGAATTTAGAAAAACAACTTTATTATATCAGGTTTTGGAAGCTGCCAGTGTTACTATGCGAAAGCAATCGCTCTGTTGTCAAAAAGAGTTGTCTCACAAATTGGATTTATTAAGAGAGCTCTAAAAAATAATTTGCCTCTATCACGTCCATATATTGCATATTCTCTATATCTTACGGAATTATGGCGATACTGTCCACGTTGCTCTTTTAAAACGATGTTAGCCGACGTTTCACTTGAAAATGTGTCGGCCAAAAGGTACTTTGGGATTTAGATTGCTAGTTTTAGTCGAAATGTTTATCCTATTCAAAGATTTTTAGTCGAATGTCTTCTGACTATTAAATATATTTTCCTTTTGTTTCTTCATGTGGTATTGCTCTCGACGATGTGACTCCGTCTATACTATTTAACAGCTTAGTAAAATTATGTACCTCAAAGAATATATTCAAATATATATATATATATATATATATATATATATATATATATATATATATACATATGAGTGCAGATTAGTCGTCCGAGGCTATAGCAATGCGATGTGGTTGCCGTAAGATGGAAAAGTGAAAAGAAATAAACGCAGGGAGAAAGTGAAACTCAAAATGATTTATTAATAATTTCACGAAAACTGATTAAATACCAAATAGTAAATACTGTCCGGTAAGTAACAGTTAGGCAAAGGGTAATCTTAAATTTTCGAAAGAAAAACTTTCATTATCAGAAGACAACAATAAAAGACCGAATGGGTCGAAGAAAAACGGGAAAAACCGGTGTCAGATCATCGAAATACAGCAGAAAACAATTGGTAGTAGGAACGCAGAAAATGTCAATATTCTATTCAGCAATCATATAACTAAAGTTAAAATACTATAAACATTTGTTTAATAATATACTAATTTTTATAATTTTATTATGTTTAATTTTATATGATTCATTAATTAATTTTTTTCTTTTTTTCTCTTTAATTCTCTTTATTCAATTCAAATTTAAATTTACGTATGGGCTTTAGTTATATGATTGCTTAATTTAAATTTAGAATAGAATGTAGAAATGAGTTGTCTTTTACTTTACAGAAAACAATGCACATTATTATTTGAATTTCAACATATATATATATATATATATATATATATATATATATATATATATGTGTGTGTGTGTGTGTGTGTGTGTGTGTGTGTGATCCAATAAATGTGATTAAATCGTTTGGCAGAGTCGATCTTGCGACAATATGTTACGACGGGACGATGTGTGACAACATGTGCACGTATGTGCAATGTCCTGGCTTGTTATCGCCAGTGAGCAATTATCGTTTGACGATAATTGCTGTTGTCTGCTTCTGGGAATGGCTGACTGGCTGTTTGGTCGGGACCATCGTGCTGCAAATCCAACATCATGTAATAATGAAACGATCCATTTTACCTTTAAATATAAAAATATAATTTATTTTTGGCGAAGAACATATTTAAAACTCGAAGGTTCGGCTCAGTTTTGGCGAGCGTGTACAAGCACGCGTTTTCCGCATTAATATTTCAAAAACTGACTCTTGTTCTCTTGTTGTGGAAAACCGACGGGGGAAAGAAAGAGATAGAGAGGGGAAAGGGAAACAGAGGGACAAAAAACAAAAGAGGCCGAAAGGAATGGAAA
>OY744515.1:213253954-213306454 GCA_963556195.1 Sepiola atlantica | reverse complement strand
AGTCTGCTGCGTATATGTTTACGTGGTGAGCAGAAATACCATATTTATTGTGACGCGTCCAGATCTAAAACTGCATTGACTCTCTGCTTAGTAGAAAGACACATACATTAAATCAAACGATTTAACAGAATCTTTGACAATACCTTCGCCGCTACTTCGAGCAAGCTAATACTTTTATAGGCACCCCACTCAGATTGTTAACCCGATTCCTTTATAAAATGTGATTATTATTATATCAATCCAACCTTGAAAGACATCATACACACGTTTATGACAAGGATGAGTATATATACATATATATATATTGCGTTAGCAACGCTATCACATCCAAACTACAATAATTCGACAGTTATCCTTATAAGTTATAATTATTTTCCCGCGTTAATCTCATTAATGTTGCTTTTTATCTTATCAATGCAGGGATAATTCATCATCATTCGACGATCTCCTTTTGAAGGAGACTGTCAAAAACAGTTCATTTATTTTAGATGGGTTTTATAAGTAATCCACTAAAATATTATGTCCATCGTTTCATTATGCCGTTAACACTGTTGAAAACGGAAGACCCCTCTTTAAATTTCAAGATTACAATAGTTGGAGCCTCTTGACCAAAGTTTTGTTATAAATGATTTTCGAATGTTTGCTGTAATAAGCGGTTCAGATTTATGCTGCTATTGTTGCCCATCACCTTTTCTTTATTTAATGTGTCTGATGCTACAGTGGTAATTTCGCTTCTTTAAACAGTTTATTCTGCAACTACTTTAGTTGGTACATTTGCACACATGCATTTCCTATGAGCCTTGCTGTTCTCTTCCAAAATATCGGTGATTATAGAATCGCTTTCATAAAACATATTTCCTATTTTAGTGTTCTTAATGTGAAAAATACATTTTGTGGTACTGTGCTACTGTCAACTTACGCATTGGCCGCAAACTGTTTGGGGGGGGGGTAGGAAGTCCCCTTACTCCTGATCGTCTACCTTCCTAGAGTACGAGTTCGGAATAAAATATCCCGTTTACTAACCTAAAAGTGCTTAAGAAGTGAATGGGCTCTTGTCGCGCATGGTAAATGAACCATACAGTAACCCCCTGTGGCTTTTCCGATGTCATAACCTTCATAGAACTAGTCCCGACTGATGGTCTGGTTGCGTGAACTAATTGGCGCAAAACAAGAACACAATTTGCCCTCCATCTCCTATATAAAACCAAAATGATAATACACAAAAAAAGAACCACACTTCAACAAGACACCATCCAAAATCTGCGGCTTGCATTCACAAATATCCGGGGGCTATGAACCAACATAAATTACGTTGAAAAGACCTTACTCCTAGTAAATTCCACTGATATCCTAGCACTAAGTGAAACTAACCTACAATCCTCAATTTCCTCACGCCATTTAGAAATGACAATGTACCATCTACTCAACTGTAAAGACTCTGCAAAACATCCACTCGGGCTACAGGTTTATGTTCGGAAAACCCTCACTTTTACTAGAGAACACAGGCTAGAATCAGATGGGCAAGCCTTCATCTGCTTTAGATTTACCTTACAAAACAGTGTTAGTTACTTATATTTCTTATACCATTCTCCTTCGACCCAGGACTGTACCCTGCTCAACTTCGTCTCTGTAATGATAGATACAGCACTCTCACTTGACTCGAGTGCCAAAATAAATCCAATTTGTGAGTCTAATGTACATCGTCGTGACTGGCTTATATTCTCCAACTATACGGACGCGGCTGGAAACACAGCGTATAGTTTCTCCATAGCTCACCTCCTCTAAGGCTGTAACTTTCCCGACCCGTCTGGATGATCGTGTGGACAAGCAAGCCTCACTTCTTGACATGTTCTTAGAATCACTGCTAGACGTGTGTCCGATGAATGCCGATTGCCGCTCAGGAACGCTGATCATCTTGTGATAATGATTCATATCACTCTAAAATCTAGCCCTTAAGCTGTTGAGCAGTTGCTCCAACCCGCGAGCTATTAAAAGCGAGCTGAATGGGAATTGATCAGAGATAACATGAGAGACGCCTCATGGAGTGAGACTTTTTTTCCTTCTTGCTAGTCAGTGGGCAAATAAGGTAACCGAATTAGTCATGCAGGAATTGAAGCACCTGTACGCATGCGAAAATATGACAGGCAACCCCACTCTTGATAGTAGTTAACCTCGAATTGTGAAGCTGCTATTGCTCAGAGGAAACAATAATTCGGACGAGTCAATCGCCATAATCAACAACAAATAGACAGCTACTTGTTGCGTCAATAAATAATTGTAAGTCTGCAATAAACGAAGCAAAAAGAAGGTATAAATAAATAACCAGAAAACGCATTCCGCAACAATAACTAGGTGCTCGTGATTTCTGTAAAATTTCCAATATTGTGTTGAACAATGGCAATCAACACTTTACCTTACTATCTATCTGCGATGATGTTGTTCGCACAGCAACTGGTATGGCTGAACTACCTGCCCAGCGTTTCGCCTAAACCTTAAATGTGGACTCCGTAAACGACTCCCATCCCAAATTTATCATTGCGGACTGAAGCCACACTTGATTACCTGCCAATTACTCATCTCATATCTGGTAAATCTTAAAAAGCCTTGACACCCCCAAGCACGTGGACCTGATCTTATACCAGTAATAGTTATTAAGAAATGCTCTGATGAACTCGCCTCTGTCTTCTCTACACTCTACAAAAATGCCTTGCCGATTTTTTCTTCCCTAATAGCAGGAAAATATATTCGGTGGTACAAGACTTACAGAATTCTGAGGATTGATCTAACCCTCAGAATAATCGCCACATCAGTTTACTCCCGCTCTTTCTGTAATTATTGAAATCAATCTAGCAATAGTCCGTCACCTCCATGATGATGAACGTCTTTTTAACTATCAGTTTTCCTTTCAGGCAAGCACGGTCTACTCCGGATATCCTAACATACATCTCGGAACGCATATATCATACACTGGACAGAGCTTGATTACCGTTCATCTAAATAACATGACATAAATGCAAATGTACTGTGTTGGGTCGATACTTGAACATTTATTGTTCCCGATTTTCATAAATAACCACTCTAATAACATTATGTAGAGATGGGTGTTTTTGCTGACGACACCACGCACTACTCTCGTTTTGTGGGTAAAACGAACGCGCACATATCCGAGGCTATAGCTAAATCCTTATGAAGTGACCTCTAGGCTTTAGTAGAATAGGACCATAAATGGATGGTAACATGTAATGCTGCTAAGACAAAGCTCCTTTCTTTCACCAACTACAAGAAACCTTTCAACAACTGATTGACATGACAAATAACAACTTAGCTGAGAGTCAAACGTTCAAACTCCTCAGCCTAACATTGGAAGGTAACATGAATTAAAACAAATACATAGATGACATTACCAATGCTGTTGCAAAGAAAGAGGGCTCATTCTACCGTGCTATAAAACTTTTCTCACCTGACAGTATTCTATGTCTCTACTAAGCCACTATCCGCCCGTGAATGGTGTATTGTTGTCACATCTGGGCTGGTGCACAATCCATATGTTTCTCCTTTTTGGACAAAGTCAACAAAATAGGCCTCTTACTATCAACCAAGCTACATCGCTGTACTATGGTGCAATGTTGCATCCTTGTACTTGTTTAAAAAGTACTTAAATCGAATATGCTCGGATGGTCTTGCTTGTCTGGTGCCACATCGACGTTAATACACTCGATAAACTCGACAATCAGCAAAATCCCATCTATTCACTGTGGAGGTCTCCAAATGTTGGACAAATTTCTACTCCAATAGCTTCTTTCCTCGAGTTGGCGGCTTTTGGAACTTTTGCTTCAGTCCGCAATGGGGAATTTTCTAGAGTTTTTGCGGAGTCCAAAGTGGAGTTTTAGGCGAAACACTGGGCAAGTTGCTCAGCCTTATTTGTTACAGTGCACACAACATGAGTGTGGTTTGATGGCAGGGTAATTGTTTATTGCCGATTGTTCATAACAATATTGAAGATTTTCAGAAAGCACGAGTACCTAATTTCTTTTACTGGATACGTTTTCTGGTCCTCTTTGTATACCTTATTTTTGCTTCATCTATAACAGACTTACACAGATTTATTGACGCTTTAAGTTACTGTCTTTTTGTTATTTACTTAAGGTGATTGAAATGTACGAATGCCTGCTTCTATTGAGCAATAGTAGCTGGATAGTTTGATGTGAATCACCGTGAAGAGTGGGGCTTGCTGTAGAATCTTTGCATAGTGACATGGACTTAAATGCTTTATTTGACCTATTCGGTTCCATCATTTGCACGCGTTTCAGCAGAGAGAGATAAAGTTTCACTCTGTGAGGGGTCTCCGATTTAAGCTCTGATGGATTCCCAATCAGTCTGCTTGTAATATCGCGTCATTTTTAGTAACAGCTCATCAGCTTTGGGGCGAGATTTGATGGTGATATGAATAATTACCACAAGGTTATCAGCGTTCCTGGGTGGATGTGGCATTCGTCGCACAAGCCTCTGGCAGTGATTCTCAAAACGTGTCGAGAAGTAAGGCTTCCTGTCCACACGATCTAGGAGGTAAGTTGGTAAAATTACAGTCACTGAGAGGGAGTGGTCTATGCAGAAACTATACGTTGAGTTACCAACTGTGTCGGACTTGCTGGAGAATCCAAGCTAGTCACTGTGATCTACATTAAAAGTCCCATATACATGTCAAGTGGGGGTGCTGTATCTATGATTTCAGAGACAAAGTTAAGCAGCGTACAGTCATTTGTCGAAAAAAAACAGTATAAGAAATATGAGTAAATAACGCTGTGCTGTAAGGTTAATCTAAAGCACATGTAGGCTTGATCATCTGAGTTTAGCCTATGTTCTCTAGTAAAAGGAGGGGGGTCGAACATGAACTCTTAACCTGTTAAGTTGTTTGTAAGAGTCTTTACGGTAAAGTGTGATATATTTAGTTATGTCAAAATGGTGTGAGAGGATTGAGGATAGTAAGTTAGTTTAATTTAGTTCTAGGATATTCGGGGTGTTTACTAGGAGTAAGGCTTTTTCAATGTAATTGATGTTGGTTCTAAGCCCCTGAATATTTGTGAATGCTAGCCTCAAGAGCGAAGGCAAATATATATTTTGGTGGATGTTTGGATCGCAAGTGAAAGAAAAACTAACCCTTTCTTTCGTATTTATGCTCTTGGTTTTTTTTCTGTTTTAGAGAAAATTGCACACTTCACCATTTTAGTACGTTATTATTACACACAGAGAGTCGCATATAGAACATAATTATCTACGTTGTATTAAGGCAATTTCTTGGCAACAATAGAAGTTCTCCGCTATGGATAAAATTACTCTTTCCGATCAAGAAGTGTCATTATGTTTCAGGTAGAAGTATAACATTTTTTTTTCATAAAATTGTTTTTCTGTTCTTTCATCTGCAGAATTTAACTAACATCACTCGCAGCTGGCCAGCTGACACGAAGAACAGCTGATGTTTAGGTCACTTTTTTAAAGACTCCTCCTATGACCTGGGTGTGCAGCTCTGTCCTCTAAAAATGATGCTCAGTCGTAAAACTTCCTACTGAATCGTGTCTCTGTCCCTCAAAGAAACAGCAGTGTCAAGATAAGCTTTGAGCCGCCAACTTGTTATGTATGAAAACGCATGCCAGCTTTTATCGTCACTTGCCTTGCGAAAAAGAGATATCTGCCCAGAAAATATCAATAAGTGTTTGTACTACATATATATCACACTGTGAGCATCCACAGTAAGGATGCAATTACAAGAAGCTGCAAGATAACTAGTAACTGTATCAGCCTCGAGTTCGAGTTTTTATGAGTGCTCTTACAAAAGCAATGACTTGTCGAACGATAGTTTCAGCCACAGAGGTAAGGGACAAAAATATTGCCTAAGTTCAGAATAATTTCTCCTTCAATGACCGAGAACAAGAAGATTTTGTGTGTTAAAAAGTAAAACAATCAACTCCTAACTTAAAATCCACTAGAAAGAATCAATGTTATTTATAAGTTTAAATGCTCTTTGGGAGAATGTAACTTCCATAATAATAATAAAACAAATAGCTACATTCGTTTTACAACCACTACCCTATCCCGCACCCTCACCATGCATCTTGTAAACTCCAGCTCAATTTACCAACATCTACAAAAACATAACTGCGCTCTTTCTGATTTAAAACAACTTTTAGTTAATAATACTAAAATTATACATTCCGAAACCAATTTTAAAAAATAAAAGTACTGGAATCTATCTACATAAAAACACAACAACCTAAAATTAATAACATCACATGTGACACTAGTGGTCAAATTTTAAAATGCTTAACGTAATGCAATTTTTTTGTGATGCCATCCAGCGTTGCTGAATTTAAATCGCCAACGACTAGCCGGAACAATTTGGCAAACGTTCTATGCCCGTTTCTCCGACGTCTTTTTAAAATGCTCTTCTTTCTCCAGCTTTTTTGTTCATTTGCTTTTAACATGTGAGGATGATTCGACGAAGAATCGAACACTTTGTGAAACCTATGAGACATTTATTTTTTATTTATTTCAATACAAAAAGGACCATAAGAAAAATTGAAAAAATAAAACAAGGTATAATTAAACATACAAATTCTGTTATGTTTAACAATATTTGCATAAATACGAATATATATATATATATATATATATATACATTCATATATATATATATATATATATATATATATATATATATATCTATAGTTTCTTACATAGTTATATTTGTGTGAAAAACATTCATTGATGGAAACCTCTTCTTAAGAAAAAACATTTATTCCATAATTATCTTTCAAAATCCGATCGACTGACACGTCATTTCTATTTGCATTCTTCAATGCCTTCCAATGTTCTATTTCATATTTTTAGAAAGAAAAAGAGTCGCAACGTGACAAACATTCTCATTAGTTGCGTATCTTATTAAATCGCGTTAACGTGTATCACCTGACAATCTTCCAACCAATTATAACAACTCTACCGATTTCAAATCTGTATTAATAGAATCCGTCAGAATCGAAGTTTCATTAAATGCGTCATAGGAATAAAACAATTTCTGAAGTGACAATGAAGGTGTTATTTCTTAATTAAAACGCAATGTTTGGAACTAATTAAATCCTATTTGGGTTGTCAATTTCCTTCATTTTAATTGGTCAATAGCGGCGCTTTTCGCGTAGAGTGAAATAATTACTTGTACTCAATATAACACAATTAAAATTATTTCCTATTTGATTGCGTCGTAAAGTCTATATACGCTGGCTTATGTTCGATAGGCGGAAACGGATAGAATGCTGATTATATCATTAAGGGATACACTTTAGTCTATGATTCACTTAACCATGTTCCTATTATAATGAGAAAATTGATATATTTATTTTAAATTTCGGCTGAACGCTAAATATAAGTCGCACGTAAATGCTTGAATTCGTGGGAATCTTTTAACAGTTTGACTATGAGACTAACGCGTCATTCCTGGTATTATGTCTGTATATATTTAAGCAACGTTGAGCCTGGCCACTACTAGATGGATGACAATTTGGAAATACCAGGACCTGTCTGTGGGCACGTAGCTATCGTAAAATAGCGTCGCCAACCCGTAATGCCTAGTATGGCGACTATGGCAAACACCGCTGAATAACAGTCACTAATAAGGTAGACGGAAATCAGGAAGGGGTTCCTCGTCCAGGAGTTATGAAAATGTTGATGGTGATAATATATTTTTAAAAAAATATGTTTATTCCATTAATTTAGCAATTAACTTTATTTTTATGGCTTCCTTTATTATATTGTTATTTTTGTTGCAAGTGTTCGACTGAGATACAATTTCTTATTTTCTATTTTATAAAACATTTATTGACAAAACTTAGCCTTGCTTAAACAATTGTCAAGCCCTTTTTTTGGTCCCTTGTGTATCGGCAAGCAAAATACACTCTCGTAGTCAGAATTTCTTTTTAATAACGTACGACTTGTGAAATATACTGCCACGGGACTGCTTCTAATCTGACTAGAATACTGTCGTGTTCAAATCCAATATAAACAAATACTTATTGAAATGTTCTTGCAAAATATCGTGTTGTATCTATTCTATCCATCTAATTAAACCTTATTCTTGAATGATCTCGACTCGTGGAAGGGTGTTACTAATTAGTATAAGTTCATACTCTGCTGATATACTTTCATTTCAGAACCATCTAGAATGATCTAAGAGCGCGAGACACAACAAGTAACTCTTACTGTGCACTTCTAGTTGTGTTGAGAGTCGAACAACATGAACCATTGGAAAGGTTACAAATTACCACTCATTCAACAATAAGGTGTAATAAAATGGGTCGAATCAGCAGAATTTGATTACATGTGATCATTGGAAACGATTGTCCTGCATCCTAATTATTCGTTTCGAATAAAATAGAAATATGAAATCTTAGCTACATGGAATAGCGTGCCATGTGAGGTGGCGAATTGCGAGGAATACGTGAAAGAATAATCTAGCAAAAGGATACTACAAATGAGTTCTCACTGTGTAAGTACATCTTCATTTGTCGTAAAGGTAGTATAAAAGTAAGACAAGATCGAATCAAGGTCATGTATAGCTTCGCAAGAGAGGATGATATCGGAGTGGCGATAATTACAGTAGCGTTGTACACGGATCGAAACTACCCTTAATATAAGTGTCGTAAGTGTAAATTACCCACTGCCAAGACCTAAGAATAACTCGTTTACGATAATCACGAAATGATTTAATGCGACCAAATATGGAGTCGAGCAGGGGATATTCTGCTTGTACACTCAACCTATCAGAACAAGTGCGGCCTTGACCAGCCATGTAAGCTTTGGTGGCAAGAGATTATGTTTCAAGTAGCCCAGGAAGAGAATAAGAAAGCGTTCTATTGTCCTAGTCAGGAAAAAAGGCAAATAGATAAGTATCTTTGAAGCATCCATGTAATCGTACGTCTGCAGCTGGCTAATAGACATAAAGAAGTGGAAAGACTGGACGAAAAGTAGAGCTTATCTTTAAGCAATTTTATATTTGCAAACAAGATATTTTGTTCGAGTCTCCAAATCTGGAAAGGTTGTTGACTAAGAGTAATCAGGCCTCTTCCTTCAGTGGTTCAGTAAGACGAAAGTAGCACATGTGTTATATAAGAGTATTTCCTCTCCTAGATGAATGACTTGACAATATCTACTGGTCCATTATACCGAGCGAGGAAATTCCGTGGTTGGATACAAGGCACTGTACTTCTGGTCCCTCTCGTTCGTAGATAAGAAGCATTACGTTATGACTTAACATTTTGTATCAAATAAGTCACGAACTAGAAATAAGAAAATCTGGCAATTAAATTAAAATAAAATAAAAGATAAGTACAACAAATACAAAAGTAGTTAGCTTGCAAATAGGCACCATCCGTCCATGCATCGAGTATTGTTATCGCATGTGGCCTGGTGCACTAAGAACTGCTCTTAAAAAAAGAGTCATGAATCTAAAAGGATCCTCACTATCCATCAAGCTGCTACCCCTGTCCCATCGCCGCAATATTGCATCCTTTTAATTGTTTTACAAGTACTTCAAGGGAATGTGATCAGATGGTATTGCTGTTCTGGAACCACCTAGACGTAAATACACTTGACCAACACGGCAGTCAGACAAAGCTACCCATTCACAGTAGAAGTCCCCAGATTCCGGAAGGATTTCTACTTCTATCGCTAGTTTCCTCGAGCTGCCGGCCTTTGGAACACATTCCCCTTTTCCCTGACTGAACCAACATGCAGAAACGTAAATGTAATGTTAACAAACATCTCGCTGCACAACTCCTTACTTAACATGTCCTCTATAAATCTGACATTTAATTAACAACATCCGCTTACGTTTCAGTTGCAATGTTCCTTGTTTGGTGTAAATTGAAGTACAAAATATATTTATATAAATAAGTTAAATATTTTCACTGTTCGAATGCATTTAAATTTGTAATTTAAAAACGGTAAAAGACTAATCTTACTTAATAATCTTACTAAACAGGATACAAACACTATTTTTTCTTTCTTTTCTTTCTTAAGCGACATGTTGCTACTTAGTCTTGCACTTCTGTTTTCATTAAATTCTCTTGTCTGATACAAGTTGTGTGCCTGGGTACGCACGTGTAAGTTATGAGAAAAATATTTCCACTGTTTGAATGCATTTAAATTTGTAATTAATTAAACATTAAAGAGACGAATCCAATGCAATTTTTTTTCATATAAAATATTATTTATTTGAAATTCGAATGTTTAACTCATAAAATAATCTTCATCAGGAGGATTCAGAAAATATTATTTGTTTTTTCTTTCAAATTTTCGATTGATAAAATAATCTTCATCAGAATGTTACAGACAATATTTATTTTTAAGCAACATGTTGCCATTAAGTCTTGTATGAAGTCTAGTATGTAATGTCCGATATGCATTGTGTTCTTTGCTACGCACGTGTAAGTTATGAGTAAAATATTTCCACTGTTTTAATGCATTAAATATTGTAATTTTTTAAAGACTAAAGAGACGAATCCAATGCAGATTCGTTTTTATTTAAATAAATATTATTTATTTAAAATTCGAATTCTCGATCCATATAATATCTTACTAAAGATGAAACAGGCAATTTTATTTTCTTTCTTTCTTTCTTGTCTTAAGCGACATGTTGCCACTTTGTCTTGAACTTCTGTTTTTTATTAAAGTCTGGGGTGTAATGTCTGATATAAGTGGTTAGCTTTGGTACGCACGTGTAAGTTATGAGTAAAATATTTATACTGGTTCAATGCTTTTAAGTTTGTAATTTTTAAAACCGTAAAGACACGAAACACATGCAGATTGTTCTTTTTTTAAACAAACATTATTTATTTAAAATTCAAACTTCGATTCATAAAAAATCTTCATCGGGAGGATAAAGACAATATTATATATTTCCTTTCTTAAGAGACACGTTGCACTTAGTCGTAAAGTTCGGTTCTTATTGAAGTCTGGTATTGAATATCCGACTTATTTTTTTTAATCCAATGGATTAATGAGTCCGCTGAAGTTTCGTCCCCTTGTTCACAGTAATATCTGCACACAATGATGTACTATTCTATTTCCAGAGAGTGTTACCAGCCTTTTAAAATGTGAAAGACTGGATAAAATGCTTAACAGCGGAAATCAAACGGTTACCGGTGTTTTTCATTGAGTTTAACTTTTTACATATATGTATGTGTTAAATCTGCATGCTGGTTGATACGTAGTTAAGTTGTTTTAAATGTGTGCCTTTTACATTTTATGGGTAAAAAGATTATTCAAAAAAGTATGTAGGATATTAAATCTCAAAACCTCTGGCCTTTGTGAAATAATTCTGGGTCGTATAATTTCGGCTGGTGACTTTTTTAAATGTATAGTTTTATTAATGTTTTTGTCAAATCCATCATAAGAGAATTAATTACATTTTTTATACTGCTTAGGATCGCAGATATACACATCGCTGTACACCCGTTCATCTTCTGCTGCCACCCAGGTTTCATCACTGCTGACATATGTTCCTCGGCCGTTGCTCGCTAACCACATAGACGCCAGATTTGATTTTCAAAAAAGGTTTATTTAAAAAAAAAATAATGACAGTACCTCGAAATAGTTTGTACGAGAGAGAAAATTCTAGATAAAATGATGTGCATAAAGTAGATCAATCAGACAATTTTACGCTACACTGCTCTCAGGATCGCTCGTTTCCTGCCTCAGTTTTGTCGGCTGGTCGTTGGCTAAAGAAAGATAACCGCTTTTCTATGCGAAAATCACGCGATTTCCAACTTCCACTTAGGTTTACCCTTCTTTTAGGGCATCCACTTTCCGGCTACTACTTTGCTATATACGAATTTAATTATGATGTAACGATTTACTTGTTCGACTAATATTTTCAGCCATTTACATGCAATTAACAGAAACACATAGTAAACCATTTATTTTTACTGTTTTTGAAAGATCTTTGATATCGTCTAAAAGCAAACCTTCAACAATTAGACAAATATTTCATAATTAATCGTGATCTGCATTAATATAAATTACACTTGAGGAAACAATTTATACAGAATAGATTATACATTTAAATAAAACTCCAATCAGAACAAAGAGGAAGTATACCGATACAAGATACATTCACAGTAATTGTTTACCGCTTTAAAATGTTCAATAAAACACAAATGCTTATTAAACAAAAGTCAATTTTTAAAACAATCCGGAAATATTGTTAAACCAAAACTCAACGAACAACATAATTAGTCATTTCTAGTTTAAGGCATTTTTCTTAGCTATTTACATTGAAGAGATTATTTGACGAAACGAACAAAGTGGATTTGTTCCGAATTCCATGATGACCAGATTGAAGAATGTGGGGTATCCTCTGTGGAAAAAATAATGCATAGTATTTTAATGAAATAATTAATATTCGCTTTTGTATGACTTACGATCAAACACTTTTAGTCTTTCTATGAACCAGTTATACACATAATTTATAGTGTTGTGATTGTAAATGACCTAAAAGTAATAAGACAACAAGGAGGTAGTAAACAAGAGTGTGTATTTACAGAAAGTACGTAAGTAATGGGTTGTAAAAGCTGTTTATGGATTGTGTATAGCGACTTACTCTGTACCACCATCATCATTATTCATGATTGTCGTGAAGAATCCATGTAGTTGCGAAATAGGATAGCTAACCAAAACGCACTCATATAAATATATGTACATATATTTAAAGATAGGTATAATTATACGTACAGGCTACATTTAAAAAATAAAAATCGATCATTATCAAATGCATGCTTAGTTCAAGTGTTCAAAATGCGAAGTCTATTTAATTTTATTTTATTTTCTTAAAAGGGAATTATACAGGGTAAGAATCTTCGTGAAAATTATGATATCTCCAATTCCTCTAGAATCTTAACATTTTTACATCAAAATAAGGATTCTAAACATAATAGTAAGTATCGCCATACCTTGATTGAAATATTCGTAAGGCACTTAAAAATAGTGCAAACATGTTTCTATTTTCCCTATCCTGGAACTGGTATTCCTTTTATATATATATATATATATATATATATATATATATATATATATATATATATATCGGGGGGGCGTGTGTGTGTGGGTGGGTATCCGGTTGGAATTTTAGACTACACTTGATGTTAATATATAAAAATGAATGGACGACTGATAGGAAAATGGTCGGCATGCAATATAAAAAAACACCGACTCACTTAACTATTTGCTTGGTTACATATGGTATAGTAGCGTAAAAGCACCCACACTCCATTCGTTGCCAGTGAACGCATTCCCGTATTATCACTCATGCGTAAGAGTATGCTTGACAACTTTATCAAATACCGCGTGATTATTTTTCTCATCACATTCAACTGTAACCGTAATCTGATGCTGATAGAATACAACCAAATACTGGATTGAATAAAATGTACATTCATGTATTTAGTAGATAACGCTAATCGCATTACTATACTCTATGCGACGCACTATACCAAGAATGAAAACGACTATATAATTATATCCTTTTAATGTCGATTCACCAAAGATTATTGAATAAAAAGCAAAGACGAGAAAATATAAACTATAAATCTCATATCATTTACAAGAAAATGGATAATCGAGAATGGTACACAATAGTGAATACGAATTTTCACTCAGATATCGGCTGTCACATCTAACTACCGCAATGAGACTTAGTGACAACTTGAAAATCTAACACATAACAGCACATAAAATATAACGAAAAGGAAGAAAGACAATGGATACATAGCGGTAATTTATAATCCGTAAAGCCAGTAGAACAGGGCGAAACCTTAGACCAAATCATGCAACAAAGAGTGGAAACCACACAGTATATCGGTAAGTATATAAATCCCCGTTATCTTAAAATGAGGCGGACCACGAAGCGTTTCATTTTGTAATAGTTCACTCATGCTTTCATGACAACAGATTGGTATACATATACTACTAAAATTAACATAAATGTTGAAGAATACTATAGAGTATATCACAACACATAAAATAGAAATATAAGTATTATTATAATTTGCAAATAAAATCTTCGACAGCAATTGTGTAAACATATATGAATATGTCTACTTTTAAAGGATTGCCTCATTATCAACGATACCCGTTGATTAAGGGTCGTTTATCTATACTTAGAAAACGTATGTGCTTGATTAACTGTCCTTGAAAAATATGAAATCGCCAGATCAGTATATTTTCATTTTTAATGTAAGATTTCAACATTAAACACTAACAATAGCTGACCATATATTAACTCCAACCAATGTTAGCTAATGTTTAGGGTCAGCATTAAATATGAATCATTATTTTTTTAACTAAGTTACACCAGCAAGGTTCACTCAACATCTACCTTTAAAAGTCGGTAGTCGGTAATCTATACTTGAAAAGGTATCGCTAATTTATACCCGGCAAAGGAACGCAAATATATATTTGATCTAATTTAAACGTATGTGAATGATGTTCTGATTGTAAGTTTAGCTGGTAACTTTGACGAAGTCAGTGAGACTAAAGCTAAGTGAATAATTACTAAATGTTCATGCACACATAGGTTCTTGAACTTTTTTGAATATCTATAGTTTACATCTGCTATTTTATACATACATAAAAAAGAAATTCAATGAGATAGGAATTAAAATAGCACTGTATATATATTTATATATATATATATTTATGTATATATATGTATGTATGTACATATATATACATGTATATGTATGTGTATATATATATATATATATATATGTAAATATATATATATGTATATATATATATATATATATGTATCTATATATATGCATCTCCCATGCACTAGAACATGGTCATGCGTTCAAATTTGAACAAGCCAAAATCACAAAATACATCCACAACAAATCTCTGCGAAGATTATTGGAAACTGCTCTTATCACCGCCTCCACCACTATTAAGCAACGAAATGGCTTCTTTAACCTATCACCCTTAATAAGCAAGATCATCCTCACAGAACAAAGACTCTTGCCTGATCATAGATAACATTTATTTTCATCTCTAACCTTTATGACACTTTTCCACTTACTCACACCCTTCCTTTTTCTCCATGAATCTTCACTTTCTCCTTAATAATTCCGTTTTTTTCCCTCACATTTTTAATACTGCAGTCCAACTAAACTTTCTCATGTTCCAAATATTTCAAATATTCCATACCCACCCGTTCAATTACGTCCCTCCTCCACCCCTCCACTCCCTCACTACTTTGCTATCATTTTCCAAATATTTCAAATATTTCATACCCTATCACAACAAATCCTCCCTCTCCCCCTCACCCATTCCCCCTCTCAACTATTTTTCCCATACTCTTACTTTTCCATACCCCCTTCTTAAATTCCCTCATTTTCTCAAAACGCTCTCTAAGACCATAACTTTCGCCCATCCACCAAAATCACAGCCCCTCCTCCTTCTCTACCCATCCTCCTTTTCCCTGCATACACCCCCCACACACTAACATTCCAACTTACTTTTTCCCCTTCAATCTTGACCGCAGCCATCTGGGCAAACACCTCCTTCCTCCCTCCTTTCTCCCATCCAATTCATCCCTGCTCATACCCCACCTCTTTCTCTTACTACCAGCCACAGTAGTCATTGCTCACCCCCATCTTTCCACTTCTTCCCCACTCATTTTCTTCAACATTCATTTTTATTCTTAAACTAGTACAGACGTCTACCCAGTAGTGGCCATTATTTTATTTTATTTTTCCTCCCAATATGTCTACCTTACATGTATTTGTACTTGCCTGACATTTTTTCTCTATATTATGATCCTGATGAAGTCTTATAAATAAAGACGAAACGTTGATGTACACATAAAAAACATCCATTTTTTGGTTTTCCTTTTTCATTTTCCCATCACATCGGATTACCTTCATCCTTCTCTTCCCATATATATATATATATATATATATATATATATTACAATTATTAAGCTCCAATGCAGTTGAGCTCTTTCGAGAGTAAATAGTCGCGTTGCATTGTTCTAACTGTTAGGAGATTAAACTCATTTTAGAATCACAGTGCTTGTGTTTATATCAAAGGAATACAAGACGTATTTCTCTCGTTTTTAAAGCATATCGTAGCGTTGGCCAGATTGTTTCGAGAAATGTGTTAAAAATACTTGGATCCGGGATTTGAATTCTTTGACCGGTGATACGGTTAAAAGCGTAGAAAATAAACAAGCAAAACATATATATTTTATGGATACAAAAATGTTTATTAATTATACTTATATATATATATATATATATATATATATATATATATATATATATATATATATATATATATATATATAACATTAAATTATATTTGAATACATATCTACACACAATGTTGTTTCGAGCTTCCGGCCCTCATCGGTGCAGGGGATGACAATCTCAGACGTTTACGGGGCGCTAACCCGGTTCAAAGAGACTGTTTGAATCTGTAAACGTTTGCACTATACCCTTGAGTATAGCAGATGTTAATACAATGCGAAGAAACTAAGTTATATTTTCGCTAAAAGCGGCGAGCGTAAACATCAAGAGAGTATGATAGAACTCAACGACAGAGTTGGAGTATCGCACTGAAGCTAAAGTGAATGTCTATATTTCATCTCTCCAACAGTGCTCGACATTTATTTATTTGAAAGGCATCTTATAATTGTTGTGAAGTTGTCCAACAGTAAATAATAAATAAAGGAAGTCAAGTCGAGGGTTGGTTTAACAAGTGATTAACAAAGTAAGAAAGAGACTAGCACTTGGCTAGACAGTTACAAGACTGTGCTTTGTCTTATCTGTGTCTCTGGTGACTCGCACTATTTATAGTGACAACCGGTGCAGTTTCTCCTGTGTAAGAACGGCCGGTGTAACAATAATATATATATATATATATATATATATATATATATATATATATATATATATATATAATATATTTCATCAGAAATATATTTCATATTATGGGTATGCTTTCAAATAGGCGACGTGCGAAATTAGAGTGTTGCGAACTATTCATAATAGCCGATCATATACTATTTGCATCAAGAATGGAGATGCATCATTACTATTTCTAAAGCAGCAACTCTACTATTACCTTTTATTTTGGAATGTAAATCCTGGTGTTGTTTGTCTAAAACCGAAACTATACTGTTACTATCTATCGCTACTCAACTAAGGTGACATAGTGTAGTATATGTGATGTTAACATAGTATCATGTTCCCAAGCGTTATCGCTATTTTTGATGGAAGGGGTAGTGTATTATGAGCGATGTTGCTATGAACCCATCCTCTTTGGAATCGCCACCTCGTTCAGAAGAGTGGTTTAATATGTTATCTTTCGTCATATAGACTATCAAAAATACGCTTTTTTCTGGAAGCAAAATGTTTTGTAATAAAATATAATAAACAGAAGATGCCAGATTTCTGCGCCATTTAATGCGAATTGCATTTAAAAACGTTAGACCAGTTGTATTTTGCAGTTGATCAGATGCTTTGCTATTATAATGCGCCCTAAATTATTAACTGGCGCTCTACGAATCTATTTACTTGGCGTGCAATGTGATAGACTAGCACAGAAACACACACATACGTACACCTTGCATTGAACAATCGAAATTTGAAATAAATTTGGACATCTGTTACATGTGTATCACTCTTATTTTTTCTCTCTCTCATTCTCTCTCTCTCTCTCTCTCTCTCTCTCTATATATATATATATATATATATATATATATATATACCAATATTCATTTTTAAGTAAATAATATTAAATAATTTTTACCTAGAAACGCCAGCATTTCGAAGCTTTCGCTCTCATCAGTGTAAGTAATGATAATCTCAGACGGTCACAAGATTCGAACTCGGTTACAAAATCACTTATGGCTCTGCGAGCAAGCATCATAAGAAAACGGTCACGAAGAAATTACCACGCTAAAAAAGAAACTTTAAGTTTTATTTATGCGAAGGGGGGCACATATATAAAGGATGTCTACAGTGTTCGACGAATGGTTGTCGGAACATAGATAAGTGAAAGTCTATTTTAAAACTTCCTCGAACATGGCTCAACGTCAGTCTCTAAAAGGGGCTGACATAAATATTAATTTTTTTAAGTAAATAATATTAAATTATTTTTACCTACATACGCCAGGGTGTCAAGCTTTTACTTTCATTGATGTACAAAATGATGCTCTCAAATGGTCGCATATTCCGAACCCGGTTACAGAATCACCCTAGACTCAGTAAACACGCGTCATAACAAAACGGCCACGAGACATTACCACGTCAAGAAAGGAACTTTATGTTCTATTTGTGCGAAAGAAAGCACATATAGAAAGGTTGCCTAGAGTGTTCGACAAACTTTGTCGGAACACGCTATATAGCTAAGTTACAGTCTATTTCTAACTTGCCCGACTGTCAGACTATCGCAAGATTCGAACCCTGTTACAGATTGTTATTTCCTAGATATTAATCAAACTATACTAAAATGTTTCTAATATAGTTCTCAATAACAACAAACGCTGTATAATAGTCTATTTGTGTTCATAAAACATTATTTGTCGCAAATATATTATTTAAATGTTGACTTAAATTAAAGATACTTGAATTATCGTTTAATAATACTCTATCGTGATAATATATAGCTCAATATATTGAATAACGCAATCAATTCAAGAGAAGAAAGATGAGAAAAAAATGGAAAGATACAATATTTATTAGAACATCAAAAGTTCAGGAGTTAAAAGCAAGGAGCTTTATATCCTTCTTGCTTTGAACCTTTGATGTTCTAATAAATATTGTATCTTTAGAATGTTTATTCTCATCTTTCATCTCTAGAAAAAATATGTACATATATATATACATATATATACATATTATATATATACATATATATAAATATATACATATATATATACATATTATATATATATACATATATACACATATTATATATACATATATACACATATTATATATACATATATACACACATATACATATATACACATATGATATATACATATATACACATATTATATATATACATATATACATATATATATACATATATACACACATATATATATACATATTATATGAATATATATATACATATATACATATATATGTACATATATATACATATTATATATATATATATATGCATATTATATATATACATATTATATATATACATAAATATATACATATATATAGATACATATATATATACATATTATATATACATATTATATATATACATATTATATATACATATTATATATATACATATATACATATTATATATATACATATTATATATATATGTATATATAGAGAGAGAGAGAAAGAAAGAGAGAGAGAGAGAGAGTAGAGAGAGATGGTGTAATTTTTTTTCAGTGCACCGGCTCCTGTGATGCGGACGTTATCGTATTATTAGAACATACGCTTACAGTCACAATAATTTCAGAGATAGCTGTCATCTGAATTAAAGAAGATTGAACGAAGTGTGTTTTTTAATTAAGAGCGAACTTTTTAGAATATAATGTCTTTTTTACGTCAGTTGCAGAGAAACTTGCTTGTTCGCACAGTATTCAAGACCCACAATTTACGTTTTCTCTCACAAAAATTAATTATTTTCAATTTATTGCAATTTTTGCTACGAAATGTATAAATTTACAAGTTACAATCTTTATATATATATATATATATATATATATATATATATATATATATATATATATATATATATGTGTGTCTGTGTTTGTGTGTGTGTTTGTGTGTGTGTTTGTGTGTGTGTTTGTATGTATTACAGAAGTTCAGAACAAACTTGGTACCGTCGGTTTTGAATCCGATGAAGGAGAACAGCACGTGTCCGTTCTTTGTGGAACCCACTCCGCCACTATTATGGGCTGTCGCTTTAAAAAATAGCCACAATGGACGGTCAGATGATGTTACCTCAGTCGGATTCGAAACCGACGGTACATATATGTTTCTAATCTTCTGTAATACATATAAAGATAAATATAACGCACTTATTTATTTTTCAATAATCAAGCATTCTCTTGGGGTTCTCTCTGATAGGACCTAATAATATATATGTATATGTGCGACCCTCTGAAATGATCATCTCCTACAGTGATGATAGCAAGAGCTTAAAACGTCGGCGTATGTAGGTAAAAAAATGTAATATTTAGTTAAAGTAATTTAGTTTAAGTAATTTAAGTTCATTTAGTTTAAGTAATTTAAGTTTAGCCCTCTTCGGGGAGTTAACATAGACTGTCACGTAGCTAAATGCTACGTTCCGACAAAGTTCGTTGAACTCTCTTGATAAGTGTACTGTCTGTGCCCGCTTTTTGTAATTCCCTTTTTTACGTGGTAATTTCTCGTACCGTGTGATTAACACAATTAGATGCGGAATCTAGGCTGACTCTGTAACTGCGTTCGAATCTTGCGAGCATCTGAACTCATAGTCTCTTACACTGATGGTAGCAAATAATTGAAACGCACGCGTGTATAGTTGAAAATAATTTAATATTCAAATAAATAATTATGGTATATATATGTATATATATATATATATATATATATATATATATATATATATATATATATATATATAATATTTGCATTCCATAAACGATAATGAATTAATACAAAACAATAACTGTAATTGGTACATATAACTCTTTATCACTGTACTTCAATAATTTTATATCTCTCATTTTGCACATCAAAATAATGTATCCAAAATCAAATTTTCATTCTTATCCTTTACGCACAGTCTATGGTATGCATATATACGATACATATGATTTAATACACCTTCATGTTGCTTACAATTGGATGCATTTTAGATGATATACAAAATATAATTTTAAATATATATATATATATATATATATATATATATATACTTACTTTGTAAACACACACACATATATATATACATATATATACACATATATATATGTATATATACATATATATATATATGTATATATATACATATATATAAATATATATATATATACATATATATATAAATATATGTATATATATATATACATATATATATAAATATATATATACATACATATATATAACTACATATATATATATATAAATATATATATATATATAAACATATATATATATATATACATATATATATATATATATATATATATATATATATATATATATATATATATATATATATGATAGTTCGAATTACCTACTAGACAAAACCTTCAACTGTATTTGGTCTCCATGTACAATGGTTTGTAAGGACAACCTGACATGACGAAGCTTCACTCCACAAGTATACCTTGACCAAATATAAAATAACATAGTATTCGAAACCCAAATAAGATTTTCTAGACACAGCTATACACAGGCTGATACAAGGAATCGAGTACCTACTTCAAGTAATGTTACTTCAAGTAACAACACTTAGCTGGATACTCAACCAGACTAGATGAATCATTGTCTTGAAATCGTTTAAGACCCGCAGACAACAATAAACATATACTATAATATAGTTTATTAGTTAATTGGGAAAGAAGAAATGTAATTTAATAACTCAATGTTTGACAAGTAAAGGTAATTGAATAAACAAATCATTGGCTAGACAAAATTATATAAAGGAATATTTAAAGTCAAATTTAAACTAGTATTTACTGAGACATAGAGTAGGTACTAAATAAACTCAATGGTTGAATGAGAGCTAATATATTGCAATTTAGAAATAAACAGACATCATTTATGTATAGCATTTCCAAGGATTAAACATCAATAAACGGTCATGTGTTCGATCGTTTCCGAGACGATAGATATTTATTAATGAACAATTGTGTCTTTATCAGAACATATTCCGGAACTTAATTAGATATCACAGAACCTCTTCATGAACAATAATCAATCTAAGTGTTATAGAATAATGCCGCAAAACTAACAATTAAAACGTGTTCGTAAGTAATCCTTCTCAAAAGGTAGGACAGGTTCTAGTTTCTTCATAAACAATAGTTAAAAGTCCCCATATATATATATATATATATATATATATATATATATATACATATATATATATATATATATATATATACATATATATATATATATATATATATATATATATATATATATATATATATATATATATATATATATATTTAGATTTAGTTTACTCCAAAACTTCATAAAAAGTATTGTTTTTAGTCCTTTCTCTTAGGTAAAGTAAATATGCAGGATTACTTTAGCAGCTTCTCGACGTATCTTATAGTGAATTCATTTTCGCAATTGTTTCTTTGTTTTTGGTTGAAATTGAATTATTGGACATTGTTGCGAGTTCATTTTTTAAAGATACTTTTAGACATTATACTTTTTCCGTACTCAATGTTAAACAAATGTTTCATGGTATGATTTAAAAATAAACATTGCCTAACATTGCTGTAAACAACATAAATACGTGTGTATACTCTATATTTGGAATATAATTGGAAACGGGTTTAAATCGTCATATATATATATATATATATATGTATGTTCCTTTCAATAGTATAACACTTTACGACAACTGTCTTTAAATAAGAGTAATTTTTTTCTGATTCACCGAGTTGTTGAGAAGGGCCGTGTTAGATGCGACGTTGGAATTTTAGTTTGAAATATAGCTCGTGTTCCTGGGTTCGAGTGCTGCGACCGGTGTGAATAATTCTTATCAACACTAACACACACACATATATATATATATATATATATATATAAATATATATATATCTTTATATTAAATAATATATATATATATATATATATATATATATATATATATATATACATTATGTCATTATCCAACTGTAAGCGTCGGTTTGCACAACTAGTGTAGCTTCCCGCGTGTGCTTATTGGTATGTTCTCATTTCCAGGTCGATAAAAATATTAATGATAAAATAATGAAGAGCGAGCAAGAAACAAATATAACATAATTACGTGACATCACTCCTTGTGATGTTTTTTTCCTTTTTCTCGAGACTTAAACAGAGCACGTTTGGATACCATTTTGAATGTGTTGAGGCCAGTATACATTCCGTAACTACGACGTTTAATAGTTTTTTTTACCGGCGGTAAGGATCAGCCCGTCAGAGAATGGTATAACATTTTATAAATCTCGCACGTGTTTGATTTAAAGAACATATGTATTCTGCCTTTATGGAATATATTATCTGTAAAAGAAGGGCTGTAATCGTTTTAACGAAAAGATAAGTTTTTCGACTGTTGATGATAGTTGCAATTACTCCCGCGATCTGGTCTCGCATTTCAGTGTGAAAGCATCCTCCTAAGACTAGTTTCGTTGGGGAGCTGTGATACGACGATATATGTTACTGCTTATATATACGAACACATATAAACATCATGAAACTATTATTATTGTTATTCCTGAAAAATATTTGTTTTAAGTTCATGTGCTCAATACATTATATATAGTGGGTGTATTACTATATAATGTATGTGTACATACAATATTATAATATATATATATGTATATATATATATATATATATATATATATATATATATATATATATATATATATATATATATGTTCATTATTTTCTTTAATAGTGCTCAATACCAGAGTTGAGCTAAACAGTAGTATAAAATATTGTTTTGCAAGTAAGCTACACAGAAGCGTACACATTTCATTGCTGAAAATAGTCAGCAAGCTAAATGCGTGGATGTATTTCATGCGCTATTTTATTTTAGCAATGTTTACTCCAGCAAACGTACCAATCTGATTTGCTGTTTTCATTAACCTATCTTGGGCTATTATTTCTAATCGTCCAATTGGTGCAAGCAGTTAGTGATATTTTTTGATTATAAAATTTAGTATTTTAGGAATTTTTTTTAAATTTAAATTTTTATTATTCGTTCAAGCATAATCTAAACGGGTCGTCTTAATATCTGCTTGTCATGAATGTAATATCACACAAGATCTGTGAATCAATTCACGGGAGATCCGTCTCTGTAGCAATATCTCTTGACATATCAAAGGCATTTGATATAGTTTTGCATAAAGGTATTTTTCACATGATTTCTAGTCATGAAATATATGGAATCAAATCGTTTCTCTCTGATAGGTTCATAAAAGTAGCCGTCGATTGGCAAAAATCAAAGTATGTACACTTGCGGCCTCAAGAATCTATTCTGGGCCCAATTATCTTCTTGATGTTCATTAATGATCTACAAAATCACATTCTAACATCATTCGCCGACATATATTCAGACGGCATGACAATCTATGCCAACGCTCGAAGAGTTTTTTTCACTCAAATATAGGCGAGCACCGCCTTTTTTAGTTTTCACTACTTGTTCTATGATGATGCTTTGAATTTGTATTTTCTGTTTTTGAATGTGCTATTGTGATTATAATACCTAGATTTAAATTATCAGGGCGGTTAATACTATGTACTATATTTTATTTGGTTTTGTATATGCATATATTATTGCTTGGTGAACGATAACCATGGTAGGGTAGTTACTTTTTTAATAGAACATATGCACGTTCTGTAACGTGCGGTGATAGGTTTCTCTCTATTATTTATTTTCTAATTTATATCTGGGTATTTTATATTATTCACTTGTAATGTTTTCACGAGTTGAAACGTTACTACAATATTCTTTCAACCAGGTTTACTTGTTAATTTCTCTTACGCCTTTTCACGTATCTTAGTTCTTTTAACGAGTGTGGGAATGTTCCTCGTGTGAGTGTTACTATAATTATACATGTGCACATTTAATCTCTTTTACGCATAATGTGTATATGGGAGTGTATGCACACATTTTGTGAGTTTCTTTTTTTTCCTTAAAGCCAGAAATGTCCGTTATAATGTTAATATTAGTGCGGAATTGACCTTTTTCTTCGTCCTTTTGTTCTTCTCTATTTCACCGTTGTTTGGATGATGGCTGATATTATTTCTTCGTCGCCGCATTTCTTACCTTTTCCATACACCATCTGCGTGTTGTCGTGGCCGCTATCGTTATCTCATCGGTGTTGCTAAATAATAACACGTTTCCTTCGCCCAGAACAGGAGTCGTTATACATTCGTAGGGGAGTAAGGGTGTGTATTCTGTTGGAGAGATAACTTCACCCGAGAGAGACTATTCGTCTTAACTACTTGTATGGTATATACCTTTGTTCGAAATGTTACTTGCATGCTTATTATCATAAGATAATTTAGGGACTCGACGAATCTACATCAAGAGCGAAGTCTTTTCGCCTTGCCCAATCTCAAACTTGTTCAAACTTGTCACAGCATAATTTACGATCTGTCTCGCTTGAAATTCATCGAGGAATTAGTTCAAAAGCGTGGCTTTGTCACACTCACAAAACGTGATGTCATTGTTTTCTCGATTTGTCTGCATTTGTCTCTAACCTTTATTGATAATCCTATATGTTTTATTATTTCTTGGAGAATCCTTCATTTTCTAAAGTGCAAGCCAGTTTAACCATCACTAATCTCGACTTTTGTAACAATCCATACATGTTGAGCTTCTTACTTTCGCGTTTCATACTGCAACAATATCAGTTATTAATATTTCTGTGTAATAATTTGTGTTATACTTTTTAAACTTCTCACTTTTTTATATTTATTTTGAAGTTGTTTACTTTACTCGTAACAAGACTCCACTAATCATAGTAGAAATACAAATAGAAGAAAGAGGCGCATCTTCTGTTGCACCAGATACTAAAAAGTTGACTTCATAAAAAATGCGTAAATCATTCGAAGAACATTTTACTCTTACATCAAAAAATTAAAAGAAAATATGTTTATAATGTTCTCCGGTTACTGTGTAAATTAAGAACTGGTTATCAACGCTAACAACAAAATACTATATAACATTAGTAACATAGTGAAGAGTTTAAAAGAAATAAGCTACTTTGAATCAAGATGCCAAACAAAATTCCATTCGGATCTTACTCCAAAAATCCCTTTGAAATAATTGTTTAAAACTTTGGTGAATTACTTTTTAAAATTTTTATGCGTAGTCAATCATTATTTGTGGAAAAAATTCCTTTAGTGATACTAGCCGTAATATTGAAGGCATGATCCTTATGCCAAATGTTCGGTCAGCATAAGATCAATTGATACCCTAATACTTCAAGTATCTTTCTAAATTATATTTACAAAAGTTATTTATAATTTTCTGAAAATAAAAGTGATTTTACTAATAACGCTTTTAGAACATGGGTATTTCGACTACATACAGTAAGATCTTATTTCTATGGATGGCTATTGCATACTTTTACAACTAGCTACATAAATAATATTTTTGCTCATCCAAATACATAGCTCAATTTAAATTGGTGTATGAATTAATGCTTATCAGTACTATACGAAGAGAACACACTATACATTAAAATCAATGCGCCTTTTGTAAGTTATTGTAAAGCACCTTTACACTTACTTATAACTAGCATGGGTAATTCCTTGGGGAATTGCCTTTAAAACCACAAAACTGGCATTTCTCCTTTTCACTGTATGACTAGTAGTCACGTAAAGTGGCTTCTCAATCTTGAAAAAGTAAGCTTTTATATAGCGTTCATTTTCGTGTTACTATAGTTTAGTAAAATGATTTTGCATTCAAGTATTTAAATCATAAAATCGTTTTATTTTTCTTTATTTGCTCTTTTTAAATTCATCGTCTTCTTCTTGATCTTCTACTTCGGGATTCATTATTCTTTCTTCCTTCTTATTTATTTTAGTCTCTCAGTGTTGTGCTTTTCTTGCATTGCTATAAAAACCGGGATCTACAATTAGGTTGGTTAAAATGTCTGCACGACAACGCTTGAAATACACATTCAGAGTTTATTTTACATTATAAATAAATTAACGTCTACACACTGACAGATGTAAAATTATTTATTAAAAATCAGTTTTACCTCTAGAGAAAAAAGAGCGCGATAGATGGAACAAAACTAGGACACGAAAAAAAAGAAAGTAAATGGTTATACCCCGAGTTTTAAATGACAGACAATGATATACAGCGGGAGAAATAAATATAGACAAGGTTAGACAACACACGCCGGCGGACTATCGAAAGTACGTTAATATATTTCGAATCTATAGAAAACTTTTAAATACGGTTATTCTTTTTTAAATTTAATAAGCATTATCCATTTTTTGTAATGTTTGTTTACTATTTGTATAAAAGATAAAGGTACATAAAATTTATGTTCGTCAATATGGACTGACTTTTGAATTACATGCAGTTAGTCATATGATAATTATTCGGTGGTCTGTGTTAAACATATTTTGTCATTTTTTTTTCTCAGTTATGTTCTTACATTTAACGCGTAGAAATCAATCATTTTGGAAGTCCGGTACTTATATCCCTCTTCACCTAGTTATCGCGGGTTTCTGGTTGGAAGCGTTCGGCTATCCTACGCAAACGCCCGAGAGATGACGAGCCGATTTGTACCAGACGACAATGTTGATACGGTGCTTCGTCCTATGATTTAAATGTTTTTCTTTTTTTGTTGTTAGGGTTAGGGTTTAGGGTTAGGGTTAGGGTTAGCGTTTATGGTTAGGGATTCGGGTAAGGTTTAGGGTTTTGGGTTAGGGTTAGAGTTAAAAATATGTATTTGGCAACAGTAATTTCGCTCTGTTTTGCTTGTTTTATTTGTGTTGTTGTTTAAAAATTTCTTCCAAATATAACCAAAAATTATAGGACGCAGCAACGTATCAAAATAACAAAAAATATTTATTTTATAGCAGTAACCTCGCTATGTTTTGCTTGTTTTTTTGTTGTTTCTTTTAGAAAATTTCTTGAAAATATAACTTAAAATCATAGGACGCAGCACCGTATCAAAATTGTCGTCTGGTAAAAATCGGCTCGTCACCTCTCGGGCGTTTGCGTAGCAAAGCCGAACGCTGCCGACCAGAAACTCGCGAAAACTGGGTCAAGATCGATATAAGTACCGGAATTCCTATTTCAGTCAAATAAATTACACTTACAAACCTACAAAAGGTTGTATGCCTCTTGTCAAAATCGATTACACCCCCGGACAACTATTGGTTAATTTTGTTCCTACATGACAATAATCTTTCTTTAATCTTTAATTACGTAAAGTGGGGTGTATTTCACCTGTTTAATTGAACAAAAACACCCCATACAAAAAATGCAATACCAGGAGACGCCGGTTAGAGTCGGCTAGTGGATATGTAAAGAGAAGAGAGACAGTTTAGAAGAAGAATGAATTGTAATCATTATCTCCAGTTTCCTTTGTATTTCCATGTCAAATATTTGTCTGAGAATTAAATTCCTTTCATATGGATTAATTACAGATGCTGTAGATTGCAGCCATACTTGGAAAGTAGAATATGAATTATTTTTTTTAAATGGAGAGGTATGTTTAACGAGCCGAACATAATTGGAAGGTTGAAACTGTTAAAAGATAACCAAGTATTACGGTTTGTATATAAAAAAAACAGGTGTATAATTACACACGTACACATAAGTTTGAATAATAACTACGATTCGTATAACTTTTAAAATTAAAATGCGCTCGTAATTTGTTCGGTATTCTACATGATAGCATAAGTTTGAAACATTTTTTTACCTTTATAATCGTACTAATAAATGATGATATTTTCTATTTTTCCAATATGTAATCCAAGTCATGTGTTGATTCCAGTTACTTTAATATTTTCGACCGTGTATAAATAAATTATTTTAATAGCATTAAATGCAAACTTTATTTTATAACATTAATATGTTTTATGATAGTAGACAGGGGTGAGATAATTGGAGCAATCCGTCTCAGAAGTTGCACCTTCCCAACTAGATGTATATTTACGTTCGCATATAATTAATCATCTTTAATATTTTTCAACCGTTTCTTTTACTAAACTATCTAACCACGTATGGAGGTTTTAGTATTTCCTATGTGGCAGCACAATATGTTGTTGAAGTTATAGGCAGAAACAATCTCCCACTGCTCGGATGGAGCCGGCTGATTCGTCTGTCTTGTCGCTATATCATAATACACTGTGAAACTAGTAAAAGAAGAACGGTGTCTTTCCCAAACTAAACGAAGCCGGCACGAACTCCTAGAGTGGGGATGTAACCGTCTCTCATGCCGCCACAGACACAGCATAAAGTTGACGACCCTACGTCTAAAGTGGGCGTTGGTCATCACAGATATTAGTTGGCACTTATATTGTGCGCATAAGCTCCATTATGTAAAACTTCAGCAATTGTAAACCCCCATTGTTTATTGGAATATCGTCTTATTTAGAATTGTTTCTTACCTTAGTTTTAATGGATATCTGTCTATATAGTTAAAATACATAATCTTAATAAGTGTCTCTTATATGCCAAAGGAATATAACTGCAAAAGAAGGCATTAAAAGTTTCCAATAGAAATTATCTGTCCTTGTTCTAAATTTATCTACGGATTACTGCCACAATTGTTTATAAAAATAGAATTAATTGCGGTTGCGGCTAAATCATCTATTTCTATTAAAATAGTGTGCATATTTATTTTTATTTGTTTTATTTCTTTGAATGTACCTAATCTACCTACTTGGGGTAACACCACTTTCAAACGACATGGTTCCCTGTGTGAACAAATGGTCAAATACCCAAAATTAGTCTGATTCGTGATGTTCATCTCTTAACATGGTTAGTCTTCGATATTTTAAATAACAACTCATCAAACATCCAACATCATTATCTTCATAACTTGCATGTATGTATATGTAAATATACCAAGCCACTCTTGAATGAGATGAAATAATATGTCATGAAACGATGTTATTGGTAATGTTCGATAATATATTTATTTGAATCAAATGTTTCTTTAATTTAACTTGTTTATTTATATTTCGAAGTTTATCTTAGTAAAATGTATGATTGATCTATTTATATACCACCTTTTAATTCTAGTGGTAAAATACATTATTTTCATAATAAATCTACGCTTGAAATTAAAAATCTAAACAAATACTTGACTATACTCAACTAAACCAAGTTTACACTTTCATCGTTTTTTAAATGTTCCTTAAAATGTCATTTTTATAGAATAAAGTAAACACAATGTTTCCTCTATTCCATTGTTCAGTACAACTGTTACACAAACGATATGTAAGGTTCCACTATCGTCATGTCTTTAGTCGAGCTTTGGTGCGTTTTTTCATGAAAACTTGATTTGGATTAGTTCGATTTCATTCATTTCTACACTTTTCAGTTTTACCCGCTTCTTATAAAACAGGCAAACATACAGGAACTTCGAATATTTTTCACGTCCATATCTACTGCCACTGGAGCCAGTTTACACCGAGAGGTATTGTTCATAGGATATTATTACTTGCTATCCCCGTCATTATTTCTTTTTTTCTGTTTTACAATTGTCTTTTCCTACTATATTTTTACAACTTTACGCTCTTTTCTGTCTACACATTGAGCTTTTAATACGTTTTCACAATATTTATTAATAATATAAGATCGGCCTGACTCTTTGTTACAGGTCGAACCCATTATTGTTATTGTTTCGTGTTTGTTTTACATCTGATGCATTTTCACAAAACATGTCATATTGTTTCTGCTCATAGAATTTATTGTAACAACAAAACGAATCTTCCTCTTATTTCGCCGGGAACATTCAGTTAGTGTGTGTGTTTAGTAGTCGTATCTTTATTTTCCTGGATTACAAATGTTTGACCATCATACACATGTTTATATTCTCGAATAAGCAAATTAAATGTTATGAATAAAAATTTAAAAAATGCATTTAAACATGGCAACTTAGACTTAATCATATTTCTCTTCTTTGGCTTTTTTAAATTAAAAAAAATGTTTCTATTCTTTCACTAGAAACAACCCTTTTTCTTTTCTGTGATAATAATGAATTCTTCTCTTTTTTGTAAATTACAGCGGCTGCTAACAGCAGCTTACACATCCATTTACATTAATACTATCTTTGTGTAATTACATTAGTTGTTGATATATGGCCTATTATTCTGTATCTCTTTATTCTTTTGTAATTTTACAAATTGACACATTTCATATTTTTCTTTTAATGTTATTCTTGTAATCACCGGCGTGGTCCTCGGTATTATTATTCTTTGTAAAAGTAGTACTGGTTGTCGTAGAGTATTAGTAGTATTTATATTGAAACTGGACTATAATTTTTATTATTATTATCATCATTATTTCATAGTAGTCGCAACTTTTGTATGTGTTTCCCTGGGCATTAAATTATACATTAACACTTTGTCTGTTCCTAACAAGCAAGCCTTTTTTTAGAATTGGATAGAAAATTGTCTCGTCAATCTGTTAAAGCCATTTATTGTGGTGTTTCCTTATCTTTCAACGCGTTCCAATTAAAACGGGTATCACCTTGCCTTCTTTACATGTTCATAGTCTAACGAATTCCAATTTTAGATCTTGATATTTATTTTGTTGGTGTTCTTTATCCTGCATCCTGTACCGAATGGACATGCTTTATAAATGATTAAATAAGTGCTCCTGATTTTGTTTAAAAAAATTAAGTTGGGTTTCAAATGTTCAGAACCTTATCAGTTTGTACGCGCACGTCCCAAAGAAGTTAGACATTGTCGTCCTCCTGTATCACTTATGACTTATGCTCATGCCACTCTTCGTTGTGGGCCAATTCATAAAGTGTGCATATATTCCAGTGTCGTGTCTCAATCTTTTGATATTGATTTTTTTCTAGCATAGGGCATTTAGATTCAATATATGCTAAATTTATTTTCACATTTCACTACACAATCGGCACATTAGTGATTGTGCAAGTATTTTATGTAATGTTTGATATACCTTGTGCAAATCACTTCTTCCTGGGCTGCTAGGAAGGTGCTTCAGTAGATCTTTTAAGATCACCCCTGGCCAACAATTTCTAGCTGTCATCATCATTAAATGTAGTAATCTAACAGGACACACTGTGTAGTTTGTTTCCAAGTAATTTTAACAATTTGTTTTCCAACCTTTGATTCTTTTACATCCCATTTCTTAATAGGTCTTCTCTTTTTACTTCACGAAGAAGAATCTAATTACTTTCAGTAATGGATTTATATAGACAATCTTATTCTCTATTCACGACATTTTCAACACTAAGTAAACCTCGATCACCTTCCTGTCTCGGTAAATGCAACTCATCTGCATCTTCTTTATTTGTAAAAGCTTCATAAATTGTAAGCATTTTCTCGTGTTTTGGTGTCAAATTATTCGTATTCATCTGCATCCAGTCAAGTATACAAGCAGTATATCGAATAATAGCTACTGTTGTGGAATTGATAGCATAGATAGTATTGCGACTGGTAAGGTGCAATTTCAAAATTACTCTTACTCTTATGTTGTACTCATCTCTGACCTAGTTTTTATACTTCCTTGCTTTTAATCTTATCTGCCTCAAAGATTTCCAGGTATGTATAGCCCCTGCCAATGTCAACCCACTTCATGAGATATGTGGTTGGGACTTCAGGTTTTCCTCTTTTTATGACCAGAATAGCACATTTGGTGATGCCAAATTCTATTCCTATGTCGTAGCTAAATATTCTAGCCTTATTTCTTAGGGGTTCAATTGGTTTTAATTGTTTCCCAAAACTCAGTGAATAGTAAGTGGTTGACTGTAGTAGTTCATTTACAAAATTCATATAGTGCATTCACATTATTATTATTATCATTATTATTATTATTATTATTATTATTATTATTATTATTATTATTATTATTATTATTATTATTATTATTATTATTATTATCATTATTATTTAAAAAATGCATAAAACGTTCGCACGAACCAAGAAACAAGTAGAGAAAGTAGTTGTAACATTGACTTAGAATTATTTGTAGAATCATGAGGGTTGTTTGATTCTGAAAACTGTTAATCTTACATCATATTTCAGGATATTTACAAAATAAAAAAACTTCCAGAAATGATAAAACCATCCGCAAAAAATAAAAAAATAAATGATATGCTAAATAATTCGCGACACTACTATGTAATCCTTAAAATTCATAAAATACATAATTTACGGCAAAAGAATCGGTTCAAGAAAAAAATTAATATTTTTAAAATAAGAAATCAATCCACAAAATTCAGATAGCACAGCAATAAGGTGTTTATTCTTCGATGAAGCCGGTTCTATAAAAAAATCACATCATATACTTAGTATGTCTCGTTCACCCAACCTAAGAAGTCAGGGTGAATTGAGTTTTAGAAAACTTCTAAAAATGTATTAAAATATGAAAAGAGCACTATCCAATTAATGCAGAACATGACTTCATTCAATACTTATTTACAAAAATAACACCAAAAAAACAAGAATTAATTAAAAAATAATAGCTATGTTGGTGTTGATGCTGCCTTTAAGTAAATAAACGTAGCGTTATCGCATGAATGAGTAAAATTGATTTATTTTGATTGTAAGCAATCTGAGTTGATTTTATAGATGTTTATAAATTGAAACCAGACAAAGCAAATAAATTTAGATTATATTTTTAATTACAATATAAAACTCTTGGTTGTATGGAAAATATGGTCTGTGACAAGGTGTTACAATGTGTTAAGTTTATAAAGCAGAATGCAATCAAATACTGAAATTATGAATTAAGGGACTAAACAAACAATAATTAAATATATCAACAAATTCAAAATAAACGACAAAAAATTTGAAAATTAATACAAACAATGACTAATTACAAATGTATGAAAATTAACGATAAGTTAGTGTAAAAGTTTATATTAAAGCGGTTAGCTCCCAAACTGGCGGCCAAATTGTATCGACATTTTATTTTACTAAGTGGCGACAGGGTAAATTAATCAACTATTTCAATTTGCTGTATGATTTTGGCGGATTTATTTTTTTAATTTTTTAAATAATAATCGGCTTTCTGGTGTTATGGATTAACTTGTATTGTTAATATACTGCATTGGATAAACTATTATTGTAATCTTAATTTTTAAAGCTTTGTTTTTTGTAAGAAACAAATAATAAAATCACACAGAAATAAAATGTAAATGTATTCTACAAAAAAAACATACTCTTCCTAAACTGTTCAACTAACTAAATAAAACATTAAGCGAAAAACGAATCCGCAAATATAAAACTAATTAAAGCGGTAAATTAATTTTCCTTGTCACCGCTATGAAATCAGAAAAAACTAGTCTACAAAATTGTAGAGCTATTTGGAGAGCTAACCTTTTTAATATACCCGTTTAAAATGAATATAAATGATAAATCAGTTATTTTAAAATCCATAAAAAAAAACATAAATAAGTAACTTTAAAATAAAAACAGACGAAAAATTAAAAATCACAACAAATGAAAATTTCAATATAGACAAACAATAAAATTACTCGTGCAAAAGTAAACTGTAAACAAACAAACTTATTAAAAAATTATTATAATTTTGTTGAATCTTTGATTTTCTTTTCTATTACTTAATTTGCTATTCGTAATATCATTTTTCTCACCACAAAAAGTTATTTAACAGAATGTAAAGTGCTTCAGCATTCTATCTCTTGTGTATCAATACTGTGATCCTGATCACAAATCAACATGAAAAAAAATTAGAAAACCTATATTAATATCCTGAAAATAGCAGTTCATTTCAAGTATTTTGAAGTCTGGTAAGACGACAGCCAGCACGAACTACTGTGACATCAGTAGAAAAACGAGACTCAATAGAAAGGCCTTCTCTTTACGAAGGCTACGGTTTTTTTCCAATCACTGATTACAAAGTCAGACAAAACAAAACGCTGAAATTCGGCATCCATGTTTACAGCTTACGGCTTCTTCTAACCTATTATTGTGAGTCAAATTGTTATTGTTATTATAATAGTTTATATTATTATTATTAGTAGTAGTAGTAGTTGTAATTGTAGTATTACTGTTGCCACAATGATAGTTCTTATATCTTATTATGATTAGTAATAGTAGTACTACATTGAAAAATAATTTATTTTTACTACCTCAAAGTTTATCTAGCTGTTTAACTAACATATTTAGAATCTCTTTTTTCGAGGGTGAATAATTAAACGGAAGGTTCGATAATAGCAAGGCTTTTTTATCTGTCATCCAATCTCGCATACTAAGACGTTTTCCTAAAGGATTTATTATTTTAAATTATGCGCGTTCAAGCTCTACGCTGTTGATCTTAAACATGCGATTTCCTTTCTTCTATTACGAAATACGATTTAAATGGATAACCGCGCAGATTAAACGGATGTAATGTTATTTTTCCGTAATCCAACTCTCTTGTTCAACCACTTTAAATCTGTTCCTTGCAATTACAGTTCATACAGTTGGAAAAAGTTCACATAGCTTCGAAATTCAAAACTAAAATAGGAGAATATTGTTAAATTAAAAATAAACATGGAAGAGTTATATGTTAGACTAATCAAAATAAACTAATACTTTATCATGGTTTTGATGACTTGAATTACAATTTGCACTAAGGAAATAAGTTGTAAACGTAGGAGTTTCACATGTTGTCCGGTCATAATTCAGGAAATGGGCATTTTGTATTCAGCACCGTCCTCTTCCGGGAGACATGCGCACGGGGTGACTGTTGTGCCTCTACATCGCATGCGGGTCGAGTGGCGGTCTTTTCGAATCGGTCAACATTGGCAAAATAGAGGTAAGCAACGCATAGTTCTCTAAACCTATTTCAATGTTTACTCTTTCATAATTTGCTTTGTTTTGTCTTAGAACATGTTTGTAAGACTTGTTTATTTTCATCTATTTCCAGTTTTACGGTGAGAAGATGTTATAATTCAGTGTTGGCCACGTGTGCGCAAATAAATACATATTCATCAGTGTAATTCGTGTCCGAGATTTTGGCTCCAGATTGCTTGCTGTTACATAAGTATTGACGTTGTTCAGAAAACGCAAAGTCGTTATCTGAAAAATACACAGCTCAAACCTTTGTTGTTTTCACTCTTCTTCTGTCTGTTTTCCATTAAGATCGTTGGGTCTGTGTTCGCGCTGGTCAACTATAAGTATTAAATGATGAAATAGGTCAAGGTTGACTTCTTTTTCGTTTCACTGTGTTTTACAAATCATGCATGGATTGCTACATGATATTTTTCCGCAGATTACACAAAATATAATTCCATTATAACCTGCGGTTATGTCACATTACATTGCAAATATTGTTACCTAGACTGATATCCAAATGATTCGCCTATTTACCAGTAGTTATCTGCTTTCCATTGCCACATAGTTGATGGGCTTGAACCAGAGGGTTACTGTTCTCTTCTCGCTCATAACCACATATATCAATATTTGGAATTGGAGTTACAACAATGATACTCAGGATGTCGAGCATTCTTCACATGCTTTCAGTCAATATATCAGTTGTGTTATCTTTCATTAGCCTTTTCAACTTTTCGGGTACTCTTAAGTATATTTCTCTGATGACATCTAATGTTTGTGTCTCATCTTGTTTGAAGTATTATCTGTTAAATATTTATCTCAGTTCCTAGTATTATTATTAGTAGTAGTAGTAGTAGTATTAGTATTATTGTTATTAGGAGTATTAATATTGTACACGTACAAGACAAGAACGAGTGGATGTAATATGACAAAAACGTAGGAGTTAGAGGTTTTGTTAAGAGACATTTATCAGTATGAAAAAGTGAAATATAATGGTTATTAATCAAACTGAATATGGAATACGGCCTCAACTGTCGTAAATAATCGTCTGAGTAATTAGGTGCATCATACAGTTGACAGTAAATGTCTTACGCAGCGGATGGAAACATAACTGTCACTTCATATCCCTCGGTATCTCTTGTCAAATCTCTTTTTGTTGCTATCCTCAAAAGTAACCAATTCGGATCTGCGATTTCTCCTGTGTTTTTCCTTTTTATACATTATCCTTGCTATACGGAATATTGTAAAGCAATGGAGAAATGCCAATTTTGCGTTTTGAAACGAGTCATCCGAAGCATCATGTAATAACTACTATAATATCATTCAAAAGTTGTCTTTGTTTAGACAATATATAATGGTGTTATTAATACCTAAAAATACGGACTATATATCGATATATAGTTGCATAGAAAATAACACATGGTTTTAAAAGAACGTTTATGATTAGTTTTATGTAAATTGAATTATTTGGTTCAACCAATCACATGATGGAGCCTGATGTAGTAAATGTGTTAGGTTATATTGGATAAGAGACGTAGAAATATGAAATGAAAAAAAACAGTAATTAAGAAATAGTAAAAAGCAGTTGAATAGACATTTATACTCATTTCTTTTCTATGGCAGTTTTTGAAAAAACAAGCCCACGAAGGACATTGTAACACATGATACATGAAAATCAATTCATATTGTATTACTAGACAAATATTTCATATAATTAGATCCTTCTAATCAAAAAAAAAATTCCTGGTGACCGTCGATTGGCGTTCATTTAAATAACATGTCATGAATGCAGCTGTACCTCAGCGATCGATCCGTTGACTTTTATTGTTGCTGATTTTCATAAACAACTTCCGTTATGACATTGTGGTTGACATGAATATATTTGCTGACGACATCACGCTCTACCATGGTCATGGTGGTAACACAAACGCGCATATATCCGAGGCTATTGCTGAATAATTATAAAGTGACCTTCAGTTTGAAAGTAGAATGGGGTCATAAATGGGTGTTAACATTTAATGCTGATAAGGCAAACCCTTTTTCTTTTGACAACCACACGAAACATCTTTAGCCATCGATAGCCACTGCAAGTAAAACCTTACCTGAGAGTCCAACGTTCAAACTCATCGGCCTAACATTCACAAGTAACATGAATTGGAACAATTACATAGAAGACATTGCCAAGGCTGCTGCAAAGAAAGGTGGCGTTCTCTACAATAATAGAAAACATCTCACACCTGACAGTATCCTATATCTCAACATAGATACAATCCACCCATGCATGGAGTATCGTTGTCACATCTGGGCTGATGCTCTATCTACTAGTTTCTCCCTTTTATACAAGGTCTAAAAAGAGTCTATACACTAATAGGTCCATCCCTATCGATCAAGCTCCAGCTATTGTTCCATCGCTGCAATGTTGCATCCTAGTGCTTGTTTTAACAGTATTACAAAAGGATATGCTCCGACGAACTTGCTGCCATTGTGACCCCTCGACTTTAATAAATTCGACAAACCTAACAATCCGCTTAATCCCATCCATTCACTGTGGGGATTTAGATGCCCAAAAGCCTCTCACTACAATAGCTTCTTTCCTCGAGCTGCCGGCCTTTGAGACACTCTGCTCCATGTTTCCTCCAACTGAGCCGACATGCAGAAATGTAAATGTGAACAAGCATCTCGCTGCACAGATTCCAATTCAGGATGACCCTCTAAACTTTAACCCCAATTCTCAAAAGCATATTTACGTCTAGAGTGGAAACTTGCGTTGTTTGGAATGAACTATATAAAAAGAAATGTCAGAAATTTACAGACTTATTATTAACGAAATATTTAACTTTGAAATGCTTTACACACAATCGAAATAAATATGAATTGCCATGACAAACATATTATAAGAAAGTCTGGGCGATTTAAATCAAATACAACTCATCCTGATATTATCTTAGAATATCCTTTCACCGATAGAAATAGATCATGTGTGAATGTCTATCTGTGACCGATAGTTGTGACTCTAAATATGACGTTTTACGGTAAACTCTTCAGATCCGATACGGTCATGTGTCATGTAAACTTAGACGTAACTACGTTTACCCAGCCAGTAGTCAGCTAATATATTAATAAAAGCTTCGTTTTCAGATGTTACATTTGTGAGGAGCGAGTCGTTTTGTACTTCATATTTCTAAATGTCATCACACAGCACAATCTGTATTCAAGGTAAATAAAGCCTTAATAGACTAAAGCGACACTATGAACATCGAATTATAGAAACCAAAGTAATAGAGAAATATTTAATTTTGCTATCATTCTAGTGCACTATACTGCTGATAAATCTATAAGGATATACATTTTTCTTAAGAAATAATGGACATAGTTCAAATAGAACGTGTTTTATGACAGGAGTATACATTATATGTCCTCTTAAAAGATGTACAAACTGAGATTTTAACATACAAATAAGTAATATACTTATCTATTTTTGAGCATTCAACATTACTTTAAAACTCTGCATCTATTACCTTAGCATTTAAAACGATTCCAACGAACACGATTTTCCTAAGAAAAGTGCGGACAAAATATCAACACAACCTGCGTGACAAAAGAAGCCGACTCTATTGCTGATACCATATATTAAGCATGAAATATTAGATAATTTGAAACTTTGAAAAAAAATCACCTTAATTATGATATAGACTAGTAAGTGACCTGTGTAAAATAATCAATTGTTCTACTTCCATTTTCTTTTAAGCATCCTGCCATACAAGAAAATACAAAAAATATTTTTCATGTTGGATATGAATGAAACTGACAGTATATCTTATACCAGTTATCGGAACAGCTTGATAAACACAAAATACGTAAAAATGTGTTTCCTCATTGCGCTAGGAAATAATATAAATGCATTTCAAATCCCGTTTTCGCTATTCAGTCACAAACAATCTTTAAGCTTTCGTCGTCTTATAATATAAAATAAACGATAGTATCACCCACACATTAACATGCACTACGTCTGAAACATATTCCAACGGGATATTTGATTTTCTAAGATAGATACGTTTGTGTTACACCAGTTACTAACCCTACATCTACACGTTGTAATGAGAAACGTTCTGCTTTTATAACTTTGGCACATTATTTATGTACTGTTTGGAGAGGTGCAAAGCTAATTATTTAGATTACAGCAAATGCCGATTATTTATTTCTCTGATATTTGCATGGTTTTAAATCATTGGCATAATATGCACTCACTACGTATACTGGATTAACAGTGAAACAATCGCAGTCATTTATATGAATAATGCTTCTATACAATACAATATATTATCGTATATACAGATTCAAGTTTCTGTATGTAAGCATGTAAGGATTTTTATGAATAGTCTCCCACAGGTAGTTACCTTTGGGAAATCGTTTCATAAACAAAGTTACTTAGTGTTGTATTAACAATTAAAACTTAAACAATCCGTGACTTCTTGCCTCCGACATTTGCTTACCGACAGAAATGACTGCCTTATTTGTCGATGTTGTTCTAACGGCAATATAGATGCAACCTTAAAATACACATGATAAGTAAACTTTAGTTTGTTTTCAGATATAAATGCACTTCTATACATGAGATTCCAGTGTTGTCCTATTGAATCAAAACAGAAATTAGTATGCTTACATGTAAAGATTCATTTGTGTTTTTTTAATGATAAATGATGTTTGGGTTCGTATTATCTATTACAGATTTAGCAGCGAATAAAATTGTACTTCTTGCCTTTAGAAATTAAGTCAATACATAAAGGAAATTATAATCGGTCGAAGTCTTGATAGCGACCATTATATTAAATTAAAAGTAAATATAGAATCTAAACTATTTTTACACGTATCACTTCAAACAGCCCATTTTAAGAGTATTGGACTTGAGAACTAAATGCACCGGGACGTTTTTATTTTTTATTTGTACTATTAATCGAGCAATTAGTGAAGTAAAACAATCCTAGGCGTCTGCATATTTCCATGATCACTGTCATTTGCATTTCATCATTAACTTTGTAAACTAAACCTCTTTGTTTGAGAGGTGGGGTGTATACCCCTTTCCTTGCGAGTGGGGTGAGAGTGGTTAGGTAAAAACTGCACGAACCTGCGGACGGTAACTCTATAGTTAGTCATTACAATAGAACCATTTTAATTTATGGATGTTGGATAATGTCACATGGTCTATCTCAGTACACACAACTAATTTCATTCACTTAAATAATTGGGAGACACCATGGACTTCTGAGTTTTTCTCTTATCCCTGTCTCTAACATCTTATAACAAATGTTAAATATGTCCGTTATGGCTATTCTATATGTGGATATGCTTTTTCTGTATCGATTATTATCTTCCAAGCATGTTCGAAGATGGCTATCTGTATTTGTAAACAAAGTCTGACTTCAGGAACAACCTCGTTACGTTTACTGTACTTTCTTTCGGGACCCAGACTGATTTTGTATTTCAATTTCTTTGCTAAGAATATTCCATTTAGGGTGCAAGTTAAACTGTTTATTTATGTGATTAAATATGCCTACATTTTCTGTTAGCAACGATGTCGATCGTTTTTCCAGTTCGGTTCTATTCATTGAATGGATGAATTTATCATGATTGGTATAAAATTTAGTTACAAGTTTGTAAAATTATTCCTTTTCAGGTTTTCTTTTATTATAACTCATAATAATCTTTGACGGCGGGAATCAGACACTCGTAATGTATTCGTATATTTATTTATAGTTCAAATACCACTCTCTAGACAATATAACCTTCTTCCAAGTGCTCTTTCCCCTGACTATCCTTTTTACATAAAATATGCGCATGTAATGATTTCTTACTTACTGTATCCAAGTCCGATAAGTTTTACATTTGTTTCTGCTTCACAACTTATCCGCATTTATATATCTCGAAACGATGTAATGATGCGTATTAGCATTTTGATGTATTCTTGTGATTTGCTAGTATTTTTTGTTATAACTATGCATAACATGATCGGTTTCCTTTTGTCATTAGAGAAGTGCATTGTATTGCCTCGGCTAAGTATAACGAAAAAAACAACAACATTGACGGATGGATCATGAAAGCGCACATCATGTTATATATACTCTGCTCGTGCAATCTCGTTAGTGAGTGATTCATTATAACATTTCACTTTGTCTTTGCTATTGCTGATATTCTAATTGACGATATTCAAGTTGAACTACATACATTATGTCTACCGTATGTGCTAATTGCAGTATACCACACTGCATTCGGAATTATTTATCATTCCGTTTTATTGATTTTATTAAACGGCGCACTTCGGTGCATACAGGAATTGAAGTTAGTTTAAATGCGACAAAAAAAAAACCTTAAACAATTCGAACTTCATAAAGAAGCATTTATACTTGTAATATACTTCGTTGGTATATCCCTTTCATATAAAGTTAGGTAGTCTATATATAAATATATTTATACTACAGCATTGACTCATGAAAGAATTATTCTATCATTTAGATTTGTTCGACACAGCTACTAGGTCTAATGGTCTATTATGGTTGCTATATTTATTTGAATTTAGTATTATTTAAAAATAATATGAAGAGTGCAGTGTCCCTTCTGTAATGAATAATTACGAGTAATTTTCCTTACTCTGACTTATCTCCCCTTTGGAGAACTCTCCTGCTTCTACTAACCACTATAAATAGTAGCACTAATACTGTACCGACATTGTGTGCTGAATAAAACTTTTCCAAGTTACGTCTGTTCTCGTTAGTCATTACAATTTATTCAGCACACAATCAACATGGAACAATTAATGCGCCCACAACGGTTCGACGTGGAACCTGACACTTCTATGAACAACGTTGAACTCATTGGAGAGCGAAATTTGAAAACTTTTTGCAAACGTTGCATGCAGAAAATCCACTACGACCGATAAACACATTCGGACTACTAACTAACTATGTATCTCACACGATACACGAAATTATCATGGACTGCAGCACTTATGAAGAGGCTATAGAAACATTACACACAACTTACCGAAAGCCCAAAAATGAAATATTTTCGCGATATTTACTTGCTACACGGCGACAGCAAAATGACGAATCTTTGTAGCAGATTTTTAAAGAATTACGAACTCTTAGCAAGGACTGTAATTTCCGGGTAATGTCTGCCGAAGACATTCGAGACGAGCACATTAGTGATGCTTTTATTAACGGACTCCAAAATGTGCAGGTAAGACAAAGACAGTTCGAAAACAAATGTCTGGACCAAAGAACAGCTTACGAACAGGCTTATACGTTCGAAATTGCCCCAAAACAGTCGGTGTTCTACCTGCAGTCGGATACGGTCGGTGCTGCTTCCACAGGTCGTAAATGCCACTTTTGTGGGTTAAGTACACCCCCTCGTTTTTCTTGTCCGGCCAGAGATGGTGTCACAAGTGTGAGAAATTGGGACATTTTTCTAAGGTGTGTAGGTCTACGAAAAATAATGTTTCAAAAAATGATATCGCCTCTCTCATGGTAGCTACTATAACAGCTGCGTCTCCAGACTCCCTCTCGAAAAGTATAATGCGGGTTAAAATTAATAGCGTTTCTACTGATGCATAAATTGACACCGGCAGTTCTAGTAATTATATTAATTTTAATATTGTAACAGCTAATAACTGGAAAATATTTTTTGTTCTACTCGTGTGTCTATGGCGAATGCTTCTTTATCATCACAAGTAATTGGATATTGTTTGGTTAATTTACTTTAAAAAAATATTTCATACAAAAACATCAAACTTTTGATAATGAAAAACCTTTGCAGTGACGTGATACTGGGGCACGATTTTCTTCAGCATCATTCTCGTATTGAGATTTCCTTTGGAGCACCCAAACCAGCCCATAGCATTTGTGGTTTAACAGCAGTCAATGTTCAGTACCCATCTATCTTTAATAATTTATCTGAAGACTGCAAACCTGTAGCGATGAAATCTAGACGCTACTCACTTGAGGATAAACAGTTCATAAAAACCGAGATTACAAGAATGCTTGGTGAAGGAATCATTGAAACGAGTGAGTCTCCATGAAGGGCACAAGTAGTAATAACATCTTCCGAACCCCCCCCCCCGTAAAAGACAAGTAATTGATTACTCTCAAACAATAAATAGGTTTACTCTACTGGATGCGTACCCACTACCACGGATAGATGAAATTATAAGCGAAATTGCTAAATATAAACTGTATAGCACACTAGACCTTAGAAGTGCCTATCACCAAGTGGCTATCAAACCAGTCGATCAACCCTACACGGCTTTTGAAGCAAATGGCCGCCTCAACCAGTTTAAAAGAATACCATTTGGAGTAACGAATGGTGTTGCTAGTTTTCAGCGAATTATGGATAAAATAATTAGCGATGAAAAATTGGAGGGCACTTTTGCCTACATTGATAATGTAACAATATGTCGACACAACTATGCAGACCATAATCGTAATCTGAAACGATTTATGGCGACGATAAAAAAATGCAACCTCACACTAAATAACGATAAATGTACTTTTAGCGTAGACACCATTAATTTACTAGGATATACCGTAAGCAAAGGATCTATGTCACCAGACCCAGAACGATTGAAGCCGCTGCTAAAACTGCCAATACCTAATACTATGCGTGCCTTAAAACGAGCCCTTGATATGTTTGCACATTACTCACAGTGGATTGCTTCTTTTTCAAGCATAATTCACCCATTGGTACAAACGGACACTTTCCCTCTCTCGCACACAGCAATGGAGGCCTTTAAAAGTATTAAAAAGGATATAGCCAGTGCAGAAATTACGACTATAGACCCCACTATTCCTCTGGTGGTGGAGATAGATGCATCGTATTATGCAATTGCTGCCTCTCTAAGACCATCCGAGCGTCCGGTCGCTTTTTTTTCAAGGACCTTGTCGCGTTCAGAACAGCGACACTCAGCAATCGAAAAAGAGGCTTATGCTATAGTGGAAGCACTCAGAAAGTGGAGACACTATTTGATCGGACGACATTTTAGACTGATTACTGATCAGAAATGCGTCGCATTTATGTTTAACACCTAGACAATAAGCAAAATCAAAAATGATAAAATAGCGAGGTGGAAAATAGAACTCTCCTGTTTTTCTTTTGATGCAATCTATCGACCCGGTAAAGAGAATGCTGCGGTTGACGCACTATCGAGAGTATGTAGCCCGATACCCAACACGGATGAGCTTCGGCCCTTACACAATGAACTGTGCCACCCAGGAATAACACGAATGACACACGTTGTACGAACCAAAAATCTACCATATTCTTCGGATTACTTGCTCTAACTTTTGTCTATCCGTCACACCTCTGCACTGTATCGCCTTCTATGTATCACATTTATATTTATTTTATGAATTGTACGTATACTTAAAAGTGTAGAACACACCGCCGATTGAAACCTAGGTACTTCATACTTTTTATGAGTTTGAATATGAGTGAAAGTCTTTATGTTGTGATATAGTTTGAAAATTTAAACTTAAATATTTTCTACTAATTTACATATATATCGGCCATTAATCTTTTATGGAAAACAAATTTTATCTGTTTTACACAGCGGAAAACACATTAAATTGAAGTAGTTATTTACAATTATAAACTTTGGAATATACATAATAGGATTATCAACAAGGCTGGTATTATATTCAATATGAAAATTCTGAATGTTGGCATGTTTTACATATCAATTGAAGTGTCTAAATGTAAAACAAGATAATATATTCCATCAATTAAGATAAGTCAATGTAAAAATAATAAAAATGTAGACACGTATTGAACACTTCACATATTAAACAATTGTGTTTTATACCTAATTATTGTTTAAAATGATTGCCTATTCTAAATAGGCTTCAAAGTTCTACACAGTTTATCGTCTCGCACTTGTGGAGTGAACGTTTCTCCGCACGGAAACAACAAGCGTATAAAGCGTGAGAGAAATAATAGAAAAGAAGCGGATTTAAAATATGATTATTTGCATCTCAAGTGCATTATCTATTTCTATTTCTCAACCTCAAGTATGTTGTTAAAGCATATTGTCAAGGGGTGTTATTTAAAGATTCAAAGATACACATAGAAATTTTCCGTTGATTTGATATTTATTTTAAATGTAAAGGAATTCAACTTTAATGATGCAATATCTAAAAAAAAGTTGTATTCATATATATGCGTGTGTGTATGTATGTATACATATATATATATATATATATATATATATATATATATATATATATGCACATATGTTTACATATATACTCATGTAAGGACTTGAATGCCTGCTGGAGAGGACTTGAATGCCTACAAGGGAAGGGCTTGAATGCCTACTAGACACCACTCTATGGTGTATTTGGTCTCTCCGTAGAGGGGTTTGTAAGAGACTCTGACATAAGGATACGTTTTACGTGAAGTAAACCCTGACCAAATATTCAAAAATTATTGTGTGCTGTCTCGTCAAGCCATCCAGTACGTCTCCCGAATTGCGGACGGGGGCAGCCCCTCTATTAATAGAGGGCAGCTTCGAATAATGAATTAGAAACCGTTAACAATGAGAAAATGAATAATAAAAAATATGAATAAAAACAAAAATACATACTGGCAGGCCGACACACTGGATAAAAAGGGCCCATCAACCCGTGCATACACCAGGCGGGAAGATGTAAGCAATGGTGTGAACATTTTTGCCTCTGGAAATTGTGCTCCACCCATGAAAGAAACCAACCAGGGTCAACCATCTTGAGACAAAAGGTCATGACCCCTTATCTTTATCAAATGCAGCACCAACAAAAATATGGACAGTTGCACAAAAGAAGGTACTATTGTTTTGCTACCACTATTCAAAGTTTGAAAAGCGGAGCATAACATCTAATTAGATCCTAGCTGATAAGATTCAAGAATCTACCCTCCCCGTAGAAAAAACGTATGCATATTCAAAGATATATATATATATGTTTTCTTTACAAAATACATATATATGTATATATATAAATATGTGTGCATATATATATATATATATATATATATGTGTGTGTGTACATACATTAATTAATATATGTGTATATGTTCTGTATTTTCATATATGTATTCATATTTATGTACATATCGAAATAAAAAATAATATATGTATATATATATATATATATATATATATATATATATATATATATGTATATATATATATATATAGAAAAGAGGGTAGTGCAGTAATTGTGCAGTTCCAACATAAGAAAAGTATATATGTAAAGGAGTAAGGCTACCAACATTTGTAGAATGTTTTTTTCAACATTTATTTATTATTTTGTTGTTTTTTTCAACATTTATTTATTATTTTGTTGTTTTACCATTTTATAATTTTATATAACGCGTTTCAAGAGGAGGTCCGCTTTCATCAGATATGAAAATCCATTTGAAGAAATGTCTTTCGATTTGAGCAAATGTTGTTTCATTTGAGGAATTTGTTATTGTTTTTGTGCATGCGTGGGTTTGCGGGTGTGTGAGTACCTTTTATTTTTATTTTTTATTTTTTATTTTCCATTTTTCCTGCTTCTCTTGGTCAAGTGCGTGTTACCCATCCATGACCCATTGGTCATCCCAGCCTCCTAGGGTGCGGAGAATTTCTTTTGAAATTTAATACTTTTCTTGCTTTTTGTCGTCTCCAAGAATGAAGTCGTGTCTGCGTGCGGGTGTGCGCCCGTATGCGTGTGGTCTAATCTTGAGTCTTGTGAATAGGTGAGCGATACATACACACACGCATAAATACGCACACACACACACACACACACCCATATATATGAGCCCATTTGGATAGAGCTTCATGTAAATGTTTTCATACGTACATTTCTATATATTTAGTGTTATACATAAATAAATAAACAAACATATATTTATATATATATAAATATATATATATATATATATAGAGAGAGAGAGAGAGAGAGAGAGAGAAAGAGAGAGAGAGAGGTGAGAGAGATAAAGAGAGAGAAATACTATTATTCCCGGTGTATAAATGTTTATTATACTATTATAAAATGATACACTGGTTTTAGGCAATTATGTTTGGCTGTACAGCTTTATAATATATCCAACCCCTTTGGCAAGCCTTAGCTTGAAGCTTTACCCCAGGAAAAGTAACTCGCACCTGATTGCTGAAAAAATATTCAAAATATATAAATATTTCTCATGTAAAATATTTCGTTCTTAATCGCCGTATATGCAGACAATATCACATCTATGTGGTGTACCTTACAAGTTGATATTTTGAGGAATATTATTCCTGATCTGCATAAACAAGCCCTCTGATGCAATTACATCATTACATGGGTGTAGTTAGTGTTGAAACCACTCTTTATTCTCAGAAGGACGACTAATTGAATCTTCACCCATGCAAGACAATATATGAAGCCTAGGAAAAAGACCTCTATTGTGTCGTAGAATGTGTCAAAATAGATTGTCACATTTAATACTATCACGACAATCTCCTTTAATTTAACAACTATAAGTAAACGTTCAAATCACAACTCGCCAATTACGGAAGATTATATTAGTAAATCGTTTGACAGCATATATTCTCTTTTGTTTCTCATGATCATTATTAAACTGTTTAAATAAAATAGTGAGAGGAAATGTTATTACATTCCAATAAATCGTTTTACTTGATTCATTTCGAGACATCTAAATATTCAAGGCTTTATATCGTACTGTCAAAATATCATGACACACTAAGAGAATCAGTATTTGATATTTTAAGTGAACTCCTATATTCTAGAAAATTAATTTAATATTAAATTCTGACTGAACGAATTAATATAGGCACAACACCGAATCCTGTTGAATATATTGTAAGATGTTAATTCAGCATGTTATTAGCAGATTGAATCAAGCAAGTAAAAAATCGACCCAAAACTTGGGAATTGGGAAAACCTCAAATGACCTACTGATCTATCTAAATAGGCAGAGAGCTGAACGGATACTGCCAGTAACAGCTGCTTAAAATATAAAGATTAAAGTAATGGCAGCTAAATAAAAATGATCGGTAAGAAAGTCATACCACTGCGTCTCCAATATTACAACTCTGAACTGGCAGTAGTAAAATCGACCGATCCCATTCATATTTTGAAAGATGTGCAAAATATTGAAACATTATTGACATAATTGATTTTTATTTAACTATACATTAGAAAATAGTGTCCATGTGTGTCATCTAGTTAAAAACATTACCCTGTTCGTTATTTTGTAGTGTGAAGAACTCTTAGCTCAAAATAGATAAAAACTTAACCGCTGATGCACTTTCATCTCGTCTCCACGTATATTTGAGACGAAATATGTTCACTTTTACTTATAGCATACCTCACTTCTCAGTACTTACTCTTTATGTATATATATATATATATATATATATATGAGTATATATTTATAATTATATATATATATATATAAGTATATATTTATATTTAATTTTTTTGTATTTCAAATATAAATTTTGTAACATACTATGTTATAATAGGTCAATAGTGTAGAACTAAAGCTGTAACAGAAAATATTTTAATGATTTTATTTTTTTGTATATAAAAAAGGTGTAAAAACAATGTTCAAAGCTTAGAAGAAAGTTAACCAGAGTAGACCAGAAGAATAACGGTTAGATTAATCATATATTTGTTTGTGATTTAGTCGAAAATTTATATCGATGGCAAATGATATAATCAATAACACTGGATAATAGCACAGGAGACGTCGATGTCACAATTTAAATGTATGGTCGTAAAATACACCATTGCATAATATAATAGAAACATGATATTGAAATAATACATAAAGAAAGTAAATATATTTAAAACGAAATGAGTACGAACTGCAATTTAGATCATTCCTGCCTTGAGTATTTCCTCGTTTTGAACAAGCGCTAACGATAGCCCATGAGTAAATACCTTGAAAACTTGGATCAGTATTATATATTCTTATATATTCTTGGTTCTAGGCCTAAAGAGATGTCTGCTACCAATAAAAAGGTTTGTAAATGGGTGAGAATTTGTTGCCTGCATTTGATCTAGTTTTATTCACATCATATTGGTCCCTCTCTCTCCCTCACTCTCACTCTGTCTCTCGCTCCCTATCTATGTATATATATATATATATATATATATATATACAAGTATATATATATATATATAAAACACGCACACACATGTATATATATAGAGAGAGACAGAGAGCTACACAGAGAGAGAGAGTCACACAGAGAGTCAGAGAGAGAAAATTATAGACAGGCATATAACAGGGAAAGAGAACATACGATTCTTTTAGCAGGAAAGTATCTTAACGACTAATAGAAATCAATGTGCTAAATTAAATATTAAAAACGTGGGCTCTCAAAAATACAATTAGAAATAAATATTTGTAAACTTGTAATGTGCATGCTTTCAGAATATATTAATTAATACAAATATATATATATATATATATATATATATATATATATATATATATATATATATATGAGAGAGAGAGAGCAGGGTAGTAGGAAATAGAAATATTAAAATTAGGATTAAAATTCTGCCCAACTCCCAAAAGTAATATCACGGAACTGAGGAAGGACCTTACAGAATTTGAACGCAAATTTAGACTAATAGAAACGCTAAACAATAACGAAAGCAAAACAGATGATTCATTAGTGAGAAATAAATCAACATATTTCCCTAACAAACACAACAATACGAAAGAACTAAAACATCTTCTTTGAAAACATCTGGAACATCAACCCTCAGAGTAAAACTAAACTTACCAGGAACCTAACATCTTAACAAAACCGAGCACTAGATTACATCCTAAATAATAATAACATAAGTATAAAAGAAGCTAACAAAGGCAGTGCGGTAGTCATCATGGACAAACATTACTATAAATCGAAAAGTATAGAGGTACTAGAAAACAAACATTACTACTAACCAATTAGCATCAACATTGATAACAACACTATTTCAACAATCACAAAACTTTGCACGACATGCAATAAAATACTAACAAAGAAAGAAAGGGATTTCCTAACAAACTTCATGATTGAAATAAACAACTTCAACGGACTACCTAAGGTACATAAATCAAATGAGATAAGAAATGCCATAAACCCACAGTAATCAGAATATATTAGTGTCGCGTCCCAGTGACCTTACCCTTACATTTAAACCAATAGTAGCAGGGTCATCATGCCCAACAAGCTGACTGAGTAACTTAATTGACATATTACTATAACCATTCACCGATCAAGTCAAGAGCTACATAAGAGACGACATACACTTCCTAGGCTCCTTACCACAAATAATAAATCCCGGGACAAAATTAGTTAGATTTGCCATCGGCAGCTTATATAGCATCATACCGCATGACTTAGGTAAACAGGTTATATCACACTGGATTGACAAACACCCACAAATACTACACCACAGATTCACCAAACAATTCAACCATCGACAGCATAGACATTATCCTCAACAAAAACTCATTTGAATTCAATAAAAAACAACTACATCCAAATTCTAGGGACAGCAATGGGAACCAAAATGGCACCAACATATACCACCTTAACACTGGCCTACCTAGCGAAGATCTTGTATGAAAAGTTAGAAAAAATATATGGACAGAATATTCAAACTCTCTACATAAAACTTTGGGAAAATACCTGGATGATTGTTTTATCCTCTGTGAACCTACACGGGAGCATCAATAATTTACACAGCATACTACAAAACCTACACCCCAAAATAAAATTCACCATGAACACAGTCATACAGAACTACCCTTCCTTGATGTACGAATTAATTTTTTTTAAATCACATAATCACAGACATCTACCACAAACCCGCAGACACCCAACAATATCTCCATTTTAGAAGCTATCACCCCAAAAGCTGCTTAAAATCTATACCCTGCTACGTAGAACGCAGGATCTGTATTATAGTCAGTGGCACAGACCTCCGGATTGTCCGACTAGAGGAACTACGGAAAACGTACACAAGAAAACGATACTCTCTACAAATAATACACAAAGGTATAGAACGAGCAGAAAACATTATATTAGAACAATTACGAATTTCCAAAAAACGAAACAAAGTACAAATATTAACATACATCTCTACACACAAAAAAACAATCCAGAATTATTCACAGAAATAAAAAGAAACCTTAACCTACTCAACCAAAACAACAAACTAAACAACATAGTAAAAACAACAAACATAATAAAAAGCAAACGCTAACCAATAAACTTCAAACAAATGTTAGCCTCATCCAAATTCATCCAACGCACAATACGAGGGGTCACAAAATGCAACAAGGAAATGTGTGGTATATGTGACATAATAATACAGGGGAACTCATACACATTTAAAAACCCAACACAAACATGCACTATACAAAACACTTTAATTGCACTTCCAAGAACGTTTTCTATGTGCTAGAATGTACAACATGTAACGAATCTTGTTTAGGTGCGACCAAAGCATTCAATAAAAGAGTATATTTAAATATGTAAAAGCAACATTGAATTCAAAGAAAACCGTACATTATTTGTCTCTCAACATGTGCAAACATACAGCGGAGGAAAATTTAAAATAATGCCAATTTTTCAAAGCCAATATTACACATACTTACTTACGCAAGAAAAGAACTTCATATTTAAATTCAATCCATCATTGAAAAGATCGTAACTCAAACTACACAC